>VFSX01000807.1:0-7500 GCA_016618255.1 Chlamydomonas sp. UWO 241
CACCCCCACACTTCCACACCTTCACACCCAGCACCATCATCCCGATGTCCTCGCTGTCGCGAACGCAGCCGTTGATCATCACGCCGCACCAGCCGTGCTTGACAGCCACCACCCCCACACCCCCACACTTCCACACCTTCACACCCAGCACCATCATCCCGATGTCCTCGCTGCCGCAAACGCAGCCGTTGATGATCACGCCGCACCAGCCGTGCTTGACAGCCACCACCCCCACACCCCCACACTTCCACACCTTCACACCCAGCACCATCATTCCTCGCTGCCGCAAACGCAGCCGTTGATGATCACGCCGCACCAGCCGTGCTTGACAGCCACCCCCCCCACACCCCCACACTTCCACACCTTCACACCCAGCACCATCATTCCTCGCTGCCGCAAACGCAGCCGTTGATCATCACGCCGCACCAGCCGTGATTGACAGCCACCACCCCCACACCCCCACACTTCCACACCTTCACACCCAGCACCATCACCCCGATCCCGATGTCCTCGCTGCCGCAAACGCAGCCGTTGATGATCACGCCGCACCAGCCGTGCTTGACAGCCACCACCCCCACACCCCCACACTTCCACACCTTCACACCCAGCACCATCATTCCTCGCTGCCGCAAACGCAGCCGTTGATCATCACGCCGCACCAGCCGTGCTTGACAGCCACCACCCCCACACCCCCACACTTCCACACCTTCACACCCAGCACCATCATCCCGATGTCCTCGCTGTCGCGAACGCAGCCGTTGATCATCACGCCGCACCAGCCGTGCTTGACCCCCCCCCCTCCACACACCAACATCACAAGCCCCCCCCCACACTTCCACACTTGACACACCTTCACACCCAGCGCCATCTCCCGATGTCCTCGCTGTCACGGACGCAGCCGTTGGTGATCACGCCGCACCAGCCGTGCTTGCCCCCCCCCCTTCCGCACACCAGCATCACAAGCCCCCCCACACCTCCACACTTCCACAGCCCCACACCCAGCGCCATCGTTCCGATGTCCTCGCTGTCACGGACGCAGCCGTTGATGATCACGCCACACCAGCCGTGCTTGACCCCCCCCTCCACACACCAACATCACAAGCCCATCCCCACACTTCCACACTTGACACACCTTCACACCCAGCGCCATCTTCCCGATGTCCTCGCTGTCACGGACGCAGCCGTTGATGATCACGCCACACCAGCCGTGCTTGACCCCCCCCCCTCCACACACCAACATCACAAGCCCCCCCCACACTTCCACACTTGACACAACTTCACACCCAGCGCCATCTCCCGATGTCCTCGCTGTCACGGACGCAGCCGTTGGTGATCACGCCACACCAGCCGTGCTTGCCCCCCCCCCCTCCGCACACCAGCATCACAAGCCCCCCCACATCTCCACACTTCCACAGCCCCACACCCAGCGCCATCGTTCCGATGTCCTCGCTGCCACAAACACAGCCGTTGAAAATCACGCCACACCAGCCGTGCTTGACCCCCCCTCCGTACACCACCAGCACACCACAAGCCCTTCCCCACACTTCCACACCTTCACACCCAGCGCCATCTTCCCGATGTCCTCGCTACCGCAAATGCAGCCGTTGATCATCACGCCACACCACAAGCCGTGCTTGACCTCCCCCCCCCCTCTGCACACCAACATCACAAGCTCCCCCCACACTGCCACACTTCCACAGCCCCACACCCAGCGCCATCGTCCCGATGTCCTCGCTGCCGCAAACGCAGCCGTTGATCATCACACCACACCAGCCGTGCTTGACCCCCTCCTCCAAGCCCTTCCCCACACTTCCACACTTCCACACCTTCACACCCAGCGCCATCTTCCCAATGTCCTCGCTGTCGCGAATGCAGCCGTTGATGATCACACCACACCAGCCGTTCTTAACCGCCATCGCGGCGATCTGGTCGCCCAGCAGGGCGCACCTGCGTTGTGTTTCCGTTGTTCTCGGTTACCGTCCATATTGCTTGCCTTTGCGGGGGGGGGGGGACTATAATTGTTTAATGCGATTGCGGGGGTCGGTTATGATCGATTTTAGTCGTTTCGACGCCCTAAATCGCGATTTTCGAGGATTTATATTAGTTTCTCAGCTCAGGGCTAAAAACGGTACTTATTTACAAAGGCAAACCGCATGTACGGTGTATACCGTTACTTCTGTCACAACCCTGTCAGAACCCAACCAGGCTGTTTTGGTTTTTGGTTGTTTTCGGTTAGTTTGGGATACTGTCTGTTCTTTCGGTTGGAACACGAAAAGCGGCTTTTGACAGCCATTGCAGCAATCTGGTCCACCAGCAGCACACACACTGCGCTGTTTCGATCGTTTTATTTTTTATTTTTTACACTACCGTACATGGCCTGAGCCTTCGCGAGGGGGTCGAAAAAATGATTGTTTAATCGCTCCGCGACGGTCGTTTTTCGACGATTTCGGTCGATTTGACGCCAAATCGCGATTTTTCCGAGGTAGTAATCGTTTTCAGCTTCGCGAGGGCGTCCAAAACAATAATTACTCGCGAAGGCACAGGCCCTGTACGGTATCTGTTCTTTCGGTCGAGACAAGAGCAGCCGTTCTTAACCGCCATCGCGGCAATCTGGTCGCCCAGCGGTGCGCATGCACTAGGTTGTTTTCGGTTGTTTTCAGTTGTTTTTATGTTATTTATGTCAGAACCCGAACGGCCGTCTTTTGACAGCCATCGTGGTCGCCGAGCAGCAGTCATGTCCTTTTTGGCTCTACACAGCCACTTGGCTGTATTCTAGCTGTACTTTGACCTTGAACACAGCTAAACCCATTCAGTGGGTTGGTAGTCTGACGAGCGCGTCAAATAAAGCTCGTCAAGAGCGACCTATATATGAGGGCAAACGGTTAACAGGAGGTCAACGGTCAACGCGGCTAAAGCAAAATCCGGCTGTGGAATAATTAATTAAAACTCACGAAAATCAAATCACTGGTCGCCGAGCAGCAGTGATGTCCTTAGCGCCCCTGAAGCCCCAGCAGCCCCCGCTGCGGGGGCAACGCGGGAAATTTGGGGGGGAACTGCTTGGGCGAATCGCGGTGATTTCGCTACGAAAAGTGTGAATTAAAATTTGGGGAGGAACTGCTTGGGCGAATAGCGGGGACTTCGCTACGAAAAGTGTGAATTATACGATTTTCACACTTTTCTGCGAAAAACGCCTCCCACGGAGGGCATTTCGGCATGTTCCCTCCTTTATTGAGGGGGCAAACATGACATTCTTGGTTTCTTTGATGACACCCCCGGCGGCCAGTGCCCGCCCGGTTGAGGGTTGGCGTCTTGAGGGGGTTTGGGGGTCCATGATTCGTGGTTCAGGGCAGGTTGAGCCAAAGTTGAGGGTTTCTAAACCCTAAACTTTGCCTCAAACCCTAAACCCTAAAATGTTGATAACCACAGGTTCAGGCGAAGTTTAGGTTTAAGGGATTTATAACCCTGTAGGGCCCCTATGGTTGAAATCATTGTGCAGGCCAACAACCCACCGCAGGCTTCCTCCTCCGTCGACGACGAGAACACGCCCTTTGCCTGGCTCTGAAAGCGCCTCCCGCACGAGCGGATTATTCTCGTAGCATAGAACCGTCGAGACCTTTCCGCTGAACCTCATGTTGCCTCCGAGGTCCCTGCGAGAGTGTGTGCGTGTGCGTGTGCATGTGTGTGTGTGTGTGTATGTGCATGCGTGCGTGCACGATTGCATGTGTGTGTGTGTGTGTGTGTGTGTGTGTGCATGTGTGTGTGGGGGGGGGAGAAGAGGTAGCACAGCACCGTTCAGACCTTTCCACTGAACCTCATGTTGCCTCCAAGGTCCCTGCGAGTGTGTGAGTGTGTGTGTGCATGTGCATGTGTGTGTGTGTGTGTTTGTGCGCGTGTGTGTGTGTGTGCATGCATGTTTTGTTGTGCATGTGTGTGTGTGTGTGTGGGCGTGTGTGTGTGTGTGTGTGTTTGGGGGCTGTGGGGGGCAGAGCACCGTTGAAACCTTTCCGCTCAACCTCGTGTTGCCTCCGAGGTCCCAGCGAGTGTGTCCCGTGGAGGCGGGCTACCATCACGGCTTCAGCGGTGGCGACCGCCGAGGCAACACAGAGTAAATCCGCTTCACCAATCGCAGCGTTCGACACCGCGCTCATCCTCGGGGTCGCTCGTCTGCCGGTGACTGGCGTTGGAAGGTCTTCAGGCAGCCTCCATGACAACTCTGTCGTCCATGCACCCCTGGCGGGTGGGACCTGGCCATGCATGAGGCATGGGGCGCCGGCTGAGCCCCAGGCAAACGAGAGCTGGACAGCCATGCACTGCCAGGCGGGGACCGTTCCAGTCAGCGCCAGTCAGCTCTGCCGGCTTGACTGGCCACAAGGCCACTACTGTGACCTTGAGGAAGGTCCTCTACTATATGCTCCTTGCCAGACATGTCTCTCAGAGACCGCTGTTTGGGGTAGTCTAGCCGGCGGGAGCGGTAGTCTATCGGCCGGGAGCCGGCGGTACTCTAGCACTTAAGTGTGCTGGAGTATCGGCGGGTGTCTCTAGTAGAAGAGTAGCCTGCTTAGCTGGAAACCCCGTGTTACTGTTACTGTTACTGTGCATGTGTGCATGTGAGTGCGCGCGCGTGTGTGTGTGTGTGTGTGTGTGTAACTCTGTGGGCGCCCCACTCTGTGGGCGCCGCGCCCGCGCAGTCATCGCCGCCGCCTACGTCGACCCCCCTTGATCCATGCCGCCGCCGATTCTCGCCGCCTCTCCTCCTCCGTACGCCCCCTGTCGTCGGGCTTCCAATTCAGCAGCCAGTCGACGCATGCATCCAGGAACTCAGTCCATCCGCACTCTCTCGCACGCCCTCCACATGGCAAAAAACACGTGACGCCCTACCGCACAGATTTCACTCCCCCCGCAGCTCTGCAGCTTCAGACAACGGAGCCCAGGTATCTCAGTGCCATCACCTCGACCGCCATGCGGTCCGAGCCAGCGCTCAACTTGAGCTACCGAGTTCCTCCAGCCGCCACCGTCCCGCCCACCGCCCACTGCCCAGTCGTTCATTCGACCCCACGCCCCACCTCAAGAGAACCACCGCTTATCCCACTGCCGCCCCGTCGACCTCCATACACCCACATGCTCGTCACATGGAGTTGCCCCTCCCCATGCGCCCCATGCGCCCCATGCGCGCACATGCACCCCATGCACCCCCCCCATGCTACCAGCGCCTATGTATGCGCCATGTGGCCGGGCCACAGTGTGGCTCCCTCCTCTCTCCCCTCTCCTCCCTCCCTTCTTCTGTCTTCCACCCCTCCATCCCCGCTGCAGCCCACCCCATCTTGTGCCCCTCGCCCCTCCCTAACCCTCCCCCGCGCCTCCCCCTCTCCCTCCGACAACCCTCCCGCTGCCTCCCTCCCACTGCCTCCCACTTGCACGAATACCGCTGTTCGGACACGACTTCGCTCTATGCCGGCGGCGCCATCACCTTCTTCCGGCTAACGCCGGTGACTTTTGCGCCCACTCCGTCACGTTCTACGCCCTCCGCAAACATCCATCTCTTCAACTTCACACCCGACATCCCCGAGCGCCCCGAGTTCGCCGAGCGAGTCACCACCGAGTGGATCATCTTAGCATGATTTCCACAACTGTGGAAGTCCCTCTGCCGACACCTAGTTTAAACTCAGTCGAGGCGGATTGACGAACACAGCCGTCAATGACCCGCCACTGCCCCTTTCCCCACTGCTTTACCAATGAGGTTGTTCACCCTCTTGCTGGCGCACGGTTGGTCTCCCGCCTTCAAACGGAATCTCCTCATTTGATGGCTAGAAACAGCCTATCTAGGTCTGCCGTGCAGAGTTCTCTGTAACGATATCTCTCTCTCTCTCTCTCTGTGTGTGTATGGTTTGTGTGGCACAGCACCGTCGAGACCTTTCCGCTGAACCTCATGTTGCCTCCGAGGTCCCTGCGAGTGTGTGTGAGTGTGCGTCTGTGCGTCTGTGTGTGTGTGTGTGCGTTTGTGTTTGTGCGCGTGTGTGTGTGTGTTTTGTTGTGCATGTGTGTGTGTGTGTGTGGGCGTGTGTGTGTGTGTGTTTGGGGGCTGTGGGGGGCAGAGCACCGTTGAAACCTTTCCACTGAACCTCGTGTTGCCTCCGAGGTCCCAGCGAGTGTGTGTGTGTGTGTGTGTGTGTGTGTGCATGCATGTTTTGTTGTGCGTGTGCGTGTCGATTAACAGAGGCGCGTTCTCGTCGCCGAGCCCTGGACCCAGCAATGCGTCGCTGCTGGTGACGAGGATCGCCGTGCCGCTGACGAGCGGGGTAAAATACGACTGGCCCGGCTCCTGCTAGACTGCCCCTTGGTGGAACACTTCAGGAGCGGCTTGCCCGGCGCTGCCATGGCTTGGCGAGTAGCCGCGGCGCTGCCGCGGCCCGTGCTGGGAGACGGCCCTTATCCTCCCCCCATGCAGGACGCCATGCGGCACCGATCTCGACGAGTTGATCGACGAGCGGAGGAGCTGGCGCCCGTCAATGCATGCTAGACATTGGTCAAGATGGCTGCCCGTGGAGGCGGGCTACCATCACGGCTTCAGCGGTGGCGACCGCCGAGGCAACACAGAGTAAATCCGCTTCACCAATCGCAGCGTTCGTCACCGCGCTCATCCTCGGGGTCGCTCGTCTGCCGGTGACTGGCGTTGGAAGGTCTTCAGGCAGCCTCCATGACAACTCTGTCGCCCATGCACCCCTGGAGGGTGGGACCTGGCCATGCATGAGGCATGGGGCGCCGGCTGAGCCCCATGCAAACGAGAGCTGGACAGCCATGCACTGCCAGGCGGGGACCGTTCCAGTCAGCGCCAGTCGGCTCTGCCGGCTTGACTGGCCACAAGGCCACTACTGTGACCCTGAGGAAGGTCCTCTCCTATATGCTCCTTGCCAGACATGTCTCTCAGAGACCGCTGTTTGGGGTAGTTTAGCCGGCGGGAGCGGTAGTCTATCGGCCGGGAGCCGGCGGTACTCTAGTACTTAAGTGTGCTGGAGTATCGGCGGGTGTCTCTAGTAGAAGAGTAGCCTGCTTAGCTGGAAACCCCGTGTTACTGTTACTGTTACTGTGCGTGTGTGCATGTGAGTGCGCGCGCGTGTGTGTGTGTGTGTGTGTGTGTAACTCTGTGGGCGCCCCACTCTGTGGGCGCCGCGCCCGCGCAGTCATCGCCGCCGCCTACGTCGACCCCCCTTCACCCATGCCGCCGCCGATTCTCGCCGCCTCTCCTCCTCCGTACGCCCCCTGTCGTCGGGCTGCCAATTCAGCAGCCAGTCGACGCATGCATCCAGGAACTCAGTCCATCCGCACTCTCTCGCACGCCCTCCACATGGCAAAAAACACGTGACGCCCTACCGCACAGATTTCCCTCCCCCCGCAGCTCTGCAGCTTCAGACAACGGAGCCCAGGTATCTCAGTGCCATCACCTCGACCGCCATGCGGCCCGAGCCAGCGCTCAACTTGAGCTACCGAGTTCCTCCAGCCGCC
>VFSX01000807.1:10000-35688 GCA_016618255.1 Chlamydomonas sp. UWO 241
TGTCCGTCCTTACTTGAAGAAGCCTGCTTGCGCGATCGCACGTTTGTGTATGTGTGTGTGCACATGTATGCGTGCACGGTCACGTGTGTGTTTGTGTGTGTGTGTGTGTGCACGAGCTTGTGTTCATCCTTACTTGAAGAAGCCCGCTTGCGCGATCGCGACCTTCCGTCCCGCCTTGAGGTCGTCAACATTCTCCGTGTGGAAGACGTCACACAGGTCAGCTGCATGTGCGGCACGCATGCTGGGTGTCAGATGTGTGTGTGTGTGTGTGTGTGTGTGTGTGTGTGTGAGTATGTGTGTGTGTGTGTGAGTGCTCTTGGCATGCTTTTGTTAGCATCTTATGCTCGGGACCATCTGTGTGTGTGTGTGTGTACGGTGGGGTGGGGTGTGTGTGCGTGTGTGTGTGTATGTGTTCATGTGTGTGTGTGAGTGGGCCGTAGACTTGTATTTCTGGCGTGTGTGTGCGGTGTAGTGCATGCGTGTGTGCACACACTGCATGCCCCTGTGCCCCTGCTGCATGCCCCTGTGCCCCTGCTGCATGCACCTGTGCCCTTCCGCAACGGGTCCGCGGGAGGGTAGACAGCCACGCTGGACAGGACGAACGCTCTTGCGTGCACGCCCCCCGCGCTTGCCACGACTCCACCCAGGCCGACAGCCAGAGCAGGGGAGAAGAAGCGGTGGGAGGCAACGCGGTAGATGGCAGGGAGCATGGGCGCGAGAGATGGTGTACTACGATAGGAGGAGGCCACGCGTGCGTCACATCCAGCTCGGGTTGTCACACCCCACACCATCACTTTCATACTCTGATGCACACGCACGCAGGCACGACACAGCGCCCGAATCGTGCGCGTGACACCTCATTTCCCCCCGTGAACACACGTGATGGGGCGCGCGTGGCGGTGGGTTTAAAAAGCATTCCGATCTTGGCGCGAGTCGGCAACAGCCGCACCGTCCCAGCTCAGGATCAAGCAAGCAGCTCAGGATGGAGTACGCTGGTGGGTGTTCAAATGTTTATCTCTCGAAGAGTGCAGGCTTCCCCCCGATGCGTGCATGCAGCTCCAGCTCCCCATGCGTGTACTCCATGCACGCGATCGTCGTGCCGTGCTTCCCAGGCCTCCTCGAGCTCCTGGATTCCCTGCAGCCTGGAGTGGCGCACGTTGATGCTGCGGAGTTTGGCGTCGTCTTGAACAGCTACAAGGACAGGTTCATCAACGCGCTGAAGCACAAGGCGAGACGATGCTGCCCATGGACGTTCATTTTCACGCGATCGGCGGCTCGTGCAACTGCCTCAGCCATCGTACATGCATGCGCCGCAGGGGCCGAGCCCGGAGGCCCGCCGCCAGGTGGAGTCGCTGCTGGTGGCGACGCCAAAGTATGGGGAACAGCGGCTGGATGCCGAGCCTGACAAGCGCCTGGTGCGTGATCGATCGGCCCAGATCCCAGGGCATGGATTGGGCGTGCAACGTGGTGGGGGTGTTGCGGGGCTGCGCTCGGGCAGGACAGCCGCATGCCCCCATGCGCATGCATGGCGCGTGCGGTGCATGCATGGCAAGCAGTGGTGATGCAAAGGAGCCTTGGTCGTCCCGATCACTGTGCCCATGTCCAGTCACATCATTCGTGTGCCGGCGTGCACCCCCCCCCCTCACCACTCGCACACACACATGCACAGGCTCTTCTCCTGTCTGATGAGCTGAAACTGGATGAGGTAACTGCGGTGGAGCTGCTCATCACAGCTGCAGAGGAGCGTGGGGCGTTCACTGCTGAGGGAGCTGCAGGAGTGTTCTTCGAGGAGCGACAGGTGTGTGCGTGTGTGTGTGTGTGTGTGTGTGTGTGTGTGTGTGTGTGTGTGTGTGTCTGCAGCAAGTGATGAGAAGCGCAACCAGTGGCCTCATCGAGCTTCAGCTCTTCAGAGTGTCTCTCTGTGTGTGTGTGTGTGTGTGCACACACACGAGTGGGGAGGGGAGGGGGGGAATTATTCACGGAGCGGCAGGGGCTGGGGCTGGCATCTGTGTGTGTGTCGCTAGGGGGGTGCCCCTAAAGTGTTGTTTGAGGAGCGACATGTGCGCGTGTGTGCGTGTGTGTGTGTGCATGTGTGTGCATGTGTGCGTGTGTGTGTGTGTGTGTGTTCGTGAATGCGCGTGTTCGTGAATGCGCATGCGTGTGTGCGTGCGAGGGCGTGAATGCAGTGTGCCCTCCTCCTCCCCCCCTCCTTCCCTGCCACCTCCTCCCCCCCCTCCTTGCCCTCTTCCCCCCCCCCCCCCCGCCCTTTAACCAAGCATCCCTATCCCCCTTCCTCAGGTCTTCCTCCAGAGCCTGCTTGCTGCTGTTGGGCTGCTGCTGCCCACAACTCTTCCTCTCTCTCTCTCTCTCTCTCTCTCTCTCTCTCGCACACACACACCTTCCCACACACCTTCTTACACACACACCCTCACACCCTCACACACACCCTTCCCCCCCCCCCCATACACACACGCAGACTGCTCTCAAGAGCCTGCTTGCCGCTGTCGTGCTGCCCCCCCACTCCCCCGCAACTCTCACATACACACACCTTCCCACACACCTTCTCACACACACACACACACACACACAGACGCACACACGTAGTCACACACACACACACAAAACACACACACACACACACACACACACGCGCGCAGGCTGCTCTCAAGCGCCTGCTTGCCCCCCCCCCCCCGCAACTTTCTCACACACACCCTTTCCCACCCCCACCCCGTTCCCACACACACACCCCTTCACACACACACACACACACAGGCTGCTCTCAAGAGCCTTCTCAAGCTCCTGGCGGAGGTCGCCGTTGGCGTCGTGCGCGGGGCGGGCGAGCCAGCAGGTGTGGGTGTGTGGGTGTGGGTGTGTGTGTGAGTGTGTGTGTGTGTGTATTGGTGCGTGGAAGCGGGCATCGTGCGCTGGGCGGGCCAGCCAGCAGGTGTGTGTGTGTGTGTGTATGTGTGCATGTCTGTGTGTGTGTGTGTGTGTGTTCGTGTGTGTGTGTTGGTGTGTGGATGCGGGCGTTGTGCACGGGGCAGGCGAGCCAGCAGGTGGGTATGGGTGTGTGTCTGTGTGTGAGGTGTGTGTGCGTGTGTGTGTGTTCGTGCATGTGTTTGCATGCGTGTGTGTGCTTGCGTGCGTGCATGCGTGTGTGTCTGTGTGTGTGTGTGTGTGTGTGTGTGTGTGTGTGTGTGCGGTCGTGCACGGTGCACGCCTTGATTTTGCGGCGCATCCACACTGATAGCCCCCCCCCACACACACACTCCTCACACACACACACACACACGCACACACACACACACACATGCAGGAGGGGGCGGATCAGGGAAGGAAGCGCCCACATGGTGTGCACGCGTGCACGCCCACTCTGATAGCCCCCCCCCCTCCCCATGCACACGCAGGAGGGGGCGGAGCAGGGAAGGAAGCGCCTACAGGGTGTGCACGCGTGCACACCCACTCTGATACCCCCCCCCCCCTTCCCCATGCACGCGCTGGAGGGGGCGGATCAAGGAAAAAGGCGCCCACGGGTGTGCACGCGTGCCCACACACTCTGATAAGCCATCCGCACCCACACCACGCATGCACACACACAAGAGGGGCGCATCAGGGTAAAGGGCGCCCACGAGCGTGCACGCGTGCACACCCGCACTGATAGCCCCCACCCACCCACCCATGCACACACGCAGGAGGGGGCGGAGCAGGGAAGGAAGCTCCCACGAGCGTGCACGCGTTCGCCCCGATCGTGCGCGCGTTTGTGGACGAGCTTTTGGGAGACGGCGGTGCGTGTGTGTGCGTGTGTGGTGGCAGACTGTGCGTGTGTGTGTGTGTGTGTGTGTGTGTGCGTGTGTCTGAGCCTTTTCCCAGGCTGCGGCAAGCTCCCCTCCCGCCTCATCGAGATCCTCAAAAGACTGCACCCTTCGACCACACACCCTGCACCCAGCACCCTGACAGCTCAACCCCAACCCCCGCCTGAACCCCAATGAAACCCTATCCCCACAAGCACGCAGGCGGCGGCAAGCTGCTGTCCCGCCTCATCGAGATCCTCAAGGACAACGCGCTCGAGCCCAGCTCCTCAACCTGCACCCTCCACCCAGCCCCTACCCCCCAACCCCCGACCAAACATTCCTCCCGAATCCACACACACTCACGCACAGGCGGCGGAAAGCTCCTGTCTCGCCTCATCGAGATCCTCAAGGACAACACCCTAGAGCCTGCACCCTGCACCCTGAAATTTGCACCCTGCACCCTGCACCCTGCACCCTGCACCCTGCACCCTGCACCCTACACCCTGCACCCTACACCCTACACCCTACACCCTACACACTGCTCGAATCCAAAACCTGAATCCAAAACGCACAGGCGGCGGAAAGCTCCCGACCCGCCTCATCGAGATCCTCAAAAGACAGCACGATTCGACCACACCCTCAACCCTGCACCACTCCACCCTTCCTCCCAAACCACCCACCCTCCACCCGACAAGCTTACAGTTACATCGGCTTTCCAGCAAAGACTACCTCTAGTCCTAGTACCACCGCCTAGCCCCAAGTCCAGTTCTGGCCCTAACAATTACTTGTGAGGGGCGGTAGCCACCAGCCGGCTGCCTGCCAACGTGTAGTCCTAGAGCAAAAAGGAGAGCTATTGTGCAACAAGCTTAACCGGTCTCAACCCTAAACCCTAAACCCTTACCCCAAATCCCAATGAATCCACAAACACACGCACAGGCGGCGGAAAGCTCCTGGCCCGCCTCATCGAGATCCTCAAAAGCCCGCACGATTCGACCAGACAACTTAAATCCGTCCACCCTAGCCCCAAACCAGTGATTCCCCTGCGAGCCGTAATCCACTCCGAGCCGGATTTCCCATTTCCGTGAAAACCACCCCACATGAAGTGGGAGAGGGCGTGGAGCAGTGCGTTGGAAAGCTCGTGCTGAGAGCAGCACAACGGCATGCGTTGCATGAATACCCGCTGTGTATTGTGCCTGGTATGAGCGGTCAAAGTTGCTGGAGCCGGCAAAAAACTTATTACTAAAATCCTTCCCAGGGACCACTGGCCCAAACCATCCAATCCCCACCCGACAACTTTGACCGGCCTTAATCCGAAACCCTCAAACCCGAATCAACACACAAACACACGCGCAGGCGGCGGAAAGCTCCTGTCTCGCCTCATCGAGATCCTCAAGGACAACACGCTTGAGCCCGGACCCTCGTCCCGCATCCCGTGCGTCACGGATGAGGCCGGCATCGCCGCGAGCCGCGCACTCATGCTTCAGGTGTGTGGACAGAGTGTGGCTCGAGTGTGGACTGAGTGTGTACCGAGTGTGGATTCAGTGTAAATTGGTACGAATAGAGTGTGAACCAAGTGTGGACGAAGCTGGCATCGCCGCGCCGCGAGCCGCGCGCTCATGCTGCAGGTGTGGACTTGGGGTTAAGGGTTTAAGGGTTTGGGGTAGGGGTGAAGAGTGTGAACTCCGCTGGTTTTAACTGGGTGTAGACCGAGTGTGAACCGAGTGCGAGCCTAGAGTGTGCCTAGAGTTGACGAGGCCGGCAACGCCCCCCCCCATTCACACCCCATTCACACCCCACACCCAGTTGGAGCGCCGCCTCGCATCCAAGTGCCTGCTCTACGCCCTCTTGATCAACACACGTGCAAGGCACCCCATGCCCCCCCCCCCCTAGCTCAAGCGCCGCCTCGCATCCAAATGCCTGCGCTACGCCCTCTTGATCAACATGCGTACAAGGCACCCAATGCAACTCCCCCCTTCCCTGCACCCCATCCTCACCCTTTTCACACCTCACTCACACCCCATCACATGCCACACCCAGTTGGAGCGCCGCCTCGCATCCAAGTGCCTTCTCTGTGCTCTCTTCAGCAACGCGCGTGCAATGCACCCCATACCCCCTCCCCCCCGTAGCTGAAGCGCCACTTCGCATCAAAGTGCCTGCTTGATGCTCTCTTCAGCCACACGCGTTCAATGTAACCAATGCTTCCATCCACCTATGCCCCGCCTCCACCACCCACTCCCCACACACACCACACCCAGTTGGAGCGCCGCCCCGCATCCAAGTGCCTGCTCTGCGCTCTGTTCAACCTCACGCGTGCAATGCAAACAATGCCCCCCCCCCTTAGCTGGAGCGCCGCCTCGCATCCATGTGTCCTCTCTGTGCTCTCTTCAGCCACACGTGTGCAGTGCAAACAATGCTTCCACCCACACATGCCCCCCCACACACACCAGCCTCCCACCCCCACCCCACACACACACCACACTCAGTTGGAGCGCCGCCTGGCATCCAAGTGCCTGCTCTACGCACTCTTCATCAACCAGCGCGCCCCTGTGCCCGTGGTGGCGGAGCTGCTGGACCTGCTGCACGGTGTGTGTGCGTGTGTGTGTGTGCGTGTGCGTGTTTGCGTGTGTGTACGTGCGTGTGCGTGCGTGCTTGTGTGTGTGTGTGTGTGTGCGTGCGTGTGTGCGTGTGTGTACAGTTTGGTGGCGGAGCTGCTGGACCTACTGCACGGTGCGTGTGCGTGTGTGTGTGTGTGTGTGTGCGTGTGTGTGCGTGTGTGTGTTTGTGTGTGTGTGTGTGTGTGTGTGCCCATGGTTGCAGAGCTGCTGGACCTCCTGCACGGTGTGTGTGTGTGCGTGTGTGTGTGTGTGTGTGTGTGTGTGCAAGTGTTATGGCAGAGCTGCTGGACTTGCTGCACGGAGTGTGTGTGTGTGTGTGTGTGCGCGTGCGTGTGAGTGTGTGCCCATGGTGGCGGAGCTGCTGGGCCTGCTGCGCAATGCTTTGGCTGATTTCATTGTCTGCCAGGAATCCTCTGATGGTGTATGACGTAAAACGCCTTTGCTTGCACGCTGGCCTGCGCCTGCATGCCATGGTTGTTTTTACAGTCCGTTGGACCTTAAATGGTGCATTCGACCCTAGGAAAGAGGCAGGCAGCTGTCGAACGTAGACCCCTAGCATGCCATCTGCCATCATGATTGCTGTGCACGCCCAGCGTGTCTCAAAGCAGGCGACAAGGAGGCCGTGCACGTGCCGCACCCCACACGGACACATCCACGTGCACCACGCCGCCCCACACCTGCACACATTCACACTTCCTCACGTCCACACCTGCGCAGGCTGCGTGGTCAAGAGCCAGAGGGTGGGGCCGTTGGATCCGTTCCTGGCAGAGCAGACGCAGGTGTGTGTGTGTGTGTGTGTGGATGTGACACTTCTTCTGCTTTTGGTTGTGCTGACGCTTGAGCCCCCCTTCTTTCGACAAACCACACGCATGCACCCACGCATGCGCGCACGCTCACGTGCGCACATGCTCACGCGTGCATATGCTCACGCACGCCCACACGCATGCAGGCACGCACGCACGCACACACGCATGCACGCACGCATGCATGCACATATCCCCCCCCCCGCCACCCACACACACACACTACACCACACACACACACAACACTCCCCCCTGAACACACACCCTCGCAGCTGGTGCTGCTGTCAGCCGTGCTGGCGCTCACTCCCCAGGAGGAGCGGGGCAGCCAGGAGCGCGCACTGCTGCAGGTGTGTGTGTGTGTGCGTATGTGTGTGTGTGTGTGTGTGTGTGTGTGTGTGTGTGTGTGTTGCTGCCCCCCCCCCCGCACACAACGAAACGCCGTGTGTAACCTACCAAGCCCCGCCCTGCCACTTCAAGAGCACCACCAGAGCACCATCACAGCACCATCAGGGCACCATCACAGTACCATCAGGGCACCCCAGCAGAGCACCATCAGAGCACCCTCAGAGCACCCTGTCAGCACATCCAGAGCACCATCAGAGCACCATCAGAGCACCATCAGAGCTCCATCAGAGCACCGTCAGAG
Source organism: Chlamydomonas sp. UWO 241 (assembly GCA_016618255.1). Taxonomy (NCBI): domain Eukaryota; kingdom Viridiplantae; phylum Chlorophyta; class Chlorophyceae; order Chlamydomonadales; family Chlamydomonadaceae; genus Chlamydomonas; species Chlamydomonas priscui. Next base: position 17,856 of record VFSX01000807.1, read on the forward strand.
CACCATCAGAGCACCATCAGAGCACCACCAGAACCCCATCACTGCACCATCAGAACACTATAGCAGAGGCCTTCACAGAGTAAAATCAGGGCAACATCAGAGAACTTAAGTAGAGCAACATCAGAGAGCACAATCACAGCCCCTACGAGAGCACCATCAGAGCATCACCAGGGAACCCCATCAGCGCACCATCAGAGCGCCGTCAGAACCCCATCAGAGCGCCATCAGAACACCATCAGAGCACCATCAGGGCACCCCGTCAGAGCACATCCAGAGCACTATCAGAGCACTATCAGAGCACCATCAAAGCGTCATCAGAGCACCATCAGAGCACCATCAGACCACCATCAGGGCACCCCGCCAGAGGACACCCAGAGCACCATCAGACCACCACCCCTCGCCCCCTTAAGGCACTCGCCTCGAGCGCGCAGCTGTGTGACCAGGCGCCATCCCCTGGGCCCCCCCCTGTAGCCAACGCCACCTCACACTCATCCCAATCCCTCTTTCACACCCAAACAGGCACTCGCATCCAGCGCGCAGCTGCGCGACCACGCGCCCCCCCCTCCCCCTAGGCATCGCCCCCCCCCCCCCCCACCCACACACACTCTCCCCACACTTATCCCAACCCCTCCGTCACACCCAAACAGGCACTGGCATCGAGCGCGCAGCTGCGCGACCAGGCGTCCCCCCCTGGGCTCGCCGTCCCCACGGACGGCCCCTCGGCTACGCTGCGCCTCGCATGGGGCGTGCTGCAGTGCCTGCTGCAACAGGTGAATGCCACTCAGCACAGGAAACACAGCAGGAACAGCATCACTTCCAGCACAGCACAGTACAACACAGCACAGCACAGTACAGTACAGTACAGCACAGTACAATACACAGTCCAGCACAGCCAATGGGGGCCTTGCGCAAGCACAGCACTAAACAACTTGTGCTCAGGGAGGCCTTGTGTCGGGCAGTTGCTCCAACCCCCAGCTCAAGCAACCTGCCCCTTTGCTTAGTGGGCTGGCACATGACAGGCAGACAAGTGTCCTGCCCCCCCCCCCCCCCCCCCCCCCCCCCGCTCTCCCCCCCTTCCATACACACACATCGTGCACCCTGATCTGTAGTTCAAAGCCGATGCGCCAGCCTCTCTCTCTCTCCCCCTTTGTCCCCCCCCTCCCCTCCCCTCCCCCGCCTCCTATCTGCTGCAACAGGCATCCGCACCAGGCAGTCAGCCAGGTGAAGACGCCTGCGTCTGCCTCCTCTGCCTGCTTCAACTAACGAGTGTCTGTGCCCGTCGCAGGCCCCTCAACACATCTGCCCCCCCCCCCCCTATCACTCCCGACACACCCCAACACCCCAACGCCCCCAGCACGCACAAACACCCTGCTGCGTCTGCGCGCTTGTCTGCAGGCATCCGCGCCAGGCAGTCAGCCGGGCGAAGACGCGCGGCGGCCGCTGCTCGAGGGCTGCGCTGCGGGCGCGCTCGGGTACCTGCGCCAGGTCTTCAAGTCGCCCAACTTCCGACTGGACGACAGCGTGCACCACGAGGTCGTTTCGGTTGTGGTGTACCGCCTCGTTGGGCAGGTGCGCGGTTTGAATGGTGGTTTGAATCGCGTTAAAATTGTGGTTTGAATTGTTTGAATGGTAGTTTGAAGGGTGATTTGAATGTCCATTTGAACAGTGGCCCAATTGGCGGTTTGAGTAACGGTTCTGAAGCTCTGAACAGGCAGTGACAGGCCTTTCCCCCCGTACCACGCACCCCTCCTCCCGAAGACCCACAATGTGCCCCCCCCCCCCCCGCCTCCCCCTATTAAAGACACTCCGAGACACTCCCCTATACATCCCCGCAATCACCCCCCCAAAACCCTCCCCCTAAATACCCCACCAACCCGCTCCCCCCCCCTCCCCGCGCCCTCCGCAGGCCCTCCACGCAGACGACACCATTGGGCGCTCCATGCAGAAGGCGATGGCGGACCGGGTGTCCCCGCACACGCGCGCCGCCGCCGCCGCTGCCGCGGCTGCTGGTGGGTGATGTGCCGTGCTGTACTGTGCTGTGCTGTGCCGTGCTGTGCAGTGCTGTACCGTGCCGTGCCGCGCCGCGCCGCGCCGCACTGTGCTGTCCTGCTGTGCTGTGCTGTGCTGTGCTGGAAGTGGTGCTGCTGCATTTTCTCTGCTGTGTACTGTGTTTTGCCCTTCCTGCACAAGCGCGCCACCGCCGCCGCTGCCGCGGCCGCCGGTGGGTTCTGTGCTGTGCTGTGCGGTGCTGTGCTGTGCTCTGCCGTGCTGTGCTGTGCTGTGCTGGAAGTGGCCAGGACCTGTTCCTGCTGCGTTTTCTCTGCTTTGTACTGTGCTGTGCTCTTCCCGCACACGCGTGCCGCCGCCGCCGCTGCTGCGGCCGCTGGTGGGTGCGAATGCTGCTGCTGCTGTCTCTGTTGGCTGCTGCGCTGCGCTCTGCTGTGCTGTGCTGTGCTGCGCTGCGCTGCGCTCTCCTCCGATTCTTCCTCTTGCACCCTCTTGCGCTCTCTTTCTCTCTCTGTCTCCCCCCTTTCTCTCTCTTTGTCTCTATTTGTCTCTCTCTTCCTCTCGGTCTCTCTTCTCTCTCCCTTCTCTCACTCTCTCTCTCACTCGCCCTGCCCCCCCCCCTCCCACACACAGCAGCGGCTGCGGCGGCAGCGGCACAGCTCCCTGGTGGCATGGGTGCGGGCGGCCTCGTTGCCCCCGCAACCCCGCGCGCGCATGGGCAGGTGCAGGTGTGAATATGGGTGTGGATGGGAGGGTGTACGTGGTGTGGGTTGCGGGTGGCCTTGTTGCCCCCGCAATCCTGCGCGCGTATGGGCAGGGGCAGATCTGAATGGAGTGTGGATGGGGGTGTGGACGTGGTGTGGCAGCGTGGGGGCCTTCCCGCCACTTTCGCGACCATGGACCGGCTATCATGGAACGGTGCAAGTGAGGATGGGGGTGTGCATGGGATGTGGCGGCCTTCCAGTCCCAGCCTAAGCCCCTCGCACCCCTGCATATGAAAAGCCTGCCCCGCCACTTCCTAAGCGCCCTCCCCCCCCCCTCTCTCCTCTCCAAAGCTCGGATCGGGTGGGGCCTACGGCGTCCCTGGCACGCCCGGCACACACACACTCACAAACACACACACACACACACACACACACACACACACACACACGCACGCACACGCACGCACACACACACGAAAACACACACATACGCACACACACACACACACATATGCACATGCAAGCACACGCCCCCCCCCCCACGCATTCACACGCGCACACACACACACACACACACACACACAGCTTGGTTTTGGTGGGGCGGTCGGCGCCCCGGGTACACCAGGCAACGCCGGCGCTGCAGGAAACTTTGCTGGTGCGGGTGGTGATGCTGCTGGTGGGTTGTTGTGCTGTGCTGTGCTGTGCTGTGCTGTGCTGTGTGCTGCGGGACACTTCGCCGGATTGGGTGGTTGTGCTGCTGGTTGGTACTTGGCGCTGCGGGTGCTGGTGCTGGTGCTGTTTTGCGCCGGTTCAGCGCAGTGCAGTGTTGTGTCGTGCGCAATGCTGTATCGTGCTGGCGTTGTGCTGCGCTGCGCCATGCTCTTTCCTTGCTTTCTCGCACACGCGCGGCTATAACGCAACACAACAAACGTCGGACGCCAAGACACATCCTTCTGATTGACTGCCCCCCCCCTCTTGACACAAACACGCAGCTGCTGCGGCAGCGGCGGCAGCAGTGGCAGCGGCAGCGTGTGGTGTTCTTTCTCTCTTTCTCTCCATCTCTCTCTCTCTCTCTCCCTCTCCTTCTCCCTCCCTCTCCCTCTCCTTCTCCCTCCCCCCCCCCCATCTCTCTCTCTCTCACACACGCACACACGCACACAGCCGCATCGGCAGCGGCGACAGCGGCAGCGTGTGGCGACCTTGGCGACCACAACGGCACAGTGTTGTCGCTGCTGGCGGCCGCGTTCAGGTGTGTGTGTGTGTGTGTGTGAGTGTGTGTGTGAGTGTGTGTGTGCGTGTGAGTGTGTGTGTGTGTGTGTGTGTGCTTGCATGCGTTTATGCTTTCCATCTTGTGGAGGTGGGTGTGGGGTGTTCCTCAACCATGTGGCTCGACGCTGACTCGCCTCTGATGACCACACAGCCCCCCCCCCCTACACACACACACACGCAAATGCACACACACACACACACACACACACACACACACACACCAGGGGTGTACCCGCCAATCGGATTCCGATGAACAAGGCGCCCGAAGGGCGCCAAAACCGATGGTCTCTTGGGGGCGTGATCGGGAAATCCGATAAGTGTGAGGGCCCGGAGGGCCTCTCATCGGCGTCGCCGATGACCACGCCAAGCCGATCGGGGCGTTCGGCTTGAGCTCCCCACACACTCAACTCCTACGCGAAAGCACGCAATCCCTCATTTCTGAAGCGTTTCTGCTGTTTGCAATCGCAAAGAGATTCTGGTGATGCTGGTGGAGGTTAGGTGTGGGTCGGAATTTTGGAATGGCGCTTTCCTCTGATGGCCAGGACCCTGCGCGCATGCTGTAGTGTTCTGCATGCATGAATGCATCATGGTACTTTCAATCAGTGTCCATTGTGGTGTTGCATGCGCCGTCCCGCCATGCATGCATGCATGTCTGCGCCGCGTACATGAGCTGTTGCAAGCTGTTTGTCTTCTGGATGTGTGTTTGCTGCTGCCCCCCAAGCAAGCTTGCGTGAGAGACCGTATCACAGCAATAGAAAACAGTAACAGAGTACTGCGGACAGCGGGGGTCCTGGGGCGCAGCCCCCGGGAAAAATGGTAAAGCCGATGAGTCCATGAGGCCCTCTCCTGGCAAGCCGATGAGTCAGGGAGGCCCTTTCCTGGAAAACCGATGAGCGGCATTGCCCCCGGGTACACCCCTGACACACGCACACACACACACACACACGCACACACACAGTGTGCACCCTGACCTGTGGCTCAACGCCGATGCGCCGGCCGGGTGTGAGGCTCGACCGTGGGTTGAGGCGCTCATCACACGCACAGTCATGTCAGAGGTGGGTTGTTGGAGGTTGTGGTTGGAAGTTGTGATCGCATGGGTGTTTGGGACTGCTGCGCGTTGGTAAATAAAAACGAAGAAATACATGTGTTGGGTGTGGGGTGGAGGCGCTCATCACGCGCCCAGTGTTGTCAGAGGTGGGTTGCTGGAGGTTGCCCATGTTTGCTACCCTACGTTCTACTCTACTCTCCCCATCCCCATCTCTGGCTTTGTCTCTCTCTGTTTCTCTCTATCTCTGTCTCTCTATCTCTTTGTCTCTCTTTGTCTCTCTCTCTGTTTCTCTCTCTTCCTCTCTCTCTGTTTCTCTCTCTCTGTCTCCTTCTCTCTATCTCTCTATCTCTCTCTAGTTTTCTTAGCCTCTCTTTCTGTCTACACTCCTATTTCTTCTTTTTCTCTCTTTGTGTTGTTCCTGTTCCTGTTGCTGGTACCCTCTCTCTCTGGCTCTCTCTCTGGCTCTCTACCCTCTCTCTCTCTCTCTCTCTCTCTCTCTCACTGCCTTCCCCCCACACACACACACAGTCCATGCGGAACTCGCCCGACGTACGCGTGCCCTTCCTCGAGCTCATGACCCCATTCTCTCGTTCTTTCGTTCTCTCCTCACTCTCTCCCTCACTCTCTCTTATCTCATTTCCCCCCCCACACACACAGTCCATGCGCAACTCACCCGACGTGCGCGTGCCCTTCGCCGAGCTCATAACCCATTCGCTCTCTGTCGCTCTCCCTCCGTCTCTCTCACACCTCCTCACCCCACACAGTCCATGCGAAACTCCCCCGACGTGCGCTTGCCCTTCCTGGAGCTCATATGACCTCTTTCGCTCTCTTTCACTCTTTCTTTGTCCTCTCCTTTTCGCTCTCTCTCACTGCACCCCCCCACCCCCCCACCCACACAGTCTATGCGCAACTCGCCCGACGTGCGCGTGCCCTTCCTCGAGCTCATGACCTCATTCGCATGCGGCGAGTACGGCGCCTCGCTCGTGCTGCGGCAGTTTGCGGAGATGGCGCGGAACCCAGGCCTGGAGGTGTGTGTGTGTGTGTGTGTGTTTGTGAGTGCGAGTGTGTGAGTGTGTGTGCGTGTGTGTGTGTGTGTGTGCGTGTGTGTGTGTGCGTGTGCACGCGCATGTGTGTGTGTGTTTGTGTGTGAGTGTGTGTGACAGAGAGAGCTGTGAGTACGGCGCCTCGCTCGTGCTGCGACAGTTTGCGGAGATGACACGAATCCCAGGCCTGGAGGGGTGTGTGTGTGTGTGTGTGTGTGTGTGCGTGTGTGTGCGTATGTGTGCGTGTGTGTGTGTGTGCGTGTGTGTTTGCCCGCCACATCCCTCCCTCCCCCCCTTCCCCCTTCCCCCCACCCACCTATCACCCCCTCCCCACACCTCAATCTTCCCACCTACTGCCGCTCTCTTTATGTTCCGACGCCCGGACGCCCAGATGCCTGACAGGGTGGGTGCCATCACCTCGTACCGTCTCAACGCCCACGAGATGTTCACGTCTGCCCAGTTCATGAGTGTCGTCAAGACGCTTTACGAGAAGGCCATCAAGGCACACGCCGAGGACCCTGCGATCACCCCTCCTGAGCTCGCCGCCATCCTGGAGGCCAGGAGGCTCCCTCCCAAGTGGACCACCCTAGCTAGGTTCCCACACCTGTGGGACAGCATCTGCCGCGGGGTAGCTGAGGCCGGATCAGCCCCACAACCGTAACCACACGCAGCAAAACCACAATTGACAGTTTCTGATGACAGTTTTTCGGATCCCGCAAACAACCCCAAGCCCACGGATATCCTCTCGTACTAGCGCATATAGTTGGTCACCCGCTACTGAACGAACTTAAGATCCAAGGGTCCTCGACTCATGAAACGATTGCCGGGGGGTGCTTTAGCACTGGCAAGAGCCGTTATCTAGGTTGCCCGAGCGGTGGGAACTGTAACGTATTTCTCTCTGTGTTTGCGTGTGTGTTTGTGTGCGTGTGTGCGCGTGTGCGTGTGTTTTGTGTGTGTGTGCGCGTGTGCGTGTGTGTGTGTGCGGGCATGTGTGTGTATGTGCGTGTGCATGTCGCCCGATGCTTCCATAGTGACGAGCATTACTGGGCTGGAGGGGGGATGTCGCTCATCATTGAGGCCTGGATTGTGACCATTCGACTTGCATTGGAAACAGCTGGCCGCAAGGGCTGTCCGTGCCACTGCTTCGATGTCAACTTTATGCAGACATGAGGGATTTGGAGCCGACCGCACGCCCCCATACCGCCCCCCAAAAAACCTGCAGTGCTCGTGCACGCACACACACACACACGCACGCACGCACTCACACGCACCCCCCCCTGCAGGTGCTCACCTGGCGCAAGCTCTTCAGCGCTGTCATCGAGTACTGCGTTCGCTACAACACTGTGCTGGCAGAGGTGAGCGTGCCCACATTCTGTCCACATTCCCCCCACCTTCCCCCCATCTTCGACCTAGCTGCACCCTAGCTCCATCGGCCCCAAGCGCTACAACACACACCGTGCTGGCAGAGGTGAGTGCGTGCATACCTTCTAACCACCCTCTTCCCACCTTCCACCCACCTTCCACCTAGCTGCTTCCCAGCTTCGTCGAGCACTGTGTGCGCCACAACACCGTGCTGGCTGAGGTGCGTGCATACCTTCTACCCACCCTCTTCCCACCTTCCGCCCACCTTCCACCTAGCTGCTGCCTAACTTCATCGAGCAATGCGTGCGCCAAAACACAGTGCTGGCAGAGGTGAGTGCATGCATGCCTTCTACCCACCTTCTGCCCACCTCCCCCCCACCTTCTGCCTAGCTGCTTGCATTTGAGTATCGTGCTTGAAGAGGTGCATGCATGCGTTCCTTCCACCTACTGTCTACCTAGATCCATCGTGTAGTACTGCTCTATGACACCGTGCCAGCAGAAGTGAGCGTACCAACCTTCTCCCCACCTTCTCCCCGCCCTCTACCTAGCCCCATCGTGTGCACCCGCACGCTGCCATCTCCCCATCTTCTCCCCATCTTCTCCCCACCTTCTCCCCACCCTGTACCTAGCTTCATCGTGTGCACCCGCGTGCTGCCGTCTCCCCAGCTTCTCCCCACCTTCTCCCCACCTTCTCTCCACCTTCCACCTAGCTCCATCGCGACCAGACTCTACAACACCGTGCTGGCAGAGGTGAGTTTGCACATGCGCGGCAAGCGTACCTTCTCCCCACCTTCTCCCCACCTTCTCTCCACCTTCTTCCCACCAGCCACCCGTGCAGGTTCAGCGGCAACAGGGTGGCCCTGGCGGTGCACTTGGGATGGTGCCAACTTCTCCCCACCTTCCACCCACTGTCTCCCCACCTTCGACACACCTTCCACCGACCTTCCACCCACCTTCTACCAATGCAGGTTCAGCAGCAACAGGGTGGCCCGGGCAGTGCACTTGGGGTGGTGCCAACTTCGCCCCACCTTCCACCCACTGTCTCCCCACCTTCGACACACCTTCCACCCACCTCCCTACCCGCGCAGGTTCAGCGGCAACAGGGTGGCCCTGGCGGCGCACTCGGGGTGGTTCCGCCCAAGGAGGAGCGCCTGATGAACGAGCAGGAGGCCGACATCATGGCGGCCTTCCTGGGGCTGTTCCGGCAGGTGGGAGGGTTGTTTTGGTCCATTTCAGGCGGCTCCGGGTTGCGGGTTGAGGGTGGACGTTTTGGATGGGGTTTGGGGTGGTTCCACCGCCCAAGGAGGAGCGCCTGATGAACAGGCAGGGGGCGGACATCATGGCGGCCTTCCTGGGGCTGTTCCGGCAGGTGGGGAAGAAAACAATTTCCCCGTCTTTTCCTTGTTTCTCCCCTGACTAGATTGCGGGTTGAGGGTCGGGGATGAACGAGCAGGCGGCAGGACATCATGGCGGCCTTGGGGCTCTTCCAGCAGGTATGGGAAAACAAACCTGGGTTCGCGGGCTTGGAGTGGGGACACGTGTTAAGGGTGGAGTCGTGGGGTTTGTGTGGAGCGACTGATGAACGAGCAGGGGGCGGACATCATGGCGGCGTTCTTGGGGCTGTTTCAGCAGGTGGGAGGGTTGTTTGGGTCCATTTCGGGTGGCTTCGGGTTGCCGGTTGGGGGTGGACGTTTCGGATGGGGTTTGGGGTGGTTCGACCGCCAAAGGAGGAGCGCCTGATGAACGGGCATGGGGCGGACATCATGGCGGCCTTCCTGGGGCTGTTCCGGCAGGTGGGGAAGAAGAAGAGTTTCCCGTCTTTTCCTTGTTTTTCCCCCGAGTAGATTGCGGGTTGAGGGTCGGGGATGAACGAGCAGGCGGCAGGACATCATGGCGGCCTTCCCGGGGCTCTTCCAGCAGGTATGGGAAAACAAACCTAGGGTCGCGGGCTTGGAGTGGGGACACGTGTTAAGGGTGGAGTCGTGGGGTTTGTGTGGAGCGCCTGATGAACGAGCAGGGGGCGGACATCATGGCGGCGTTCTTGGGGCTGTTTCAGCAGGTGGGAGGGTTGTTTGGGTCCATTTCGGGTGGCTTCGGGTTGCGGGTTGGGGGTGGACGTTTCGGATGGGGTTTGGGGTGGTTCGACCGCCAAAGGAGGAGCGCCTGATGAATGAGCAGAGGGGGCGGGCATCATGGCGGCCTTCCTGGGGCTGTTTCGACAGGTGGAGAAGAAAACAATTTCCCCGTCTTTTCCTTGTTTCTCCCCTGACTAGATTGCAGGTTCAAAGTCGGGGATGAACGAGCAGGAGGCGGACATCATGGTTGCCTTCCCGGGGCTATTCAGACAGGCGGAGAAGGAGGTTAGCTTTTCTGCCTTTTTATTGTGTATGCAACCTAGATCATGGGTCTAAGGCAGGTCTAGGGGTTTCGAACGAGCAGGGGGTGGACATCATGGCGGCCTTCCTGGGGCTGTTCCGACAGGTGTTGGAAGACGACAATTTTCCCGTTATTTCCTTGTTTCTCCCCTTATTAGATTGCGGGTCGAGGGTCGGGGCGCCTGATGAACTAGCACAGGGGGCGGATATCATGGCGGCCTTTCTGGGGCTGTTTCGACAGGTGGGGAATAAAACAATTTCCCCGTCTTTTCCTTGTTTCTCCCCTGACTAGATTGCGGGTTGAGGGTCGGGGATGAACGGGCAGGAGGCCGGCATCATGGCAGCCTTCCTGGGTAGTGCTGTCAAGCGCCAAAATTCACCTCCTACGACTGACCCCAAAATGGAGGGACAACTCTTAGAGGACCCCTTAAGATCATGCACGTTCCTAAAATCAGGGGGTGGCGCTCCCGGGTAACTGCTGGGGTGGGGTGTGTGGGTGTGTGAAGCAGGCACACAAGAAAGCTGCGCCCGACGCCTGTTCCAGCTTAAAGCGCCCCCCGCGGGGGGGGACGCTTACCAGTGGGGCTGTTTCGACAGGTGGGGAAGGAGGTTAGGGTGTCGGGCTCAGCGCTCCTCCGGCAGGTGGAGGCTGATGTTACTGGAGGCTGATGCTATGAGTTGATGGGCTGTTATGTTGTTATTTTTTGCTGTCTGGTGGAGTCTGTTGAATGGGCCCGCACTGAGTGACTTTTTTGTTCCTCGCGTTCCCACCACTTTCCACACCCGCCCCACACCTACGCGACACCTCCCCACACTTCCTCACACAAACAGGTGGTCGAGCAGGGTGCGCCCTCCCACGTGCGTGCGCTCCTAGAAGGCATTGAGCTGTCACCCACACCGATGGCATTTCTGTACTGTTTTCTTCTCGTTTTTCTTCCTCAACATCACACCTCCCACACCTCCACACCTCCACACACAACCAAACAAACAGGTGGTGGAGCAGGGCGCGCCCTCCTCCCTCGTGCGCGTGCTCCTGGAGGGCCTCGAGCGCGAGCTGGCGCCCACACTCATTTTCTTTCTGTCTCTCTAACCACTTTCCACACACTCCCCACACCCTCCCCACACCTCCCCACACTTCATCACACAAACAAACAGGTGGTGGAGCAGGGCGCGCCCTCCCACGTGCGCGCGTTCCTGGAGGGCCTGGAGCGCGAGCTGTCGCCCACACCGAGTGCATTTTTGTACTGTCTTTCTCGATTTTCTCTCCAACAGCCTTTGCACACCTCCCCACACTTCCACACCTTCCACACACCCACAGGTGGGGGAGCAGGGCGCACCCTCCCACGTGCGCGCGCTCCTCGAGGGCCTCGAGCGCGAGCGACATCCCGCATTGTTTTCCCTCGCTTTTCCACTGCGCCCTCACCACGCCTCCCCCACACCTTCCCCACACCTCCCCACACTTATCACACAAACAGGTGGTCGAGCAGGGCGCTCCCTCCCACGTGCGCGCATTCCTGGAGGGCCTCGAGCGCGAGCTGTCGCCTGCACTCAGCGGATACCCGCTCTTTGAACCCATGTTCCAGCTAATGTGCCACCCGGTGCCAAACACGGTCAAGGCGGCGTTGGACAGGTGTGTGTGCGTGTGGGTGGGTGGGGTGTGTGTGCGTGCGTGCGTGTGTGTGTGTGCGTGCGTGTTGCGTGCGTGTGAGTGAGTGTGTGTTTGGCTGTGTCTCTGTGGGTGGGTGGGTGGGTGGGCGTGTGTGTGTGTTCGATCTCCGAACCCATGTTCCAGCTGATGTCCCACCCGGTGCAAAACACGGTCAAGGCGGCGCTGGACAGGTGCGTGTGCGTGTGCGTGCGCATGTGCATGCGTGTTCGTGTGCACATGCGTGTCATGCGTGTGCGAGTCCGAAATGTCAGACACACACACACAAACACACACACACACACACACACACGCACGCAGGGCCCTCGCATCCATCGCACACTTCCGCGACCTGGCGCCCCGCCTGCTGGAGCGCCTGTTGGCACACACACACACACACACAGACACGCACGCAGGGCCCTCGCATCCATCGCACACTTCCACGACCATGCGCCGCGCCTGCTGGAGCGCCTGTTGGCATGCGCACACACACACACACACACACACACACACACGCAGGGCCCTCGCATCCCTTGCCCACTTCCGCGATATGGCACCCTGCCTGCTGGAGCGCATGTTGGCATGCGCACACGCACACACAGAGAGAGAGAGAGAGATCGTTACAGAGAACTCTGCACGGCAGACCTAGATAGGCTGTTTCTGGTCATCATTGAGGAGATTCCATTTGGAGGCGGGTGACCAACCGTGCGCCAACAAGAGGGTGAATAACCTCATTCAAAAAGCAGTGGGGGAAAGGGGCAAATGCGGGTCACTGACGGCTGTGTTCGTCACTCCGCTTCGACTGAGTTTAAACTAGGTCTCGGCAGATTGACCTCCACAGTTGTGGAAATCTCGCTAAGAGGATCCACTCGGGTGTGACTCGCTTGGACAAGAGGTCCATGAACTCGGGTGCTTGGAGATGTCGCGTTTGAAGTTGGGAAAGTGGGTGTTTGCGGAGGAACGGAACTTGACGGAGTGGGCGAAAAAGTTGCCGGCGCTGAGCCGGTAAGATGTGATGGCGCCGCCGGCATAGAGCGAAGTCATGTCCGGTCGGCGGTACGCGAAAAGGGCGGCAGTGGGGGGGTATATGATGTCGGGAGGGAGTGTGGGGGGAGAAGGGACGGGCGGGTGTGTGGAGATGGAGGGGCGGGGGGACGGAGGAGGTGGGAGGCGGCGGATGAGGGAGCCGATGAACGTAGCACGGTGCTTGTTGATCGTGTCGATGATGGGGAACGTACAAGGGGGGGAGGCATGCATCGTGGCGGTGGAGGTGTGCTCTGTGGTGTGAGGAGGGATGCCCTTGATGAGGCGGAGGAAGCGGTTGTGGGGTACTTCAAGTCGGTGGATGTGGGCCGTGTTCAACGTCCATGTCTGGCAGCCATACAGTAGGGCAGAGATCACAAAAGCGTTGTAGAGGTGGATCTTGGTAGTGGGAGAGATTGAGTTGGAGTTCCAGAACCGGGGGAGTGAGACGGTTGAAGGCGTACCAGGCACTTCCGATCCGGCGTGAGATCTCTGAGTCAAGGATGTCGGAATCAGACGTGTTGGGAGCGTCATCAGAAGGGGCGGCGGGGGAGGACAGAATACTTCCCAGGTATTTGAACTTGGAGGTGGAGTGGACCATGTGGGGGGTAGATGAGGAGTTGGAGGGGATGGTGAAAGGGGCGGAGGGGACGGTGTGGGCAGAAGGGTGGCCGAGGGATTGTGCCACTGTTTTGTAGTAGTTGATCGCAAGGGCCAGGTCTGAACAGATGCGGTCGAGGAGGGTGAGCATGGTGCGGAGGTCGTCCTCGGAGGGGGCGAGCAGGGCGATGTCGTCGGCGTAGAGAAGGAGGGGGAGTATGGTGGTCAAAAAGTCCTTGCGGGACTCGGGGGTGTACAGTTTTCCGTCGATCATGTAGCCAATTTGAATGCCAGCGTTGGGGAGCTGGGCAATCAGGGACGGGACAACTGTGTCGATGTAGACATTGAAGAGGAGGGGGGAGAGGGGGCAGCCTTGCTTGACGCCAGCTTTGAGAGGGAAAGGGGCGGAGTATGCACCGTTGACTCGGGCTCTGGCGGTGGCACCAGAGTAGAGGCTTTCGATGCGTTCAAGGAGGGCAGGGTGCGCGCCGCGGTGGAGGAGGGTTTTCCAAAGGGCGGCGTGATTGACACTGTCGAACGCCTTGGACAGGTCGACGTAAGCCACATGGAGGGGGGCGTGGGCGCGGTGTGACTCCTCTTGGAGACGTCGTAGGGTGAAGATGGCATCGGAGGTGCCACGGCCCGGACGGAAGCCAAACTGGGAAGTGTGGAGGGTGGGCTCAAGCTGGAGCTTGAGGCGGTTGAGGAGGATGTGAGTGTAGACCTTGCCAGCGACTGGCAGGAGGGAGATGCCGCGGTAGGACTTGCTGCGCGTGGGTGGGCCCGAGGATGCGCCCTTGTAGAGGGGGCAGATGTCTGCTTTGTTCCACGCGGCGGGGATGGAGGTGGTGTTCCAACAGGTAAGGATGATCTGGTGGAGGGCGGTTGCGGTTGCGGTGCCGCCGTGTTTGAGGAGGGGGGAGGTGATGTCGTCAGAGCCGGGTGCAGAGTTCCTGAGGGATTTGATCGCGGAGACCACCTCGCTCAGAGAGGGAGGGGAGGCAAGGGGGGGAGGAGGCGGGGGAAGGGGTGCGGAGGGCGGGCGAAAGGGAGGAGGAGGAGGGGAGGAGGGGAGGGGGAGGGAGGGGATGGGAGAGGGGGGCGGGGTGGGAGGGGTTGGAGGGACGCATGGGAGGGGGGAGGGGAGGAGGAGGGGGCAGGGGGAACGGAAGGCGGAGCGGGGGTAGTGTAGGAGGAGGAGGGGGAGGGAGACGGGGGCGGTGCGGGGGTGGTGGGTGTGAAGATGAAGTGGGAGGCGAGGGTGGCTTCGTCGACTTCCGAGCGGAGTGGAGTGTGGAGGACACGGAAATATTCTCCAAACGCGTATGCCACCGCCTGAGCTCCAAAGCACAGGTGGTCGCCGACACGGAGGGCAGGGGGGGCGGCGGAAGGGGGGCGGTCGACGAGTTTGGACAGCATGCGGTGGGCGGAGTGGGGGTTGTTGTCGTCAAAATCGTGTTGCACGCGTTGAGCGACACCGTCCCATTGCTTGTTGGTGGCGCGTGCGATGGCGGACTTGAGCTGGGCAGTCATGCGCGCCTCCTTGGGGGCGTCGCGGTTGCCAGTCAGTGCACTGTCGGAACGCATGGACTGAAGGTCGTGGGCGAGTTTGAGAGTCTTGGGGGGGAGGTAGAAGTGGATGGGGACCTCGCGTGGGCGGGGGCCAAGGGTGGATCTGGCCGCTGAGTGGATGGCCGCGGTGAGGTGGCTCGTCATCTGGTCCAGGGTGGGGGGTTCGGGGAAGGGGGGAGGGTGGCGAGGGCCTCCTCGACTGCTGCCGCGAAGTGGAGCCGCGTGTCAGTCTCGGAGCAGGTCGGTGAAATAGCGGGAGGGCGGAGGAGGACGGCGGGAGGGGGTGATGTTCCAGGCTCTGGAGAAGCGGAAGAGGATGCGCGCGGTGACAAGGGCGTGGTCAGAGCGGGCGATGGTGTCAAGTCCCCGGGTCTTGGGGCATCGTGCTCGCACGTCTTGCACGGAGCCCAGGTGAGGGCGGCGGACGAGGATGTAGTCTGGGATGTTGCAATCCTTTTGGGTGTTGCTTTACCAGGAAAATACGCTCGAAGGGGGATGGGGAAGAAGGTGTAGGTGACGGCAAGATTGTGGGCGGCACACAGGTCGAGAAGCCGGTGGCCGTTGTCGCTGATGCCAGGTTTGTGGTGGAACCCGGCAAGGGGGAGTAGGGAGGGAAGAAGAAGGAGGGCCGGTGGAGGGGGGGGCAGGCGTACGGACCCACCGACGGGTGGGCGTCGGGGGATGCTGCTGTGATCTTGGCGTTGAAGTCGCCTAGGACCAAAAGGAAGTGGTTTGAGGGGGTTTGGGAGAGCACGTCGCGGTGGAGTTGTTCGTAGAACGCGTCCTTGGCGACTGCGTCATCCGCGGCGTCTGTGGGGGCGTAAGCGATGACTGCGGTGACGGGAGGGGCGCCGGCGGGGCGGAAGCGTAGGACGAGGATGCGGTCGCTGAGTGCGGCGTAGCCGCCCTCTTTTAGGAGGAGCTTGGCGGTGTCAGGGCTGAGGAGGGCGCCGACGCCGTGGGTGTGTTTGGTCCCACCGGACCAGATGAAGTGGTAGCCATTCTCTTCGAACGGCTGGCTACCGGAGCCGGGGTGCCGCACCTCTTGGAGGCCGCATATGTCGATGCGGAGGTGTGCGAGGTGTTTGGCGAGAGCAAGTGGGTGTGCCATGGGGTTGAAGCGTGAGCCATCTGCTGCACCCCAGAGGGTGCAGCAGTTGTAGGTGGTCGCGATGAGCTCGTGGCGTGGGTGAAGGAGGTGGGGGCGCTTGGTAGCCGGGGGAACGGATGGTACAGGGACGGTGGCTAGTCGTCCTGCCCGTCGGTGGGGTGGGGCCCGCCTACTCCTGCCCCACCCCGGGGCCGGAGGGGAAGAGCTGCTCAAGGGACATGGAGCGGGTGATGGAGCGGGTGATGCGCTGACCAATGCCTGCAGATGCCTCGCGGATCTTGATGGCCTCGATCATCGAGCCCTTGCCCTTGTGGGTGACAAAAGGCCGGGGACTCGTGCGTGGAGGGGCCGCCGTAATCTGCGAACCCTGTGCCGGGGTTGGAGAGCTCGGAGGGTGTGTGCGCATCGGTGGTAGTGAGGGCGTTCTGGGGGGTGGTGGGCGAGTCGGCGGTGCCGGCTGCGTGGTCCCACCCCTGGAAGGAGGGGGAGCCTGCAGTGGCGTGGGTGGGGGCGGCGGGGGCGGCGGAGGGGGCGGGAGTGGTGGAGGTGGGGGATGCCGGAGCAGAGGGGGTGAAGGAGGTGGGGAGGAGGGCGGCGGCTGCGGCAGATGCGACTGCGGCAACGGCGTTGGCAGCGGCGTTGAGGGCGCGGAGAGGGGAGGCCGACCGGCCGCGCGCTGCAGGCTTGGCAGGCTTCGCGGCGGGGGCGGGGGAAGTGGTGGAGGGGCGCGCGGCCGGGCGCGCGGCCGGGCGCGCGGGCGAGGTCGACTGGCCGCGTTCGGAAAATTTGGCGGGCCTTACGGCGGGAGTGGTGGCGAGGGGGGCGGCGGAAGTCACAGGGGGGGTGAGGGACGTCTTGGGGCCGGAGGTGACGATGGCGGGGGTGGCGTTGGCGTTGGCGGGGGCGGCGGAGGGCGTGGGGGGGGAGGGGTTGGCGGAAGGCTTGGGAGGGGAGGTGGCGCGGGGCGCAGGGGAGGGGTTGGCGGAAGGCTTGGGAGGGGGGGTGGCGGAGGGCGCGGGGGAGGGGTTGGCGGAAGGCTTGGGAGGGGGGGCGGCGGAGGGCGCGGGGGGGGAGTTGGCGGTAGGCTTGGGGGAGGCAGCGGAGGGCGCAGGAGAGGGGTTGGCGGAAGGCTTGGGGGCGGGGGCGGCGGGAGGCGCGGGGGACGAGTTGGCGGAAGGCTTGGGGGCGGGGGCAGCAGAGGGCCCGGCGGCGGCAGGCTGCTCGAAGCAAACGCGCTTGCCAGGTGGGGAACGGGCGCGCTTGGAGGCGGCCTGTGCGGCGGCGTTCACCACCTCGGACACGCCGACCAGGGCGGCTTTTGCTGCCTGGCTTGCAGGGCCAGGGGGGACGATGGCGGCCTGAGGGGCAGGGGGGGCGGGACCACGCCGCGCGCCGCGCATGGGCATGCGCATGGGGGCCTGGCGGGCGGCGGGTGGGTGGGCAGCGGCGATTGCCTGGGGGGCGTGGGCCTGGGCGGGCTGCGCTGCTTGGCCGTCGTGGGGCGGCTGGGCGGCGGGGCTGGGCGCGGTCGAAGGAGATGCGAGCGTAGAGCTCATGGGAAAGGTCCAGTTCGGTTGTGCCAGCGAGCACGTGACCGAGGTGGACGAGAAGGAGGCCGACTCCCGCGCGGTAGCCGGCGTGATCCCTGGCGATCAGCGCGACGGTGGCTCCCGCGAGGGCGATGAGCATGCCGGTGGAGCCGATGGCGGCGATGAGCGCGTTGGATGCAAATCCGACCGCGACGATGCCGAACAGCAGGAGGGCGTGCAAGGGAGGGGGTGCCATGGTGCACACTGAGGTGAACACTGAGGTGAACACTGAGGTGAACACGCACACACACACACGCACACACACACACACACACACACACACACACACACACACGCAGGGCCCTCGCATCCCTTGCCCACTTCCGCGATCTGGCACCCCGCCTGCTGGAGCGCTTGTTGGCATGCGCTGTTGTGTCGCCGAACACGCCCCTGCTGCCTGGGGTGCCCCGCCTTGACCTTATTACCCAGGTGGGGTGGTTGTGTGGGTGGTTACGTGGGTTCCAGGGTTCAGGGTTGTGGTGGCT
>VFSX01000024.1:2500-60000 GCA_016618255.1 Chlamydomonas sp. UWO 241
TTTGGAACATTCACATCAAGGAAAAAAGATTCCATCCTGTGTTCCATTTCCTGTGTTTTCTGCCCCCCCGCTTGGCTGCAGGCATGATCCTGCCGGGTTGCCAGGACACGGGCACGGCGACCGTCATCGGCAAGCGTGGGCAGTACGTGTGGACAGACGGGAAGGACAATGAGGCCCTGTCCCTGGGCATCTACCGCGCGTTCACAGAGACCAACCTCAGGTTTGTGTGCGTGTGTGTGTGTGGGTGCTCACGTAAGATTCCTTCTAGCTTACCTCAGGTGTGTGGGGGGGGGCAAGGAGTCCTCGTAGCCAAGATTGTGGACGGACGGAAAGGTTGAAGAGGCCCTGTCTCTGGGCATCTACCGCGTGTTCACAGAAACCAACCTCAGGTGTGTGTGTGTGTGTGTGTGTGTGGAAGGGTGTGTGTGTGGAAGGGTGTGTGCGTGTGTGCGTGTGTGTGTGTGTGTGTGCTCACCTAAGAGTCGTCCTGGTTAAGAATGTGGACGGACGGGAAGGATGAGGAGGCCCTGTCCCTGGGCATCTACTGCACGTTCACAGAGACCAACCTCAGGTGTGTGTGCGTGTGTGAGTGTGTGCGTGTGTGTGTGCGTGTGTGTGTGTGTGCGTGTGCATGTGTGTGTGTGTGTGTGTGTGGCGTGTGTGTGCTCACCTAAAGAGTCCTCCCAATTCAGAATGTGGACGAACGGAAAGGGTGGGAAGTATCTGCCACTGGGCATTGACCACGCACAGAGAAAAACCGCAGGTGTGCATGTGTGTGTGTGTGTGTGGTGATGATGACCACGGCCCTGTTGTGTTGTTGATGACCATGGTTTCGTTGCATACACACACACACACACACACACATGCATGCATGCATGTATGCATGCATGCATGCATGCATGCAATCAAGCAAGCATGCATGCACGCATACACGCATACACACATGCACGCACACACACACAAGCACGCAATCAAGCACACATGCACGCATGCACGAATTCATACGCACGCACGCACACACACACATACACACATGCATGCGATCAAGCACGCATGCACGCATGCAGGCACACACACACACGCACATGCTCGCACATGCACACACACACACACACGCTTGCACAGGCAGGTACTCACAGGTCGCGCCCCTCGACATTTTGACGTGTTGACTGAGAAGACCTTCAACCCCAAGCCCCAATCCCGAGCCCCTTGGACCTGTTGTGGTGATGATGACCACGGTTTTGTCACACACACACACACACACACACACTCTCGCACACTCGCACGCACACACACTCACACGCACACACGCACACTCACGCACACACTCATGCACACACACACACACACAGACACAAACACACACACAAGCATGCAATCAAGCACACATGCACACATGCAAACACGCATGCACGCATGCACGCATGCACACACACATACGCACACACGCACACACATGCATGCAATCAAGCAGGCATGCACGCATGCATGCACACACACACATGCACACACGCACACACGCACGCACACACACACACACACACACACACGCAGGTACTCCCAGGTCGCGCCCCTCGACATGTTCACCGAGAAGAACACGGGGACCAACCTGCCAGCGCAGATCGACGTGGGTGCTGTGCGTGTGTGTATGCGTGTGTGTGTGCGAGTGTGTGTGTGTGTTTTGAGGGGGAGTTTATTGTGGAGTCGCGCCCCTTGAAATGTTTGCAGAGAAGGACACGGGGAGCAACCTGCCGGCACAGATCAATGTGGGCGCTGTGTGTGTGTGTGTGTGCGTGTGTGTGTGTTTGGAGCGGGGGTTTATTGTGGAGTCGCGCCCCTCGACATGTTTGCAGAGAAGAACATGGGGACCAACCTGCCGGCCAGGTCAACGGGGGTGCTGTGCGAGTGTGTGTGTGTGTGTGTGTGTGTGTGTTTGGAGTGGCGATTATTGTGGAGTCGCACCCCTGGACATGTTTGCAGAGAAGGGACACGGGGACCAACCTGCCGGCACAGATCGACGTGGGTGCTGTGTGTGTGTGTGTGTGTGTGTGTGCGTATGTGTGTCGCTGCATGTGTGGGTGTGTCGCTGCGTGTGTGTCACTACATATGTGTGTGTGTGTGTGTGCTGGGGGTGGAGGGCGTGCAAGTGTGTAGTCGCGGCCCTCGACAGATAAGAACACGGGGAGCAACCTGTGGGTGGGGTGTGTCGCTGCGTACGTGTGTATGTCACATACAGGATGTGTGGGGGGGGGGGCAAGGGTGGAGCCAACACACGCGCACTCTTGACTCCCTAAACACACATGCACTCGCCGCCGGGGGCGCGGGGCGGCAGGACTTTAAGATCGAACACCGCGATGATCACAGCCCTCGGGTCCACTAGCACAGCGGGCGACGAGCGGACAGCGGGTGGGCAGCGAACGGGCAGCGGAGAGGCAGCGAGGGCAGAGGACACAGCGACGAGGGCCGCCATCACGGCGCTCCCCCACCCCACGGGGAGCGCCGCGACCCCCCAGCGCGCAGCCCCCGGCACGTCCAGTGCCGGGATCGCGCCAGCGGGGCCGGCGGCGGCGTCAGGCATCGGCGAGGAGGGGGACGCGGATGGAGAGGGGGCAGCGACAGGGGCTGCCGGCATCACCCCCTCACTCGCTCTGGTCCTGTATCAGGACGAGCCGCTCGCGCCACCCAGCGGCTATGACGAGGGCATGCAAGGCGGGGAGGGCATGAGTGCCCTTGCACGGCAGCATGCGGCCATGCACGAGGTGGCCATGCGCCAAGCGGATGCCATGCGGGCGGACGCCAGGCGCAACCATGCAGCCACGGAGACACGCCTGTCTGGGCTCGAGACGGCGCTTGGCGGGCTCGGCAGCGGGTACGGGCGCATGAATGCAGAGGTGATCAGGCTGGGGCTAGGACTCACGGCCATGGAGGAGCGCACGGCGGGCCACGAGGCCCTCGTGCGAGAGGACACCAAGGCGCGGCAGGTGCAGTACAGCCGCGACCTGGCCAGCAGGGCAAGCAAGGACGAGCTCGGTGCACACGCCGCAGCCCAGCAGAGGGACACGGCTGCTCTGCGGGACGAGATCAGGCAGGCGGCCGGCATGGGCCCAACTGGGAACGTGCGAGCCGCCATCATCGCAGAGCGGCGAGAGACTCGCTGCAACCGCATGTTCAAGGTCATCATCCCTCAACGGGTGACCGACAGACCACTCGAGCTCGCGGACAAGCTGCACACGTGGCTCATCCGGCCGGAGCTGCTGGGGAAGCCACCACCTGCCGCGGGGCCGCTGGTGTTTGAGGACGCGTGGGTGCTGCGGCCGAAGGGAGGGGAGACCAGCAGCCAGGAGGGCACCAAGGCGGCGTTTGTGGTGGCGAGCCCCCTGCTGGCGCGCTGGGTGCACAGCCGCCTCGCGGCGGTGTCCGCGGCGGGGGTCAGCATCAGCGTGGAGCGGACGCCTGCGCAGCAGCAGGCGTGGCTGCCGCTGAAGGCGCTGTTCGCGCAGGCGATGCAGGAGGGGAGGAAGGTGCGCTCTGCCAGGGGTTGCCTGTGGGTTGATGACAAGCAGGTGCTCGCGGGCGGGGTGCTGCCGCCGCGGGAGCCGGCGCAGCAGGGCGGGGGAGAATACCCACCACCACCACCACCAGGGGCGCAGCATGCCGGGGGGGGACAGCCAGTGGACACGGGGCCGGAAATGGGGCAGCTGCCGGGAGCGGCGCTGCCGCGGCCGGCCGGGCCGGGGCACCACGGGGGACAGGCACTGACACTGCCACCAACAGGGGCGCAGCAGGCAGGGGGGGGCCAGGCGGTGGTCACGGATCCGGGCAGGTTGCAGCTGCCGAGGGTGGCGCAGCAGGCAAGAACGGGGTACCAGGGGGGGCATGCACTAACACCACCACCACCCGGGGCGCAGCAGGCATCGGGGGGGCAGATTGGGGGCACGGGGGCGGGCATGTGGCAGCCGCCGGGGTCGGGCATGTGGCAGCCGCCGCTAGGAGCAGGGTTCCAGGGGGGGCAGGCACCAACACCAACGGCACAGACCGCAGGTGGGGGGCATCCCTGGGGCATGGGTCCGGGCATGTGGCAGCCAGGGGCAATGCAAGAGGGGGCAGGGACGGCAGCACTGCAGCTTCAGATACACCATCTGCAGCAGCAGCTGCAACAGCTAACGGGCACGGGGCAACAGATGGGCATGGGGCAGCAGCAACAGGCTGCAGGGCTGCAGGCATTGCGCGTGCCGCAGCACACAAACGCAAGGCAGCAGCACATGGGCAATGGCGCGCAAGCACAGGCACAGGCGGCACAGGCACAGGCACAGGCACAGGCACAGGCACAGGCACAGGCACAGGCACAGGCACAGGCACAGGCACAGGCACAGGCACAGGCACAGGCACAGGCACAGGCACAGGCACTGGCACAGGCACAAGCACTGGCACATGAGGGCATGGGGCAGGCGCAGCAGCAGACGCAGCACCAGATGGCAATGGGGATGCAGCAGCAGCTGCAGCAGCAACATCAGCAGGCGGGGGCACAAACATGGGGGCCGCAACACATGGGCATGTGGCAGCACCAGCAGGCTGGGGGGGGCCAGCATGCGGGGACGGGCGGGGGGGGGACACCACTGGCGGCGGGGCCGCCGCATCAGGTGATGACTGGGCCGCCGGCATGGGACCCCATTGGCGTAGGGCAGCAGCATGCTGGAATGGAACAGCAGCAGGGCATGGGGTCGGCGGGGGGGGGGGCAGGGCCACTGGGGGCGCTGGGGGCGCCCCCGGTGGCGGCAATGGGCCCCATGCACGACGCGGAGCACACCGGGATGGCCGGGCACGGCGGGGCCGGGCCCAGCCGGCCGGGCCACGCCCCGGCATCGGGTTACGCGTAATGACGTGGAACGTTAAAGGGCAACACTATCACATAGACCAGAGCGCCGACGTCAGTAACTGGCTCTGGGCCACAACGGACATCATCGAATTCACTGAAACTGGGCATACCGGCGAGGCCCCCGGGGCTATTAGGGGGTTCAAGTGCCTAGCATGCAGCCGACGCCCATACACCGCTAAACACGGGGGGGTGGCGCTTCATGTGCGCTCCACGATCGCGAGCCACGTCAAGGTGGTGGAAGACACCCCAGCGCTGGGGATGCTTTGGTTCAGGATTAGGCTCAAGGGGGGGAGGGACGTGTACGCGTGCGCTGTCTACCTCCCCCCCCCCACCTCCACGTACCTGAAGCGGGAGGGCGGGAGCCTGTCGGCGGAAGCCCACATGCTGGCTCTCGCCCAAGGGATAGCCAAGTACAGGGAGCTGGGGGAGGTGCTAGTTTTGGGGGACCTCAACGCCCGCACCGGCCAAGCGGACGACAGGGGGGGCACGACGCCGAGGGGGGTGACCCCGCCCTCGCGCTGACCGCTTGGGACATCACACGGGCTGGGCGGGTAGGACAGCGGACGTCTGCCGACCACGGGCCGCAGAACGCGCACGGGAGGGACATGATTAGACTGTGCCGAGACACCGGGATGGTGATTCTGAACGGGCGCTTGCCAGAGGATGAGGGGGGAGCACACACATTCCATGCAACAGGCAGGAATGCGCACAGCGTTGTTGACTACCACGTTGCATCGCCGGCTCTCATGTTTAGCGAGACGGGGGCCCCGCGGGAGGGGGCCACGCTCAGGGTGCATACGATCCCCACCCTGCCAGGCTGGAAGGGGTCCTTTGACCACTGCCCAGTTGTGCTGACCATGGGCGAGGCGGCCGGTGAGGCGGTCGCCACGCCACACCCTACCATGCCATGCACCACGCCAACTAGATTTAGGTGGCCTGAGGGGGGGGAGCGTGCCTACGCACGGGAGCTGCAGGGGGTGGCGGCAGAGATCAAGGGGGCGCGGGAGGCCCCCACGGTAGATGAGGAGCAGGCGCTCCTAGAAGGGGCGGTTGAGCGGGCAGCGCGGGCGCTGCACGCGTCAGGGGCGGCTGGGGCGGTGCTGGTAAAACCAGGGGGGGGGGCGCATCAGTGCGACCACACAACACATGGTATGCCCAGGAGTGCAAGGAGGCACGGCAGGCGTATCGAGAGGCCGAGAGGGCGCACGGGGCGCAGTCGACGCTGACCTCAGCAGCGTTCAGGGCGTATAGGCAGACCACGCGACGCGTGCGCCGGGCATGGGAGGCCCAGGAGTACGACGCTATGCTCAAACACATGCATGGCGCCCCCAGGAAATTCTGGCGCAAGGTTAAACCAGGGAGCCAGGGAGGGGGCTGAGGGATGTAGAGGGGTGGACGACCTACTTTGAGGGCCTGGTTGGGGGCGAGCATGCCCATGGGGAGCTGCAGGAGGGAGGGAACCCGTTTTCGGATGCCTCCGAAGGAAATAAGCAGCGGGCACGAGTACTCAACGCTTGGCTCACCGAGGACGAGGTGAGCACAGCCCTCCTGGGCATGGCGGCGGGCAAAGCGCCGGGCGTGGACGGCGTACCGGTAGAATTTTATCAAAGGGCATGGACTGGGGAGGGGGACACAGGGGGTGGGGGAGATGTGGAGGGGAGCGAGCCGCAACACGCGCTGCTTGAACCGATCACACATCTACTCAATCGGGTCTTCCGCGAGGGGTATCCCAAAGCATGGCACATGGGGGCAGTCACGCCGGTGCCGAAGAAAGGCAATCTGGACGAGCGGGACAACTATAGGGGCATCACGGTGGGTGGGGCGCTTGCTAAGCTCTATAGTCTGGTGCTACTCCGCAGACTAGACGACCTTGCTGAGAAGGGCGGCCATAGAGCCGCCGGGCAGGCAGGGTTCCGGAAGGGGCGGGGGGCCCCTGACAATGCCTTCATCCTACAGCACATGATTGAGAGGCGCAGCCATGAGCGAAAACCGCTGTATACTGCCTTCATCGACTTTAGAAAGGCATACGACTGCGTGCATCGGCAGCTCATGTGGGAGTGCCTTAAGAGCCTGGGGGTGTGGGGGGCGTTTTTAGCAGCCCTGACATCACTGTACGATGGGGCTGGCATGTGCGTGCGCATAGACGGCACGGTGGGACCAGGCTTCACCACACGCCAGGGGGTCATGCAGGGCGACCCAATGTCGCCGCTTTTGTTTGGGCTGTTTATCGACTCACTAGAAGGGGAGCTTGACGCACAGATGCCAGAGGTCGGGGTCCCCCTAGGGACAGGAGCAAACAGGCGGCTCCTACGGTTACTCTTGTATGCAGATGACCTCGTGCTCATGGCAGAGACGCCGGAGGCGCTCCAGCGCTTGCTAGATGCACTTCACGTTTTTTGCAGGACGCACGCTCTCACTGTCAATGTCCGCAAATCTGAGGGGGTGGTGTTTAACGACCAGTACTGCCCGGTCACGAGCGCCAGGGGAAGGGTGACCCTGAAGTACGCTGGTATGGACCTGCCCATCAATCACGAGTTTAAATATCTGGGCATGCTTTTTGGGAGCCGTCGGGCAATAGGCGCGGGGCTGGAGCAGAGGCAGGGGGCGGGCCAGCGTGCACGCTTCGCCCTAGCGCGCAGATACGATGCCATGGGCCTCCACAACGTGGGAGTAAAGGCGCACCTGTTCAACGCACTGGTGCGACCTGTAATTAACTACGGGTGCGAGATCTGGGGCCCAGGGTTGATGGCGGGGGCGGGCATGGGGGTACAGGGGATCTTCTCGGGGGCAGCCGACAAGTGGGGGTTGGCTGGAGGGGACGGAGGCCCCTCCAAGGCGGCGCGCCGCAAGTGGCGCGCCATGGAAGCCCTGCACTTGCAATCTGTGCGCGAGGCCCTCCGTATTCGCAGGTGTGGGCAACAGCTATCGCTGCTGGCGACGGAGGTGGGCTGGCGACCGCTGTCGACCGACTGGCTGCGGCAGGCGGCGCGCTTCTGGGCGAAAGCGCTACGGCGGCCGGATGGCGATCTGCTGAGGGCGGCAATGCGGGAGAGCTGGGAGCTAGCGGCGGGTGGCGTGCGAGAGAGCTGGGTGGCACAGCTGAGCGAGTGCCTCAGCACAGTGGGGCACACGCTGGTGTGGGGCCAGGAGGCGGGGGGCATCGCCCGCCTGCTAGAGACAGCAGCGGCAGGTTGGCTGGCATCAGAGACCAGCACACCAGAGCTGCCAGAGGACGCCAACCAGCTCAGCGTCGTCCGCTCAGTGCCTGACTCATGGTCACACCGCTTCAAGATGCTACTTACTTGCGGTGGATGGCAGACGACTGTGGCGGCGCACCAATGCTCTGGACGGGGCTGAACAGCGCCGCCCAGATCACGACACTCGCACGCTTTAGAATGGGGCTGCATGAACTGCAGATAGAGAAGGGGCGCCACACGGCGCAGGCAGAGCCACGCAGCCAGAGGCTCTGTCGCCTTTGTGGCATGCGGGAGGATGAGGCACACGTGATTTTTGAGTGTCCAGCGTATACGGAGACACGCGTACAGTTCCACACCCTTTTCCTGAGCGTCCCTGGGGACGATAAAGGCTTGGATGCGAAGATGCGGGCGTTTATGAACCCCAGCCCGGGGCTACTTTACCCTTGTTTTGGGCGTGACATGGCCAACTTTCTGGTCTCGTGCCTTGATATACGTAACACAAGCCTGGAGATGGTAGAGGATCGGGAGGAATAATTGACCTGAAGCGAACGATGTTTTGAATTAGGAGTCAATGAGGCAGCCACGATAGTGGCGGGGACCCAAGCGTGGGTTCCCGAGGAGCTGCGGTGGACTGTGCCGTTTGCAGTGCACCGCAGCTGGCGCACCTGAGAAATGCCCACGCTGGGTCTCACACGTGAAAGCTGCCTCAAAGATGACGACCTCAAAACGGAGTATGCAGAAGGAACATATTTATCCGCTATAACCGGGGGGCAAGCTTGCTCTCTAACCTATTACCAAATCCCACACTGTTGGTCACTACTGACCGCCTTTTCCAGCCCCTTTCTAGGTAGTAAGGCTTAGGGATGTGCCCTCACCGAGTCCTTCTGTGCCTCCCCCCTTCAGCAGGGGGGGGGCCTGCGACACGTCCAATGTCGTGCTCGGTGCAACTACAAGGGGTCAGCTTCTGCTCAGAGCCGGGTTAAGGGTAACAGGTTGAGAATCCTGTGAATGCTGGTTGAAATCCCAGTTAGAAAACCCCTTAACACGTTAGAGGTTGCGGCCCGGCTGGATATCCTTTTCGGCCACGTCTTGGCCTTTCTCCCCACGGGGGGATGTCTCTTCTGGCAATTGGCGACCTGCCTTGCGTTTTCCGTTTCCCAACATGCGCTCACCGACTTCAACAAGCGTTTGCTGCCGCTGCGGTAGGGGACCTAGGGGTGCGCCCACGCTCTTTACAGAGTTGGGGTTCCCTACCACCAACAGCCAGCCATCTCAGTAAGGTGCTCGGGCCATATCGCGCCGAGCACGGTCTTATACGCCTTTAGAGGTGTCCCTGACTGTAACATCCATCATCATCATGCAGCTGTATGCGGCGTCCGGAGGCCAGTATGACCTCCTATTCATCTCCAGGGTCACACACACACACACACACACACACACACTCTGCATCCGCAACACCCATGCAGCTGTACGCGGCGCCCGGCGGCCAGTACGACTTCCTGTTCATCACCAAGGGCGGAGGCTCCGCCAACAAGACGTCGTTCTTCCAGCAGGTGGGGGGGAAAGCAACAGTAACAGTCTCCTACCCCCCCCCCTCCCATTTTAGGTGCGAGGTTGCCATTTTGCCGCGTGACTTAACTTTGTACACCCATAGGATTATGGCCCTGTCATAATGCAAATACAATTTGCGCAAATTGGTTTGTAATGTTTGCAAATTATATTGCATTGTAATGTTCAGAGCCACAATCCTGTGGGTGGAGCTTGAACCGGCGTTACATATATAGGGGGCTGTGGTGCTGTTACTAGTTACATTAAGAGTAACATTTAGAGCAACGTTCAACCTTTAGAGTAACATTTAGAGTAACATTTAGAGGAACATCGGCGTCCCAGCAAAGACAACCTTCTGGGATTGAGGGTTTTTAGGGTTGACGGCTGTAAGGGCTTTTAGGTTTAGGTTTGAGGGTACTGAAAGTTACAATGGCAGTAACATCAGCTTTCCAGAAAAGGCTAGCTTCTAGTCCTAGTCCCACTGCCTAGACCCAAGTGCAGCTCTGGCCCTCACACCTACTTGTAAGGGGCGGCAGCCACCAGGCGGCTGCCTGCCAATCAGGGGCCCCTGGTGCCAATGCGTAGTCCTACAGCAAAAAAACATGACTTCCCTCAAATCCTAAGCGGAACCACCAACGCGCACACTGCGACTGACAACGCACGCACTGGTGGGGTCAGGTTAGCACTGGTGGGATTAGTTAGAACTAGGCAGGATGAGCCATCATTCCCCCAAAATCACAAGCGTCACCACTTGACACGCACAACGCCTTTGCCATCGCCAACAAAGGCGTCCGACAGGCTGTAACTAAAGTCGACCACACCCACCCACCCACCCACCCCCAACCACAGACCAAGCAACTGCTCAACCCGACGGCGCTCACAAAGTTCATGGAGCAGCAGGTGTGTGTGTGTGTGTGTGTGTGCGTGCGTGTGTGTGTGTGCATGTGTGCGTGTGTATGTGTGTGTGTGGGTCGATTTTACAGTCCGTCAGACGCCTTTGATGGCGTATTGCTCCTGTTTGTGTGTTTGTGGGTGTGGGTGTGTGTGTTTGCGTGTGTGCGTGTGTGCGTGTGTGCTCAGCCAAAAAAGCAGCTTTTCAGTTTCTTCCGCGGAGCGTGTGTGCATGTGTGCGTGTGTGCATGTGTGCGTGTGTGCGTGTGTGTGTGTGTGTTTGTGTGTGTGTGCTCGATTTTACAGTCTGACACACACACACACACACAAGACCAACCAACCAACCCAGGGTACACACATACACACACACACACACACATCCAACCAACCAAGTAAGCATTACATGAGTCGTCCGCATGCACTGGCAATGCCTGTACTACTAACAGCGATACACCCCGGCAATTGTTGCAAGGTCTGACCCGTGCACTAAGATGTCTTTCGAATAGACGGTGACCAGCGCCTGAATCGAGTGGATAATACCTTGGTTTGGGTAGCACATACACACATAGCAGGGTGTGACACACACGCGCACACACACACACACACACACCACACACACATGCGCACACATGCACGCACATGTACACACACACACACACACAGGAGGGTGGCCATGCTGGCTGCCTGAACTGAGACGCATGCGTGAGCAGATGTACTAGAGCTAGTGTTGTGGAAACTGTCAATCGTGTGTCCACTCAGTGGACTAGTGCGGGTGCTGTCTGCATGCCTCGGGGATTGAGCGCACAAGCACAAGTCTAGTACGACGTCAAAGGCGTCCAACAAGACTGTAAAATCGAACACACACACACACACACACACAGATCAAGGCCCTTGGCACTGCCGCATGCCCACCGTACCACCTCGCCCATGACACACACACACACACGCGCGCAAACGCACACACACAGGCCCATACGCGCACACACATATACACACACACACTCACATGTGCACACACAGTGCGTCACATCAAGGTTACACACGCGCATGCCCCCCCCCCCCCGCACAGATCAAGGCCCTCGGCACTGCCGCATGCCCGCCCTACCATCTCGCCGTCGTGATTGGCGGCACGAGTGTAGAGTACCCCCACACACACAAACACACAAACGCATACACACACACACACACACACACACACACATGAAGATCAAGGCCCTCGGCACTGCCGCATGCCCGCCCTACCACCTCGCCGTCGTGATCGGTGGCACGAGCGCAGAGCTCACGGTCAAGACGGTCAAGATGGCGAGCACGAGGTGGGGGAGTTTACAGTTTACAGCTCTGCAGTGATTTCCTTTTCGGCTCTACCTAGCCATTTGGCTGTATTCCAGCTGTACTTTGACCTTGTACACGGCTCAACCCATTCAGTGGATTGATCGTTTGCCGGACCCGTCAGACAGAGCTTGTCAAGAGCTTTCAAATGACCTTGTTAGAGGGCAGACGGTCAACGGGAGGTCAACGGTCAACAAGGTCAAAGCAAAATCCGGCTGTGGAACAATTAATTGAAATCCCTGAAAAGGAAATCACTGCAGCTCTGACATTACGCTCCCCTTGGGGCGTGGGATAGAGGGAGCTGCCTCGTGAGGCGGTGGCTTTTTTTACAGTTTTTACATGTACGCGTCCGGAGGACCCCGGGGCGTGAGTTAAGGCCTAGACAACACGTCTAGGGGAGCTCTACTAGTAGAGCCCGCAAGGCCACGCAGCGCGCCAGCCTTCCAGAGTGAGCGGCCTGGCACCAGTGCTTCTTCAATTTAGTTGGATGTTTTTTATTCTTACAGCACGGCCACTGGCGGCCGGCAGCTGCGCCCCCGGAAAAAACTGGGAAACCGGGGGAAAACTGAAAACACGGGAAAATCGGGTGGTAAACTGTAGAAATACAATCAATTATTTTCGCAAAAAAAACGCTATGCCGGCCTACCGCCCAGCTGAAGCAGCACTGTCTGGCACCACCACCGCCTGGTGATGTGACACCCAGTAGGTGGCGGCTACCAGAGGTGGAGAAGAAGTTTGGGAGTAGGCACTGCTGTCCTGATGGCAAGGCAGAAATGGCAGAAAGATAGCGCAGGAATACACGCTCGAGACGGTCAAGATGGCGCGCACAAAGTAGGGGAACAGTACCAGGAGCAGTGACAAGAAAAGGAGAACAGGAGAGCCGGGACAGGGCAACAGGAGAAAATCAGGAGAACAACAGGGGATCAGCAGGAGAACAGAAGGAGAACAGGATAGAAGTTGAACAGGAGGAGACAGGAGAAGAACAGGTGGAGAACAGCAGGAGAAGAACAGGAGGAGAACAGCAGGGGAACAGAGCTACAGGGGCACAGGGGAACAGGGGGGAAGGGGAACAAGAGAACAGCAGAACAGCAGGGGAACAGCAGGAGAACAGCAGGAGAACAGGAGGAGAACAGGAGGGGAACAGGAGAACAGGGAACAGCAGCAGGACAACAGGAGAACGACAGGAGAACATCAGGATTACAGCAGGTCAGGTCCCTGGTGGACGGCATGTCAATGACCGGTAGCAAGTACGGCCGCGCATACACCGTGTGCCTCAGGTCCCTGGATGGCCTGCCAACGATGGCACCGAGTACGGCCACGCATGCCTCCCCCACACACACCTCCACACCCACACACCCACACACCCCAGGCACACGTGCGTCTTGTGCAAACTAAGCTCTGAACCTCCCGCCCCTTGCCTCAGGGCCTCAAGTCCCCGGACGGCGTGCCAACGACCGGCACCGAATACGGCCGTGCATCCCCCCCCCACACACCCCAGGCACACATGCGTCTTGTGCAGACTAAGCTTAAAACTCCCGTCCCTTGCCTCAGGTCCATGGACGGCCGCAGCGAGTACTGCCGTGCACCCCCCCCCACACACACACACACTCCAGGCAGCTTAGTCTTGTGCAGACTTAGCTCAGAACTCCCGCCCCTTCCCTGAGGTCCCTGGACGGCTAGCAACAAGAACGGCCGCGCATACCCCTCTCCCCCCCCCCACCCACAAATCCCAGGCACATATGCGTCTTGTGCAGACTAAGCTCGGAAATCCTGGGTGCCGTAGGTCTCTGGACGGTCTGCTAACGACCGGCAACGATTACGGCCGCGCGTTCCGCGACCTTGCATGGGAGGAGAAGCTTCTGGAGATGACGCGAAAGGCGCGTGTGTTTGCTTGTGTGTGTGCGTGTGCGTGTGTGTGTGTGTCAGTGATTTCCTTTTCTGCTGTCCACAGCCATTTGGCTGTATTCCGGCTGTACTTTGACCTTGAACACAGCTCAACCCATCCAGTGGATCGTCAGTCTGACAAGCCCGCCAGACAGAGCTTGTTGACAGCTTCCAAATGACTCATATATGAGGATGAACGGTCAACAGGAGGTCAGCAGTCAACGCGATCAAAGCAAAATCCGGCTGTGGAAGAATAAATAAAAAGTCCTGAAAAGGAAAACACTGGTGTGTGTGCGTGTGCGTGCGTACGTGTGTGCGTGTCTGCCTGCCTGCCTGCCTGTGTGTGTTTGTGCCTGTGTGTGTGTGCATGCCCCTTAAAACATGCCCCCCCCCCTCATCCCTCGCATGCCGTCCGCCTACATGACTCCATGCCCACGCCCACGCACAGGCCGGCATCGGCGCCCAGTTTGGCGGCAAGTACTTTTGCCACGACGTGCGCGTGATTCGGCTGCCGCGCCACGGCGCATCGTGCCCCGTCGGCGTGGGCGTGTCGTGCTCTGCCGACCGCCAGGCGATGGCAAAGGTACGTGGTGTGCTGTGCTGCGCGGTGCTGTGCTGTGCTGTGCTGTGCTGCGCTGCAATGTTTCCTGTCGTGCCCCTTCGGCGTGGGCGCGTCGTGCTCTGCCGACCGCCAGGCGATGGCAAAGGTACATGGTGCGCTGTGGTGTGCTGTGGTGTGGTGTGCTGCGCTGTGCTGCGCTGCACTGCGCTGCGATGTGCACTGTCTGTGTTGTGCAGTGTCTGTGCTGTGCTGCGCTGCGCTGCGCTGCGTGGCCCTGCGGACTCTCCCAGCTATTAGAGCTCCCTAGTCATGTAGTCTAGGCCTCAACTCACGCCCAGGGGTCCTCCGGGCACGTGCATGTAAAACCTGTATAAACTTCACCCACCCCACCCACCCACCTGGCCACCCCGCACAGATCACGCCAGACGGCCTGTTCATCAAAGCGCTCGAGCGCAGCCCCCCCACCCCCACACACAGCTTCACCTCACCACCCCCACCCCCACCTCGCAACCCCGCACAGATCACTCCAGACGGCCTTTTCATTGAAGCGCTCGAGCGCAACCCTGCAAAGTACCTGCCAGACGTGTCCGAGGAGAAGCTGTCAAGCGACGTGGTGCATGTGCGTGTTTTGCGTGTGTATGTGTGTTTTGCGTGTGTGTGTGTGTGCGTGCGCGCGTTTGTGTGTGTGTGTGTGTGTGTGTGTGTGTGTGTGCGTGCGTGTGTGTGCTTGGCTGATTGTGCAATCTTTCGGACGCCTATGTTGGAGTATTGGCCTGTGCTCGTACGCCCAACACACCCCATCTACACACACAAGCGCGCCCCTGCCCCGTCCGCTTCCCCCTCTCCCATTCCCCCTCTAAAGGTCGACCTCAACAGGCCCATGGCTGACATCCTCAAGCAGCTGTCACACACGCCTCGCGCCCACTGGCACCCTTGTGGTGGCGCTTGACTGCCCCCCCCCCCCCCCCCCGCCTCTCTCCTCCCCCCTCTCCCCCTCCCCCTCATAGGGCGACCTCAACATGCCCATGGCTGACATCCTCAAACAGAGCTGCTCTGTCTCAGCACCCCATTTTAAACAAACGCATACGCCACCAAAGGCGTCCGACGGGCTGTACAATCTTCCGCACACGCTCGACTGACCCTCCCTCCTTCCCCCCTCCAAAGGTCGACCTCAACAGGCCCATGGCCGACATCCTCAAGCAGCTGCCGCAGCACCCGATCCGCACTCACCTCGCGCTCACTGGCACACTCGTGGCGGCGCTTGACTGCCCCCCCCCCCTCCCGCTCCGCCCGGACTCTCTCCTTCCCCTCCCCGCCCCCCCCCCCCCCCCCCCCCCCTAGGTCGACCTCAGCAGGCCCATGCCCGACATCCTCAAGCAGCTGTCGCAGCACCCCAGTTTCCAACGCACTTATACGCCACCAGAGGCGTCTGACGGACTGTACAATCTTCCTCACACGCGCCACTGCCCCCCCCCCCCTTTCCTCCTCCAAAGGTCGACCTCACCAGGCCCATGCCTGACATCCTCAAGCAGCAGCTGTCGGGCGCCTGTGTTGGAGTGAACATTTGCCCACGCACCCATCACACCCCCTCTGCATGCACAAGCGCTTGACTGCCCCCCCCCCCCACACACAGACACACACACCTCCCTCCGTCCTCCTCTTCCCCTCCCCCTCCATAGGTCGACCTCAACAGGCCCATGGCCGACATCGTCAAGCAGCTGTCGCAGTACCCGATCCGTACGCGCCTTGCGCTCACCGGCACACTCGTGGTGGCGCGCGACAGTGCACACGCAAAGCTCAAGGAGAACCTGGAGGCTGGGAAGGTGAGGGGATGCGTGCTCTCTCTTCCTCTGTGTGTGTCTCTCTCTCTCTCTCTGTTCTCTCTCTCCCTCTCTGTGTGTGTCTGTCTCTCTGTCACTGTCTCTCTTACTTGTATGGTCCAACGAGTCCTCAGGAAGGAAGGGGCAGGGGAGTGGGGGGGCACAGGGTGTGTTAGTGCGTGGTGTGTGCACACTCGTGGTGGCGCGAGACAGTGCACACGCAAAGCTCAAGGAGAACCTGGAGGCCGGGAAGGTGAGGGGACGAGTGCTCTCTCTCTCTCTCTATCTGTTCTCTCTCTCTGTCTCTCTGTGTGTCTCTCTTCTCTCTCTCCCTCTGCAGGCTGGGAAAGTGAGGGACAAGGTTTCTCTCTCTCTCTCTCTCTCTCTCTCTCTCCCTCTGTGTGTGTGTCTTGCTCTCTGTGTGTCTCTCTCTCTGCCGCTGTTCTCTCCATCTCTCTCTCTCTCTCTGTCTCTCTCGCTGTCTCTGTCTCTCTGTTTTGCTTGCTGCCCTGCTGCTCCCACCTGCCGTGTGCATGGGATTGTATAACCTCTTGTTGTTTGCAGAAAAATGCTACCTGTAAAACCTCTTTGCTGTGTGCGCACGAATACGCTGCCTGTCGCGACTGTAAAATCCACCCTCGACATTGTACCCTCTTGTAACCCCTTGTAACCTCTTGCAACCTCATTGTAACGTCGTTGTCACCTCTTGTTGTGTGCTGCAACCTCATTGCACCCTCGTTGTTACCTCGTGTAACCTCTTGTTGTGTGGACACACGCAGGGCCTCCCCCAGAACGCCAAGGACCACGTCATCCACTCAACTGAGTGACCCTCGCACCAGGACTTGAGCGTGTGGTGTGCGTGCCAAGTGTGTGACGTTGCGTCCTGCCGCTGCCCCTATAATTGTGCACACCTGACTGGTAGGCTGGCGCGCTGCGTGGCCTTGCGGGCTCTACTAGTAGAGCTCTCCTAGACGTGTAGTCTAGCCTGAATTCACGCCCCGGGGTCCTCCGGGCGCGTACATGTAAAAACTGTAAAAACTGTGCACACACGCAGTGCCTCCCGCAACACGACAAACGACCCCACCATCTGCCTAACTGAGTGACCCTTACGCCTGCCTCACACGCCAGGACTCGAGCATGTGCTGTGTGCGACGTTGCATGCTGCCCGAACCTGCTGTGTGCACACACGCAGGGCCTCCCCCAATACGCCAAGGACCACATCATCTACTACGCCGGCCCCGCCAAGACGCCCGAGGGCTACGCGTCCGGGTCGTTTGGGCCAACGACCGCTGGGCGCATGGATGCGTACATTGACCCGTTCATGGCGGTGGGTGGGTGTGGGTGGGGGGAGCAGGGGGCCCGACAGGTAAGGCCTCAAGAGGCGGCTCCCCGATCACGCTCGCCAACGCCTGAGGCGTCGCGTCATGCACCACCTTAGGTGCCCACCACCGCCTGAGGGGCACCCCGACCTGCGTCACCCAAACCCTAAACCCCAAACCCTTAAACCCTGAACCCTTGAACCCTAAACCCTAAATCCGAAACCCGAAACCCGAAACTCTAAACCCTCAACCCTAAACCCTAACCCCTACAACTCTCAAACCCTAAACCCTAAACCCTATGTGACTGTAACATCCATCATCGTCATCATCATGCGCACGCAGGCCGGCGGCTCCATGATCACGCTCGCCAAGGGCAACCGCTCCAAGCAGGTGACCACCTGCTTGCATGTTGGATCGATGTTAGATGTGGCCATTCATGGCGTCACCCACACTGCTATGTACCCATGCTGCTGTGCGTGGTTGGCTGGGGTTGGGGTTGGGGTTGGTAGGGTAGGCTTTTGGCGCGGTGTTTGAGCAACTGTCGCGGCTGCTGGTGGAGACTCACTCCCGCGCGACCAAGCAGGTCACGACCGCGTGCAAGAAGTACGGTGGCTTCTACCTGGGGTCCATCGGAGGGCCGGCGGCCGTCCTCGCGCAGAACAACATCAAGAAGGTGTGCGCGACCACCAACCTACCCTGGCTCAGTGAACAGCAGTGGTTCCGCTACGGATCTTGGGGAAACGATGGCTCAACCCGGGCCTCACGGCCGACTCCCCAATCTCAACCCAACGCGCCAGCCCGAATCGGCCAATCTCACCTCGAAAGTGCACTTGATCGGGTTGCGGGTTGGCTAACGGAAACACGGGTTGACAGTTAACACTACACAACCCTACTGTAGTACTACTTACCGCTTTGCCTTGCCGCCACTTTTATAAAGAGGGTAATTGTTTAGAAATTTGGTGCCTTGCCGCTGGAGTTTTTCTCGACTTTCCCCCCGTTTTGATGCCGTTTTGACGTCACTTTTGGCGTTTTGACTTTTTCGGCAATATATTTTTGAAATCGACCTTGCCGCGACGTTTTCCGAATTATTTAATCGGCAAGGCAAAGCGGTACTACGGTACCCTGGCCTCATTTTACCCTGGCCTCAGTTACAGGGTGGGGCCCGTGCCTGTAACTCCCGTAACTCAACCCCGGCCGTAACTGTTGCGGGAGATATGGGAGAACCTTATCCAGAACCCAGTAACTCACCCCGTAACTCAGAAAAGTGTGAAACGCTGCTGAAAGTGCAAAATCGGCGCCCTCCAGGCCCCCGCAGCGCCCAACATGACCACAGTGTGCCTGCGTCAGGCCAATTTGGTTCCTGGAAGCGCCAGGGAGGGTCAAGGGAGGAGATAAGGCTTTTTTTCTCCAGACCCCACACCTACGGTCGACCAGCCGTCGCGTTGACTGGACGCACAGACGCCCGAGTTACAGGAGTTACGGGGGGGGTACTGGAGGTTACTGGGAAGGGGGGGCCTGAGTCAATGGTTGCGGGAATGGGGGTGTGGAGTTACGAACCCCACCCTGCTCAGTTTACCCTGGCCTCAGTTTACAGTTATTTTACAGTACGCGCCCCTGAGTACGCGACCCTGAGGAAGGTCCTCTCCTGTATGCTCCTTGCCAGACATGTCTCTCAGAGACCGCTGTTTGGGGTAGTCTAGCCGGCGGGAGCGGTAGTCTATCGGCCGGGAGCCGGCAGTACTCTAGTACTTAAGTGTGCTGGAGTATCGGCGGGTGTCTCTAGTAGAAGAATAGCCTGCTTAGCTGTAAACCCCGTGTTACTGTTACTGTTACTGTTACGCGCCCCTACCGTAGCCCTACCGTGGCATCAGTCAACAGTTTCCAGTACGCACCCCTACTCTGGCCTCAGGTTACAGTACGCACCCCTACTCTGGCCTCAGTTTACAGTTGACAATACGCACCCCTGCCCTGGCCTCAGTTAACAGCTTCCAGTACGCAACCCTACTCTGGCCACAGTTTACAGTACGCACCCCTACCGTGGCCTCACTTAGCAGTTTCCAGAACGTACCCCTACTCTAGCCTCAGTTTACTCTGGCCTCAGTTTACCCTGGAGGCTCTGTGACGATCAGCCTCCCCCCACACCCGTACACAGCGTGAGTCGGACAACTGTTCAGATGAGGTGCGGCTGATCAAGCAGCAGTGGGCCTTCGCAGCCCTCTTAGCGCTAAGATGGTTGTGAAGGCCCACTGCTGGTGTATCAGCCGCACCTCATCTCAACAGCAACCTCAACTGGAGGGTTTAGGGTTTAGGGTTTAAGACCATCAACTCACACCCCCTGCGTTTATGATGATGATGATGATGGATTTTGCAGCCTCTGTGTGACACCAGTAATGATGTATGAGAGAACTCAACGCCCTGAAATTGACGCCCTAAACAACACGCGCAGGTTGAGATGCTGGAGTTTGCAGAGCTGGGGATGGAGGCCGTGTGACGATCGGCCCCACCCCACAACCGTACACAGCGTGAGCCACACAACCTCAACCCTAAGGCCACCAACCGCACCCTGCCCGCATCCCCTGCGTCTAGAAGCTTGACGCCCTAAACAACACACGCAGGTCGAGGTACTGGAGTTAGCAGAGCAGAGCTAGGGATGGAGGCCGTGTGACGATCAGCCCCGCCCCTCAACCGTGCACAGCGTGAGCCACACAGCCGCAACCTCCTGCGTTTAGAAAAACAACGCCCTAACTAAACAACGTTGTTAAACACGTGCAGGTCTAAGTGCTGAGCTGGGGATGGAGGCCGTGTGACGATAAGCCCCACAACACAACCGTACACAGCGTGAGCCACACAGCCTCACCCCTCTGCGTTAAGAACCTCGACGCCTCAAACAACACTTGCAGGTCGAGATGCTCGAGTTTGCAGAGCTGGGGATGGAGGCCGTGTGGAAGATTGAGGTCGTCGACTTCCCCGCGTTCATCGTCGTAGACTGCAAGGGCGATGACTTCTTCGAAGAGCTCCTAGGCGTCAAAGGAGTCGAAGAGGTGCTGGACCTCGAGTGATGACGAGAGGTAACAATCCACAGCCGGCCTCGTCATTGACTGCAAGGGCGAGGACTTCTTCGAAGAGCTCCTAGGTGTCAAAGGAGTCGAAGAGGTGCTCGACCTCGAGTGATGACGAGCGTTAACAATTGACTGCCGGCCTCGACGCGTTGTGACCCGGCCGGCCTGCCGCTTCCCTGGCATGTGTGAGGGGGGGGGGCCCTGCTGTGGCTGGATTTGCCGAGTTGGTGGATGTGGCGGCGCAGGCATGTGCGCCCACGGTGCTCTCCGAAATTGAGGCTTGTGTCCTAGTCCTTGCCAAGTTGGAGCTTTTGGATAAGCTAGCGTATATTCAGTTGTATTTGCATAGCTAGGCAGGCCTGGCTGCAAGAGATCCTGGCCGATTTGGAAGCGGTCTGTTGCTGTTTACAGTTAACAGTTTACAGGACGTGCAGTACTGCAGTACGCACCCTTGGGGTGTGGGATTGAGGGAGCTGCCTAACGAGGCTAGCTGCCACCAAGGTCTGGTCTGTTGCCGATGTCCAAGTGTAAAGTGTTGTGCGAGGAGGTCGCATGAGAGCCCGTCAGCGCGGCCGCCGCTGCCACCACCAGTAAAGCAGCGGCCACGTTAAGCTGCAGCTCCACCAACGCCTTCCTTCTGCTGACCAGGTTGAGGCACACCCCGGCACGGCTGCGGCTGGCAGGCACACGTGGGGGGTTTGAGTGCACGCCGCACACACATCACGTCCGGCACACCCCACAGCTCGGGCGGCGGCGGCGCGGCTGGTTAAGGGGAGTGATACAGGGCTGTATCAACGGCCTTGACCGCGTGTCCTGTGTCGGGGCGTGTCACGAAGCGGTCTTCCATGCAATGCCCCGCCATAAGCCCAGCGCCGCATAGAGCTGCCGCGGCAGCATAAGTCTGCAGGTAGGCGTCGGCGCCCGTGCGTTTGCTGTGCGCGACGTAGGCGACCGTGCGTGTGCCGAGCCATGCACACGGCGCATACAGGTCCGTGATCCGCGCGCATGCCCAGGAGCTTATCGCACACGCGGGCCAGGTCCCCCGCCCGCCAGCGGGCAGCATAGCCCGCCGACCCACTCTGTTGAGTGCATGCCAGCCAGCCACATCACCAGCGGGCGCCCGCCACTCAACCGTCCTCTGCGCAGCCGGCAGCTCCAACTGGGCAGTTGTAGGGGTTGGCCCAAAGCAGCGCCTCTGCACCCTTAACACCGAGCCATGCTTGAACCTAAACATGTGTGGCGCGAGCCATGCTTGAACCCAAAGCTCAGCCGTCGGCACACGCCCCCCCGGGGTGCGTGCCCCCGGCCAGGGTTTGCACCCTTGCTTGTTGGCCCAGCAGTTGCTGCTGGCGTGTTGGCCCATGCTGTAGGCTACTATGTCCAAGCTAATACTTGTGTGTGTGGTGTGTGTGTGGGGGGGGGGGCTTGTGTGGTGTGTGCCCTTCATGCATGTAGAGCTACGGTGACATCTGCTTCTGGTGGTCCATGCATCCATGCATCCATGTATGCGGCCGATGTCACCTCGATCCCGTGCAGCCCATGCTGAAGCGCTGGGCCCCCGCAGGGGGCCCTTGAGTTCGCCCTTCAAGCAGGTGTGTCGCATGGCGTGGGGCGTCACAAGCTCGGACCTCGAGCGATGACTACAAACGGCACCCCCATGTGCTCCGACGCAAGCCGCAGGGCAACAGCCTCTTACACTTTCTCTGAACAATTCCCTCACCCGTCTCCACACAGGTCGAGGCACAGGACAACGACAGCCTGTTCAACTTCCACAGACTCCACACCCCTCACACACGCGTGCGCACGTACATGTGGGGAGGCCAAGGTGTGGTGAGCCCAAGGGCAACGGCAGCCTGGCAGCTGTTTCACGGTGTCACGTCCCTTCGACTTCAACTGGCCCTAAAGCAGCTCGCCAGGGATCAGCTACAGTTACAGTTACATCGGCTTTCCAGCAAAGACTACCTCTAGTCCTAGTACCACCGCCTAGACCCAAGTCCAGTTCTGGCCCTAACAATTACTTGTGAGGGGCGGTAGCCACCAGCCGGCTGCCTGCCAACGTGTAGTCCCAGAGCAAAAAGGAGAGCTATTGTGCGACGCCTCCAAAATAGGTCCTAACTGCTTCTAGGGGATAGGGGGTCAAGTGGCGCTTGCCAATCTACTTGACCGCCGTGGTGGAGGGGCCGGCGCCTGAGGGGCAGCCGGACCGTACACCACGGCTCTCCACCCGACCCTATCCTGAGCACGCTCAAACGCCGTGTCCGAAAAAGTCTTCCAATCAGAACGAGTGCCACTAGTTTCGCCTAGCTGCTGAATCAGTAGCTTAAGAAAATAGTTTCGGGAGGAGGCTGGAGGCCGGCCTTGCTG
This sequence comes from Chlamydomonas sp. UWO 241, assembly GCA_016618255.1. Classification (NCBI taxonomy): domain Eukaryota; kingdom Viridiplantae; phylum Chlorophyta; class Chlorophyceae; order Chlamydomonadales; family Chlamydomonadaceae; genus Chlamydomonas; species Chlamydomonas priscui. The sequence goes on from VFSX01000024.1 coordinate 25,350, forward strand.
CCGAGCCACATCCATTGTGCAGTCAAAAGTCGTACGAGGAAGACGAGAAGCCGGCATGCGCATCACATGGCCTAGCCACTGCATTGATCGCTTTGCCACAAGGCTCTCAATTGGCTCAGTGTCGCACGCCTGCCGAATATAAGTTTATCTGTGCCGGTCGACCAGGCGCACACCCAGAATGCGACGAAGGCAGTTAGAGTGGGCAACCTCCAATCGAGTCAGTTGTGTTTTAGTAGGGGCCCATGTTTTGCAGCCGCACAGAAAGTGGGGCAGCACGAAAGTGTTGTAAACCCGCATCTTAGACTGCACTTGCACCTTCTTGCTGGCCCAAATCTGATCAAAAGACGCAAACACGCCCAGCGAGCGACCGACACGCACACCGATCTCCTTCTCCACACCACCACTCTGGGCGCACGACCGCCGCCTTGATGTGGTGTGCCTCCAGGAGGTGCATATTGCAGCTGATGACGTCGCGAGGATGGATGGCGTCGACCGGCACGCGTCCGGCTGTGCCTACCACCTGGGGACTGAGTCCTACACCTTCTTCTGGGGGGGCGGCGCGGGGACCTTGGCTGGTGTCGCCATCCTCGTGCGGTCGGACCTCGTGGCAGTGCTCCAACCGTTCGTCCAGGCGGATGGCGACGGCCGGCTGATGGTGATGGATATCACGTGGGGTGGTGGGGGCGCGGGTGGTGGGGGTGGGGGAGCTGGAGGTGGGGGAGCTGGGCGGCTGCGCCTCGTCAACGCGCACCTTCCGGCCTTGCAGCCAAACCGGCCAGCGGTGCAGGCGGCGTTCATCGAGGAGCGCATCCGACCGCTTGCTGCTGGCCATACACACCTCGTGCTCGCAGGCGATTTCAACTTTGTCGAGAGCCCACGTGACCGCGCCCGCTCTGAGGGGCCCCTCAAGTGGCGCGACCGCGCCCCGGCGGCGGCGATGGCAGCGCTGGTGGAGGACTCCCCGCTCCGTGACGCGTACCGCCTCGTCCACCCCATGCAGAGGGGGTACACCTTCAGTGCGTGTAATGCACAGGCGCGGCTCGACCGCCTCTACGTGTCGACGGCCCTCGTGCCACGCGTCCTCGGGTGCGACGCGGGGGAGTCGGGCGGGTCGGATCACCGCGTTGTGGCAATGCACCTCTCCCCCCTGGTGCCAGAGGCGCGCGGGCCGGGGCGGCCGCGTGTGCGTGCCCATTTCTGGGCTGATCGTGACCTGGCCGATGGGTTCAGGGCATGGTTTGGTCGGGAGGCAGCGGGGGCACCCACCCATGGCCACACGGAGCTTATGCGGTGGTGGCAGGCTTTCAAGCCGCGCCTGGCTCGCGAGGCCCGCCGCCTCGACTGCGACCTGGGTCGGCGTCGAGATGCTGTGTCGGTGGAGGTGGCCCGGCTGCGTGCAGACCTGCAACGAGCGCGCGCGGCCGTTGAGGCGGGGCGCGATGGGCTGGCGGAGCTCGCCGGGTTCTATGCGCTGCAGCAGCGCCTGGACGCGGCGGTGCGGCGGTACGCTCCAGCCCCGCCCTCATGTGTGCGGCCGGGAGAGCGCGTTGCCGGGGGCATGGCGGCAGCCTTCCGCAAGCCAGCGACGGCACGGCGCGTCGCCGCCCTCAGAGATGCGCGTGGCATCCTCGTCACTGACGGCATGGGAATGGCTGACATCATGGCTGATGCCGTGGCGGCGGTCTCACGGCCGCCACCGCCATCCCCCGCTGATCGGGAGGCTGTGCTGGGGGCGGTGCGTACGCACTCGCCGCGCGTGCCGCAGGCGGTGGCGGACGCAGCGGGCGCGCCTGTTGTCACGCCCGCCGAGGTGCGGGCGGCGGCCACTCACTCCAAGCCTGGCACCGCCCCAGGCCCGGATGGCATCCCAGTGGATGGCATCCCAGTGGATGTGTGGCGGAAGCTGGGAGAGCCAGCCTTTGTGCTTCTGGCGGCGGTTTTCACCGCGGTGGGCGCTACGGGTGAGACGCCGCCTGGGATTATCGATGGCGTTGTCGCCTCCATCTACAAGGCCAAAGATGCAGCGGATGCGGCAAACTACCGCCCACTCACCATGCTGGGCTCTGACTACCGCATCCTCGCCAAGGTGCTGGCGACTCGGTGGACGCCGCTGCTCGCTGCGGTGGTGGGGCCGGAACAGACTGCTTTCCTCGCTGGCCGCCGCATCTCGGACAATATCTGCCTCAATCAGATGCTGCCTGGTCAGTTGGCTGCCAACGCGGCAGAGGGCGTGGGGCCGACGGGTGCAGCGCTGGCGCTGCTCGACTTCCGCAAGGCGTACGACACCATTGACCGTGGTTGCCTCCTTGCGGTCATGGAGGCGGTGGGCGTCGGTGACGGTGTGCTGGCATGGACCCGCACCATCCTCACGCACACGTACGCGTCGGCCGAGGTCAACGGGTTCATCTCTGAGCCGCGCCAGTATGCGGCGGGCGTGCGCCAGGGCTGTCCCGCTGTGCCAGCCCTCTTCCTGTTCCTGGGGCATGCGCTCGCGTGCTTCCTGCGCACCTGCCCGGCGGTGGGGGTCGAGGTCGTGCCTGGCTGCAGAGTGACCTGCCCCCAGTACGCTGACGACTGCATGCCCCTCCTCCGGTCGTGTGCGCCGGCTGACGTCGCTGCGCTGGTGGAGGCGATGGCGGTGTTTGGCCGAGCGACGGGCCTCGTCCTAAACCTCGGCAAGTGCGGCATCCTGCCCCTGGGTTCGGCGGGGGAGGGCCTGCTGGCGGGTGCAGAGGTGGCTGGGCTGCGCGTGCTGGACGCGGGCGTGTCGCTGGGCGTGCCCGTTTCTGCCGGCCTGCCGCCCCCGGAGGCCGTCACCGGGGTGTGCCGTGAGAGGCTTGCGGCCGCGTACACCAAGCTCGCGCGCTTCCCAATGTCTGTCTTTGGCAGGGGGCACGCGGCGGCGACGTACGGGGTCTCCCGCATCCTGTTCCGGGCGGTGCACTGTGGCATGACTCCGGAGGCAGAGAGGCTGCTCTCCCGGTGGACGGCTACTCTGGTGGACAGGAGCGTGGGGCCGGACCCACCGGCAGCGCTGCCGCGGTGGGCCTCTTCGGTGCCAGGCGCGCCCGCTGCGATGCTCCTGGGGCGGCCGGCGCACGGTGGTTTTGGGGCGCCGGCGTGGCGGGAGATTGTGCACGCGCAATGGGCCGTCCACTTCGCGTGCCTGTTTGGGGCGTGGGCGGCTGGCGCCCCCCATCTCCTGCTGTCGGCCCCACGGGCCGGCGATGGTGGCGAGGCTGGTGGCGGCGACGGCGGCGGAGGTGGCGGCAGCGGGGGCAATGGAGGTGGCAGGGGGGCACAGCCGGAACAGCAGCCCGCGCCCCCGGCTCAGCCGGCATGGGAGCCGCTCATGGTGGAGGCGGTGCACCGCCTCTGCCCGGGGGCCCACCCGAGCCTTTTTGTGCTTATGGCGGGCCTCGCGCCTGGGCCAGGCACTCTGCCAAGCGGCCTCGTTGGTGAGTGCGTAGAACCGGCTGTGAGCGCGGCGCTGCTGGCTGGGCCGATGCGGCGCATGCTCAATGGGGTGCAGGCCCTGGGGCCAGTGGCGCGCATCCTGGGACGCGTGCAAACAGCTGAGCTGTGGGGGGCGGAGGCGCCGCTCTGGGCAAACCCCCTCCTCCAGCTGGAGCTGCCGGCTGCGCAGCGGACGGTACAGTGGCGGGAGCCCACTGGGGATGCGGCAGGGCATGCGCTCTTCAGCTCGACCGGTGCGACCTGCTGGCGGGTGGACGGCCTCGCCCGCGTGCGCGACGCCCTCCCCGGCATGCGGACGGTCACAGACCTGTGTGCGCTGTGGGCGTGGCTCGCTGCTGTCGACATGGTGCGCAGCACACGCACGGTCGACCACGCATGCCTGGCGGTGTACGCTGCCGCGGATCCGGAACGCGCGCCGCTCGTGCTGGGGCAGTTTTGCGCAGCTCTGGCGTGCGGCGCCTACGACGGGGGCAGTGTCTGGAGGGCAGTCCTGTGGCGCGCCCTTTTCCCAGGGGTGCCGCCGCCAGTGCTGGGGGGTGGGCCAGATCTGCTGTGCGTGCGGCGCACGCTCGACCCCCTGTTCACGGCAGTGGCGGTCGCGCTCGCGGCAGTGCCCTCAGCCTGGGTCGAGGCGGCAGCTGGTGGAGCTGCCCTCACTCTGCTCCGGCCGCTCCGTCGCTTCCAGCCCCTCCCTCGCGCGGGCGAGCGCGCTGCTGTGGTGGAGATCCTGCGGCTGGTCGGGTGGCAGCTGCCGAGTGTCATCACGCCGGCTGGATGGCAGCGTAGGCGGCCTGGCCTCCGATCCGCAACTGCCAAACATGCTCCCCTGCCTGCGGGGGGCAGGGCCGCGGACGAGCCCCGGTGGGTTGGGTTTGCGCACGGCCCGGGCGTGGTCGAGAAGCTGACGTGCAAGCTAGCGGTGGCGCTTCAACTGCGGGCGGTTGTGGACGAGCGGCGGGCAGCCACGGTGGAGGCGGCTCTGGCGCTGGACTGCGGGATGCGCGGAGGCCCCTGTGCAACCGACGCTCAGGTCTGCGCGGGGCTGCGCACCCTCGAGGCGGCGGTGCCAGGGCTGTGGCGGCTGCCGCTCCTCAGCGCCTGCAAGGAGCCCATCTGGCGGCTGTGGGTGAGTGGCTTTCACAAGCAGGCTGCGCTTGGAGTGCCCGAGTGCCCGTGCGGGTGGCGGTGCCGTGAGGAGGACGGGCCGCCGGCGACGGCGTGGCGTGCGCACTGCTTCTGGGGATGCGCGGTGGCGGAGGCGGTGGTGGTGGCGGTTGCTGCTGCCCTCCCTGCTCCTAAGCCGGTCATCACGTGCTGCCAGGTGTGGCTGCTGCAGCCTCCCGCTGGGGTGCGTGCTGCTGTGTGGGCTGTGGTGGCAGCGCTCGTGGTGGACGCTATGGAGCGCGGCTGCCGCCACCTGTGGCGCATCACGCGTCCGCGTGATGGTGTGCTGCCCCCTGATTGCACGGTGTCGGTTGAGCGGGCGGGGGCGCTGGCGACGATGGACCTTTGGGACGCGCTGGCGTCCTTTGCTGAGGGCGGCGTGATGCCGCGAGGTTGGGCGGGTGTGGTGGGCCCGACCCACCCCTATGTTGGAGTGGTGGACGGCAAGCTCACTCTGAACAAGGCGTCCTAGATCCCTGAGGGGACGAGTTATGTGAGGGGAGGTAGCACCGCACGCGTGCGCTGGCGGGATGAGTTGTGGCTGCTGGGTAGAGTGCTGTGGTGGGTGTGCGCACCTGCTCCGCTTCCGGTGTTTTGAGGGTGGGCTTTTTTTGGTCCCTTCATGGTTTTATACCTTGGGCCCGCCCTTCATCCACTGGAGGGGTTGAGTGTGGAGCCTGCACTGTGGTGCTGCTTGCTTGGCGCCCGCCGCCGTGTGTGGATGGCGTTGCCGTGGGGCACCCCCCCCTTTTTCTGTTGGCAGGTCTTCAGGACTGCTTCCTCTAAGTCCCACTGGAGCTTTGGAACCGCACGTGTGCCCGCCAGAAGTGGATTGTAACAAACTCATCATCATCATCTGGGTTATCCAACTCGCTAGATACTTAAATGCAGAGACGGTCTTCACTTCACCACCAGTCAGCGCCAACGTGGGCAGATCCACGTCAAAATCTGCTGGCAAAATCATCACTTCTGTCTTGGCGGCGTTGATTTGCATGCCAAAGCCAGAGGACACTTTGTCAAGGATTTTCAGCATAAGCGCCAACTGAGCTGGGTCATGCGAGAACAAACATAAATCGTCGGCATACATCAGCATTACTATACGCTCAACCGACGACGACAACACAGAGCCGCCGGCTCGGGTCACGACTGACACGCCAGCCCCCTCTGGCATCATGTCTAGCGCCTTTTTCACTATGTGGTCAATAGGGATCAGCTACAGGCGGTTCACCAGCAACAGCATGCTGCGTACGAGGCACGCGCATGGGGAGGGGGGGAGCACGTGGAGTATGTGGCGGCGTACGAAGAGAGTCGCAGCGCACGCACACGGGTGCATAGCGAGTTGTTGAAACCTTGGGGGAGCTGCGCACACGTGACACGCGTCCCCCGACGTTTGCACTGAGCCTGTGCCACGAACACACGTTGCCGTCCTTCCGTTTCACATCACGCGCTGTGTCAGGGGGGCAGTCGGCCCCTCCTCACGCAAGTGCTTCCTCCACCCTTCACACTCTGAGCCCTGTCGCTCGCTCCGTCCGGCCGCGGCGCCCCCGTGAGCGTGCGTAGTAACCGCGAGCCACTGCCGACGAATCTGGGCACGGGGCGCTGGTGCCCCTCTGCCGTGTCTCAGGGTCTGAAGGTTTTACAGTCCTCAACCCGTACAGCCCTACGCCTGCCCATCACAGGCAGCGCACCAGCCCGCGTCACCTCCCCCCGACGCTGCGCTCCGCGAGCGGCGCCCACCACTAGGGGGCCGCCCGCGCTGCGCCGCGCTCCACCACTCACTCTCTCTGCTACTGCCACTCGAAACCCGCGGGTGGTCCACGAGCAGCTTTCCTAACCAACGCAACCCGACCGACCCGGCGCCCAAAAGGCTGCCGGTGCTTAGCGGGGCGAGATGGTGATGTTCTTGTCGTCCTCCAGGAGGCTGCCGTTCTGCAGCTCCTGTGGGGCAGAGGCACCGGGGGCGGGGCATTAGGGGTGTGCGGGCAAGTGCTGGGGCCGGGGCCGGCACTCAAGCGAGTCCAGGGACGGCAGGCAAGCCCACCCCCACCCCATGCAGCTTCCACTCCCTGCCTCCACCACCACACAGCGTGTGCTGCCACTCTGCGTGCGTGCGTGGCCGGTCGCCTCCCCCCACACACACCACCACCAAGCGGTGGTTCACACCGATATCCACAGTGGTGGCACGCCTCAAGGACACTGCGTGGAGCAATGAAATGCAGATCCCCCCCCCCCTCGAGCATGGAGCAATGGAATGCATATTGCCAGATCCCTCACCCGCACAACGGTCAGGGGCCAGCCGGCGCCCTGGCCAGCGAGCTTGAGTGCCAGGGGCACGTCGATGATGATCTCCTTCTGGACGGACTTGGTGGCCTGCAGGTACGCGCGGCCAACGTTGCCGATCCAGCCGGCGACATACAGGAAGCCGATGGTGGGGATCTGCGGGGGCGAGATGCGTAGCGTGTTGGATTGTCGGGATGATGCACGGTGCGTCGTGTGGTGTGGTGTCGGGGCGCGCATGCGGGGCCTGCACCCCATGCACCCGCGCATGGGGCGCTACCTTCCATGCCAGCGCCCCCTCCCCCCTCTCCCGCGCATGCACATGCCCGCAATGCACAGCACGCAGCCGAGCCACAGCCACTCACGAAGATCTCGCCAGCGTGGCCGTAGCGGAGCGCAAGGCCGGGGTCAGCGATCAGGTGGGGGAGGCCGTCGTTGCCGCACAGCACACCGGACCCGCCGTAGTTGGCGAAGCGTGCGTGCGTGCGCTCGATGGTGGCGCTCAGGGCCAGCGCGGGCGCGGAGCCAGCCTCGTACTGCGTAAGTGCGAGAGCGTCGTGAGTCGTGAGACCACGACCACAAGTCGTGCCCCTCCCCTCGCGCATGGACGGCGCATATTGCCCCATTGCTCCATGCTGCCGAGGGGAGATGGCGTGGGATGGTCGCGTTGGACGCCACGCCGCCTACTACTCGATCTGCATGGAGCACTGCCACCGTGGCCACGCCGTGCCTCCGTGGACGTACGCCACGCCGATGCACCCATCAGAGCCACTGCGTTGCTGCCTCCGGCTGCCGCTGTGTGCGTGCTGGCGTAGGCGTCACATGCATGGTCCCTCCCTCCCTGAAGGCGGATCGGCCTCACGAGGGCTCCCTCCCCCGCTGCCTAGCCCCAAGTTGCCCACCTTCTTAAGCCTGGACTCAAGCTTCTTGACCTCGGTCTTCTCACGCTTGGCAAACGCCTTGCTGGACGCGCATGGGGTCAGACCTGCGATGTCTGCCATGGCAGGCTCCACAGCTCCAAAGCCCACAACAGTGGCAAGCGCAGCGGCGGCGAGGGCTTGGTTGGCGTTGACGGCCTTGCAAGCGACGACGCAGCGACGGGAAGCAACGCCAGGGCGGGACGCCACCCTCGAGGTCTGCGAGCACATGCAGCAAGCGCCCGACCACGCGCGTCAAGAACGCGCCATGTGATCGAAATCCGAGGCCGAGACCGCGGGTGGGAGGAGCACCCGCGCGTTGCTCAAACACATGCCCATTCATGCTCCATCTCGCATCTGCCCAAACACATCCAACACAGCCACGGCCCCCCTCACCATGGAGGAGCTGCGGATGGAGGCCATTTTTGATAATCTGCCCTGGGAGGTGATGGCGCAAGGTCGAGAGCTACACATGTTGTGAGATTTCACCCAAGTTGGGACAGTCCGTACTTTTGGGCAAGGGGAGTTCAAACCTCGACGGGAGTTAATGTCGCGCCCCCGCAATCCCCCACCCACCCCCATTGATTTGAAGTGGCAGGGGAACAGCCGGATGTGGCGGGGGGGCAGCCAGATCTGGCCACATCTGTCCCCGCGACACACACTCGTGGCATCGATCCCATCCATCATGGATCAGTCTGTTGGACCTGTTTATTCATCGTGTGTGCGTGTTTCAGGACCACTTTCGAGGGGATGATGGCGGGGAGGAGCTCAAGCGGGCATGTGAGCTGTACGAAAAGATCTGGATGCGCGACATCAGGTGCCACCACGAGGCGCTGCGGGGCATGCGGGGCGGGCTGAAGATAGGAGCATGGTGGAAGGCAGGAGCAGGTGGGCAGTGCTGGTCCGTGCCACACTTGGCTGCTGGTTGTTGGCATTCATCAATTATTGGTACGACACTGGTACGCGACACTGGTACGCGAGAGGGTTGCGTGCACATCGTCATGAGTCGGACATCCTGCAACCACCACCACCACCACAACCAAATACCCTGAAAGACACGACTAAACAGAGCCCCCAAAGGCACGACCAAACAGCTGTTGAGTTTTAAGTTGTCCAGCAGCAACGTCCTAGCAACGTCCCGTAGCAAAAACGCTCGCAGTAAGCGGCAGCGAGCAGCAGCTATCGGCAGCGTGTGTCTCATAGCAACGCCTCGCAACGCCTAGGAGCTGGTTCCCAAGGAACGGAGTGACTCAGGATTGTACGCAGCAGCAGAAGACGAAAAATGTGACTGCCACACCAAGTTCTACGTCCCCTCGCCTAGCAGCTGGTTTATTAGCCGGTCGCGCGCATTGCCGCGCTGGTCACGCGAGCGAGGTTGCGAACGAGTTCAGGATGTACTGGCACGTCACGCACGTGATGAAGACACCGAGCACGTCCTGCGTGTGGGGTGGTGGGGTGCGTGTGTGAAAGTTTGCGTGTAGAAGACGTATGAGTAGGGTTGGCCCAACCCGTACATTTCAGGCTGAATTTATGCGTACATCCGTATAATACGTATAATACGTATAATACGTGCGTATAAAAAAACGCCATCTGCTCATACATGGGTCGCTGAGGGAGTGAGATACGCCGTTGGAAAGCTTTCTTTACAAGGGGCATCTTTGCTATCGGTCTCATCATCATGCGCGCTACGATTTTTCAGTAAATACCAAAACTGTAATGTGCGCTCGCGCGGCTGCTCGGGCGGCCGCGGCCCGGTCATAACTGACGCTCCTGTGCATGGATCGGAATCATTCAACTTGCATTGGAAAGCATGCAACAAGGGCTATTCAGATCACTGCTGGTATGCAGCAGTGTGGGGTATCATGAGCTCAGCTCACTCCCCCTCGAGGATCTCCTCCAGCATCTCGAGGGAGATCTCCTCCTCAAACTCGTCCCCGTCAGTGATGATCCCCGTCTCGCTGTTGCCGCGGATGAACACGAGCATCTCGCCCTTGATCAGGCCCAGGCGCGTGCGGTTCTTGGTGAAGATGTGCCCCCACACCGACCAGTTGCGCTCGCTCGCTGCGCTGGTCGCGTGCATGGACAGCGGGCGGTCGGCGCACAGAGCGAGCAGCGGGAAGCCGTTCTTCGTCGACAGCCCGCGGCGGCTGCTGGCGGGCGTGATGATGATCTTGATCTTCTTGCCGTCCACTTGCCGTCCACTTCGATCTGCTCCGGCTCGACAAACCGCTCGTAGTACGTCTCCACGCCCTCCAGGTCTCCCCGTCCCCGTCGTCCAGCCGGCAGCGGGCGGGGTCCAGCTGCCGCTCGCGTCCACGTCGAAGTAGAGCGGGTCGAGGTCGAACGCAGCGTACGCCGCGAGCGTACGCAGCGTACGCCGTAGTCGGGAGCCGAGGGGTCGTCCTTGTACTTGTCAACAAACGCCAGCACGTGGTTCTGGAGCGCCTGGAAGATGGCCTTTTTTGTTTTGCCTTGTATATTTTCTCGTTTTTGCATACGTATTATACGTATATACGTATATATATGTACGTATATACGTATTATACGCACACAGCCAACCCTACGTTTCAGGGGCGTGATTGGTGGCACGCCAACAGCGGCGTCTCCCAGCGTGTGTGTGTGTGTGTGTGTGTTTTACACCCTATGTGTGTGTTTGTGTGCGGGGGGAGATGTGTGTGGGTGTGTGTAGGTGGGTGGGTGGGTGTGCGCGTGTGTGTGCGTGTGTGTGTGCGTGTGCATGTGTGATGTACTGGCACGTAACGCACGCGATGCAGACACCGAGCACGTCCTGCGTGTGGGGCGATGAAAGATAGGGCTACCCTTTGAGGGGGACGCGGTGGCAGGGCACGGAGGCGCTGCTCAGGGCATGTTTTTTTAAGCACAAAATTTATGCTCGGGACCATTTTGTGGTGTGCGTGTGTGTCGATGTGCGTGTGTCGATCCCCATGCGCGCGAGAGCAATCGGGAGGCCAGTTCCCTAAACCCTAAAGCCCTGAACCCTAAAGCCCTAAACCCTAAAGCCCTAAACCCTAAAATCCTTACGACAACCCACCATGACCACTTGAATCGACGTCCCGGCGTTGGCAGGGTCGATCCCCATGCGCGCGAGCGCAAACGGGAGACCAGTCCCAAGCACCACGCTCGACATTACCTGGGTGTGCGTGGGGTGTGGGGCGTGTGTGTGTGTTGGAATGTGGATGTAAGTGTGAGTATGTGTGTGACTGTGTGTGACTGTGTGTGTGGGTGTGTGGGTGTGTGGGTGTGTGAGGAATAGAGAGCAAACAGAAGGCCAGCTCCGAGCACCACGCACAACATACCCTGTGTGTGTGTGTGTGTGTGTGTGTGTGTGTGTGTGTGTGTGCGTGTGTGCATGCGTGCGTGCGTGTGTGTGTATGTGTGTATATGTGTGTGTGTGTGTGTGTTGGTGCGTGTGTGTGTGTGTGCGTGCAAGAGGTTTCCTGCGGGCGGATGGCGCGGGCGCGGGCGTGGGAGTCTGTTTGGTCTCCTTCCCCGCCACACGCACGCGCCCCACACACGCACACCCATGCACACACGCACGCACGCACACACACACACTCTCTCGCTCTTGCACACACCACACACACACATACACCACCCCTCGAGCACCACCCGTAATCTTGGCCGAGAGCACGACAGCAGCCGCTTAACACACACAACACACGCACGCACACACATGCACACACGCACGCACACACACACACGCACACACAATCACACATACACAAACACCCACAATCATGAGCAGTGAAAGCATGATCTCTGGAAGGAACACACACAAGGAACACAAACACACACACGCAAGGAACACACACACACACACACACACACACACACACACTCACACACACACGCACGCACGCACGCACGCCCACTCATCACCCACAATTATGAGCAGTTAAAGCGACATCGCGGCACGGAACACATACACGCACACACACACACGCACAAACACACCCACACACGCCCGTCACCCACAATCATGAGCAGTGACAGCGAGATCGCAGCAGCGTTGGTCGTGTCCCCGTTTGTCGCATACACGCGCACGTAGCCGCCGACGGAGAGCGCTGGCAGTTGGGCCCTCCACCTTAGACCCTCAAACCGTCAACCCAAAGCCCTGTATCAAGCCACCCCCAATCATGAGCAGCGAGGGCGAGATCGCGGCCGCATTAGTCGCGTCCCCATTGGTCTCTACACCCTGCAACCCTCCAACCCTCCAACCCTCGAGCCTCGACCCAAAACCACCGTGTTGATGACGGATGTCCCCTAGGTCCGCACCACCCACAATCATGAGCAGCGAGAGCGAGATCGCGGCAGCGTTGGTCGCACACACACGCACTTCGCAGCCGATCGAGAGCGCTGGCCGTTGGGCCCTACACCCCCAGACCCTCAAAACCCTCAACCCAAAACCTGTATCAAGCCACCCACAATCATGAGCAGTGAGAGCGAGATCGCGGCAGCGTTGGTCGTGTCCCCGTTGGTCGCATACACGCGCACGTAGCCGCCGACGGAGAGCGCGCCCCCGAGCAGCAGCGCGACCGTCGCCTGGTGTGTGTGTGTGGGGGGGGGGATTCAGGGTTTAGGGTTTTATATTCAGGGTTTAGGGTTCAGGGTTTATGGTTCAGGGTTTATGGTTCAGGGTTAAGGGCTCAGGGTTCAGGGTTCAGTGTCGAGGGTCAAGGGTGGGGGGGTTCTGAACGAGAGCGCGCCCCCGAGCAGCAGCGCGGCCGTCGCCTGGTGTGTGGGGGGGGATTCAGGGTTCAGAGTTTAGAGTTTTATGTTTAGGGTTAGGGTGAAGTACAAGGGTCGAGGGTCGAGGGTCGAGAGTTACCGACGGAGGGCGCGCCCCCGAGCAGCAGCGCGATCGTCCCCTGTTTGGGGTGTGTGTGTGTGGGCGGGGGGGGGGGGGGATTCAGGGATCAGGATTTAGGGTTCAGGGTTTAGGGTTGAGGTTTGGAGTTCAAGGGTCGAGGGTTTCCGACCGAGAGCGCGCCCCCGAGCAGCAGCGTGACCGTCGCCGGGTTGCGTGGGGTACGGGTTGCGCGATGGTTGATGATTGAGGGTTGGAGTGATTTTCTTGTATTTTTTTTCCCAAGGGTTAAGATCGACTTAGGGTTTAATTTGGGGCTCGATTAACGGAGGCGCGTTCTCGTCGCCGAGCTCTGGACCCAGCAATGCGGCGCTGCTGGTGACGAGGATCTCCGTGCCGCTGACGAGCGGGGTAAAATACGACTGGCCCGGCTCCTGCTAGACTGCCCCTCGGTGGAACACTTCAGGAGCGGCTTGCCCGGCGCTGCCATGGCTTGGCGAGTAGCCGCGGCGCTGCCGCGGCCCGTGCTGGGAGACGGCCCTTATCCTCCCCCCATGCAGGACGCCATGCGGCACCGATGACTGGACGGTTGGCTGGACATTGGTCAAGATGGCTGCCCGTGGAGGCACCATCACGGCCTCCCATGCTTCACCAATCTTCGTGTCGCGCCATGCCCTTCCCTCCATGGTCGCCCATGGGAGGGTGGGACCTGGCCATGCATGAGGCATGGGGCGCCGGCTGAGCCCCATGCAAACGAGAGCTGGACAGCCATGCACTGCCAGGCGGGGACCGTTCCAGTCAGCGCCAGTCGGCTCTGCCGGCTTGACTGGCCACAAGGCCACTACTGTGACCTTGAGGAAGGTCCTCTCCTATATGCTCCTTGCCAGACATGTCTCTCAGAGACCGCTGTTTGGGGTAGTCTAGCCGGCGGGAGCGGTAGTCTATCGGCCGGGAGCCGGCGGTACTCTAGTACTTAAGTGTGCTGGAGTATCGGCGGGTGTCTCTAGTAGAAGAGTAGCCTGCTTAGCTGGAAACCCCGTGTTACTTGTTACTTGTTACTTGTAGGGTTTAAGATCGGAGGTTACTTAAGAGTGATTTTAGTGTCATTTTTTTGTTTTTGGCGGATGGCTCACTCCCCCAATCTCAACCCGCCGGTGGCATTTTGAGCGGGAAATGTGTGGAATGTGCCGTTTTCCACACTTTCAGGGCAAGATTCCCCCAGTTTCAACCCGCGGCGCCAGCCCGAACCGGCAAATCTCAACCCGCTGTTGCAGGTTTGCGGGTTGTGGGATGGCTGCCGGAAACACTGCTGGAAACTAATGAATTGCAACCTGGAGGTCTCCTTTTTGCTCTGGGACTACACGTTGGCAGGCAGTCAGGCTGGTGGCTACCGCCCCTCACGAGTCATTGTTAGGGCCATAACTGGACTTGGGTCCAGGCGGTGGCACTAGGACTAGAAGGTAGTCTTCTCTGGAAAGCTGATGTTACTGTTACTGTAACTGTTACTGTTACTGCAACTGGAGCCTCACCTGGTCGGCCATCATCGAACTGAACGACTTCCATGACACGTCGATGCTCCCAGTCGCCTGCCAGGTGTGTGTGTGCGTACGTGCGTGCGTGTGTGCGTGTGTGTGTGTGTGTGTGTGTGCGTGAGTGTGTGTGTGTGGTATGTGAGTGTGTGTGTGAGTGCTCCCAGTCGCCTGCCAGGTGTGTGTGTGGTGTGTGTGTGTGTGTGTGTGTGTGCGTGTGGTGTGGTGTGGTCTGGTGTGTGTGTGTGTGTGTGCATGCATGTGCGTGTTTGGTATGCTTGTGTGGCATGTGTGTGTGTGTGTGTGTGAGTGCTCCCAGTCGCCTGCCAGGTGTGTGTGTGTGTGCATGTGTGTGTTTGGTATGCGTGTGTTGAGTGCTCCCAGTCGCCTGACAGGTGTGTGTGTATGTGTGTGTGTGTTTGGTTGTGTGTGTGTTTGGTATGCGTGTGTGTGTGTATGGTATGTGTGTGTGTGTATGAGTGCTCCCAGCCGCCTGCCATGTGTGTGTGGGTGGTGGTGGTGTGTGTGTGTGTGTGCATGCATGTTTGATATGCGTGTGTGTGGTATGTGTGTGTGTGTGAGTGCGCCCATCGCCTGCCAGGTGTGTGTGTGTGTGTGTGTGTGTGTGTGTGCGTGTGTGTGCCTGACAGGTGTGGGTGGGTGGTGGTGGTGTGTGTGTGCGTGTGCGCGCGTGTTTGGTATGCATGTGCATGTGCGTGTGTGTGTGTGTGTGTGTGTGCATGTGCGTGTTTGGTATGCGTGTGTGTGTGTGCTCCCAGTTGCCTGCCAGGTGTGTGTGTGTGTGTGTGTGGTGTGCATGTGCGTGTTTGGAATGCGTGTGTGTGTGTGTGTGTGTGTGCCTGTTTGGTATGCGTGTGTGTGTGTGCATGAACCTGAAAGGTGTGTGTGTGTGGTGTGTGTGTGCATGTGCGTGTTTGGTGTTTGGTGTGTGTGTGTGTGTGTGTGTGCTCATAGTCGCCTGCCAGGTGTGGGTGGGTGGTGTGTGTGTGTGTGTGTGTGTGTGTGTGTGCATGTGCGTGATTGGTATGTGCGTGTGGGTATGTGTCATTGCTCCCAGTCGCCTGGCATGTGTGTGGGTGGTGTGTGTGTATGTGCGTGTGTACTTGTGTGTGTGTGTGTGTGAGTTTTTGTGTGTGAGCTTAGCGTGCGTGTGTGTGTGTGTGTGTGTGTGTGTGTGTGTGTGTGTGCGTGCATCACCAGCGCACGGGCGACGCCGATTGGTTCCCAGATCTGATAGCCGCCGCCGACGGTGGACATTATCGCAATGCAATTTTTTTTTTACGATTTCATCCATGTGAAACGCACGTCTGCCTGATTTCTGCTGCCGTTTCGCTCTAGTGCCCACCTCCACACCCCCTTGAACCCCGCCAGGCACAGCAAACACACACACACAGCGCTCGGATGACTTTGATGGCCGACTGGTTCCCGGCGCTGTCGCCGGCGCACACCCCCTTCTCTCTCTCTTTCGCTCTCTCTCTCTCTCTCGCCCTCTCTCTCTCTCTCTCCATGTCTCGTTCTATCTTTCTCGCACACAAAACACAGCGCCAACACACACACACACACACACACCAGCGCTCGGATGACCTTAATCGCTCCCTGGTTCCCAGCGTCACCGCCCAGTTACCGGCCCCCCCCAGAAAAAGGAAAAACTAGCACCCCCCCCCTCTCTCTCTCTTTCTGTCTCAAACACACACACACACAGACACACACACGCACCAGCGCTCGGATGACCTCAATTGCCGACTGGCTCCCAGCGTTACCGCCGCCCCCTAATACCGCTGGCACTTCCCTCTCTCTCTTTCTCTCTCTTTCTCTCTTTTTCTGTCTCTTTTGCTCTCTTCATCTACCTCCACCTCATGTCTCAAACACACACACGCACCAGCGCACGGATAACTTTGATCGCTGACTGGTTCCCAGCGTTGCCTCCGGCGCCGACGAAAAATGCGAACACTGCCCTCTGTCTCTCCCCCCCCCTCTCTGCCCCCTCTCTCTCTCGTTCTGTCTCAAGCTCACACACACGTACACACCAGCGCTCGGATGACCTTGATCGCCGACTGATTCCCAGCGTTCCCGCCGGCGCCGACAAGCATGGTGAGGAACAGCGTGACGACGAGGTGCTCTCGGAGGAGGTCTTCGTAGTTGTGGAGCACCACTGGGTGGGGGGGCGAGGAGGGGGCGTGTGTGTGCGTGTGTGTGTGCGGGGAGGGGGTGTGTGTGTGTGTGCGTGCGTGTGCGTGTGTCTGCCCACCTGATGACATCGATTGTGCGACGAGCAGCCAGTGAGCCCCCTGCAAGCCGTACCGTGCTGCTCAATGTACTTCACGTTCAGAGTAATTCACGGCAGCCAAAATGGCCGTTTTAAGCTTCCTAGCGTCCCAGAGTTCACGGCGGCCCCGACCCCAGACCATGCTTCACGGCCCAGTTCACGCCGCACAAAGAAACGCACATGGGCACTGCATGGGATCGTTCAGGCATGATTCCTCTTCCCCGGGAGCGTCCCCCTCGCGAGGTTGGCAGCCTCTGCCAGGCGACAGGTACGGGCACGGGGGCAGTGAGCGGCGACGCGGTGCGAGTCCCACACTTTTCTCTTCCCGCTCGGGAGTTCACGGCGCCCCCGGCGCCGGACCTCTCTTCACGGCCCAGTTCACGGCGGCCTGCCGTGAACTGTGACGTGAAGTACATTGAGCAGTACGGTATACCGCTCGGAGCCGGATTTCCCATTTCCCAGAATACCACCCCACATTTGGTGGGAGAGGGCATGGAGGGGCGCGTTGGAAAGCTCTCGCGGAGAGCAGCACAGCGGCGGCATGCGCTGCGTGGACACCCGCTATGTATTGCGCCTGGTATGAGCGGGAAAAAGTTGCTTGAGCCGGCAAAAAAAACGAATCACTCAAATCCGTCCCAGGGACCACTGCGAGCAGTCCCAGCAGCCACTTCCCGCGCGAGATCGCCTCCTGCCCCTCCCCCCCCTCCCCTGCCCCCCTCCCCCCTAAGAACGACACCGAGAAGAAGAAAAAAACTCAACCAAACCTCACCCAAGGACGTCGACTGCGCGACGATCAGCCCCAGCAGCCACTTCCCGCGCAAGATCGCCTCCTGCACCTCCCCCTCCTCACCCAAAAGAACAACACCGAGGGAAAGAAACTCAACCAAATCTCACCCGAGGACGTCAACTGTGCGACGAGCAGCCCCAGCAGCCACTGCCCTTGCGAGATCGCCTCCTGCCCGCCCCCCCCCCCCCCCTCCCCCATAAGAACAACACCAAGAAAAAAAAACTCAACCAAGCCTCACCTGAGGACGTCGATTGCGCGACGAGCAGCCCCAGCAGCCACTTCCCGCGCGAGATCGTCTCCTGCCCGCCCCCCCCCCCCATAAGAACAACACCTAGAAGAAGAAAACTTCAACCAAACCTCACCCGAGGACGTTGATTGCGCGACGAGCAGCCCCAGCAGCCACCTCCCGCGCGATATCGCCTCCTGCACAGGCGCCTGCTCTGCGCCGAAACCTAGGCACAACACACACTCTTGAGCCCTGAACCCTGAACCCTAAACCCCAAACGGTCTACCCTAAAACCTCGCCTGAGGACGTCGATTGCGCGACGAGCAGCCCCAGCAGCCACATCCAACGCGAGATCGCCCCCTGCCCCTCCTCCCCCATAAGAACAACACGGAGAAGAAGAAAACATCTCAACCAAGCCTCACCTTAGGACATCGACTGAGCGACGAGCAGCGCCAGCAGCCACTTCCCACGCTGCCTCGCTCTCTGCTGAACCGAATAAATCCTCAACCTCCAAACCCTCACCCCCAAAACCCCAAACCTCACCCGAGGACGTTGATTGCGCGACGAGCAGCCCCAGCAGCCACCTCCCACGCGATATCGCCTCCTGCACCGGCGCCTGCTCTGCGCTCAAACCCTAGACACAACACACACTCTTGAGTCCTGAACCCTGAACCCTAAACCCCAAACCCCAAACGCTCTACCCTAAAACCTCACCTGAGGACGTCGACTGCGCGACGAACAGCCCCAGCAGCCACTTCCCACGCGAGATCGCCCCCTGCCCCTCCTCCCCCTCCCCCATAAGAACAACACGGAGAAGAAGAAAACATCTCAACCAAGCCTCACCTGAGGATGTTGGTTGCGCGACGAGCAGCCCCAGCAGACACTTCCCACACCGCCCCGCTCTCCGCTAAACCGAATAAATCCCAAACCTCCAAACCCTAGCCCCCAAAACCCCAAGCCTCACCGGAAGACGTCGACTGCGCGGCGAGCAGCCCCAGCAGCCACTTCCTGCGCGAGAACGCCTCCTGCCCCTCCTCCCCCATAAGAACAACACCGAGAAAACAACTCAACCAAATCTCACCCGAGGACGTCGAGTGCGCGACGAGCTGCCCCAGCAGCCACTTCCCGCGAGAGATCGCCTCCTGCACCGGCGCCTGCTCTGCGCTCAACCCCTAGACACAACACCCACTCTGAACCCTGAATCCTAAACCCTGAACCCCATACCCCAAACGCTCTACCCTAACACAGTACCTGACATTGTCGACTGTGCGACGAGCAGCTCCAGGAGCCACTTCCCGCGCGACATCGCCTCCTGCACCGGCGCCTGCTCTGCGCTCAAACCCTAGACACAGCACCCACTCTGAGTCCTGAACCTTGAACCCTAAACCCCAAACCCCAAACGCTCTACTCTAAAACCTCACCTGAGGACGTCGACTGCGCGACGAGCAGCCCCAGCAGCCACTTCCCACGCGAGAACGCCTCCTCCACCGGCGTCTGCTCGTCCGACGGCTCGCTGAGGATGCACTCGTCCACGTCTGGCAAGCCAGAGTCGCACAGCGCGCGTCTGTGCAAGGAAATGACGGAGATTGGGTGAGATTGGGGAGGGGGGGAGGGGGGGTGGGGTGGGGGTGGGGGGGTGGGGGTCGGGTTTAGGGTTTGGGGCGTCAGCTCGTCCGACGGCTCGCTGAGGATGAATCCCACTTGGCGACGTCTGGTCGGCCTGAATCGCACAGCGCACGCCTCTTTGGGTGGGGTGGGGTGGGGTGGGGGGGGTGGGTGGGGGGGGTATTAAGGTTTGAGGGTTTGGCTCGAGGTGTTCAGGGTTTGGGGCAGTGGTGTCATTAAGGGAACCAATAATGTTCTGTTTGCCCCCGCAACATTGGAAGGAACATGCCGACTTGCCCCCGCAGGAGGCTATTTTTTTTGCAGAAAGTGTGGAAAATGCCGATTTTCACACTTTCCGGCGCGAAATTCTCGCAATCCGCCCCCGCAGTTTCCCCCCCAATTTCCCGGTTTGCCCCCGCAGCGTGGGCTGCGGGGGCTGCGGGGGCGCTAATGACACCACTAGTTTGGGGCTTGGCGTTTGCTGTTGATGAAGGTCCTGAGGATGCACGCGTCCACGTCTGGCAAGCCAGAGTCGCACAGCGCGCGCCTGTTTGGGCGGGGGGGGGGGGGGGGGCGGGTTTAGGGTTTGGTTTAAGGGTGTAGGATTTGGGGCTTCAGCTCGTCTGAGCTCGCTGAGGATGCACACTCGTCGACGACTGGCAAGCCAGAGTCGCACAGCGCCTGTTTTGGGGGTGGGGGGGGGAGGTTGGGGGGGGGGGGGAGGGTTAAGGGTTTGGGGCTTCAGCTCGTCCGACTCGCTGATGACGCACACTCGCTGACGTTTGGTAGGCCAGAATCAGTGATGTTGTTTTACAGCGTTTTTTGTTGTTTTTGAGGGGTAGGGCCTGCCAGCGCGCGGACCAACGTACCGTTGACCCGCCTTGACTGCTGACTTAGCGTTGACCAGTGCGGAGGTGCCTCCAAAGCCCCACACTGCCCCACACAGCGCGACACACTTACTAAATGGCCCCGCCCCATGGCCCCAAAAGTTGTTTGGGAGCCAAATGGCCCCAAATGGCCCCAAATGGCGAAAACAAAATCACTGGCCAGATCACACAGCGCGCGTCTGTGATGGCTCCGCTGGGGCAGCGTGGCAGTGATGTCCTTAGCGCCCCCGCAGCCCTCGCAGCCCCCGCTGCTGGAGCAAAACGGGGAATTTGGAAGGGAACTGCGGGGGCAAATCGCGTGAATTTTGCTCCGAAAAGTGTGTAAATCGGCGTTTTTCACACTTTTCCGCAAAAAAACAACGCCTCCTGCAAGGGCAATTCTGCGTAGTCCCTCCAATGTTGCAGGGGCAAACACGACTTTCTCTGTTTCGTGAAGGACACCACTGCAGCGTGGGGCCCGTAACTGAAACCTCCCGTAACTGAAACCTCATCGTGACGTCGCGGGGCTTGCGGGCACGCCCTCGCAAAAATGCCCCGGAACACACCGTAACTCGAGAAAGGTGTAAAAAAACATTGTGGATGTGCGCCCCACACCGCTGACTGGCCCCGGAGGGCGTTGACTCGGGATTACGGGAGGGGTTGCGGGAGGGTTGCGGGAAGGGTTGCGAGGGTTGCAGGTTACGGGCCACACAGTGTGGGGTTGCAGGCCCCACGCTGCACGGGGGGCAGCTGCAGCGGGATGGATTCTCGCGGGGGGGCGCCGTGCCTGGCGTCCAGGTGTCGGTACCTACTCGCAACTGACTGTACGACTGGCAACTGCCGACACGAATCCACCTGTGCTCCAGCTCCACGGGGGGCAGCTGCGCGGGATGGATGCTCGCGGGGGGCGTTGCCTTCCAGGCTGCGGCGGTCGCAGCGGTCGGGGGAGGCTCCGCCGTGGCGACAGGGGACGCGCTCAGCCGGCCGTTGCTGCCAGCCGCGCCGCCTGAGGGGTCTGGGAGGGAGAAGTGGGGAGAGTGAGTCGGGCGTGTGTGTGTGGTGTGCGTCTGGTGGGCGTGTGTGTGCTTGTGCATGTGCGTGTTGTGAGCTGGCGCCCCGCATGGCCGCATGGCACGCACGGCACACGCACGCTGCGTGTGCCCATGGCAGCCCCCTACCAGACTGCACATGCCTGTGTGCGCGACAGCACCATGCGTACCTGCGGGTGGCACATCCTTTGAGGACGCAGCATGCACCTGCAAGCTGCGCTGCCTCAACAAGCCTCTGCTGCGTGAGAGCCCAGCCGCCGTGCTGGATGGTCCAGCGCCCGCTGGCGAGCAGCCTGCGATGACGCAGAGGTGGTGAGTGGAATGCAGTGAGCATGGGCGCATTATAGCATGCATGGATGCAGGATGAGGCCCAAGCACCCATGTGCGCATTCCAGCGCCCTAATTCACAACACCCTAACCCGTCATGCACTCGCACCTGATGATGGGCAGCGGGGGCGCCACGCGCACTGCATGGATGCCATCTGGGATTGGGAGGGGACACTTGGAACGACACGTGTACAGCAAGGGCTCGTAATATCAGCTCACTGGTCGGTAGTGGGAGACATTGACAAGGGTAAGCCAGGCAAAAATAACCCTTGAACTGGAAAAAGTCCACACCACCCTTATTGTACCTGCAACTCTGCAGCCCTGCCTGTTGGAAGCAGCGCACAGCGCCACCTCGCGTATCCCGCTCGGCTAGGAGAGAACTCGAGATGGTCCTCCCCACGTCCCTGCTGGTGAGTAGGCTAGACACGCGAGCAGGCCCGCCCCCCCCCCCCACACACGGCGCACTGCCGTGCGATGCGTGCGCATCTCCCTCTGTGTCGCGCGCCGCCGTGCTCTGCCCTCCCCACGCTCGCTCACGGAACATCGGTGTCCATTCCATGCACGCAGCGCATGGCCGGTGCTGGCACCTTCGCCAGCGCCAAGCCCATCCGGGAGTACAGGTGGCACGACATCACCAACCCTGCGTGAGTGGCGGGGCACGGGGTGGGGCCTGGAGGAGGAGGGGCGACACTCGTGATGCTGCGCTCCGCAAGCACAGGGGAGGAGGTACACCTTGTGCTCGGTCTCGCCGACTGACGCCAAGCACGCACCGCCCTCTCGCAGCTACAACTCGTTCTTCCGCGGCACGCTGCCTAAGGCGCAGGGCGTCATTCTGACTGCGGGCACTGCGTACGGCATCTACCTGAGCATTTTCGCACCTGCTGAGCGCTAGAGAGAGCCCAGGAAGAACACATGGAGGAGGCTGGGGGGCGGGCGGGCGAGGAGGAGCCCATGTGACCTCCATGTGGGGGCAAGCATGCGGGCATGCATGGCGAGGACTCACTCAGCATCGCAGCATCGCAGCCATTCCAACACGCATGCATGCAGCACACGTGCAGTGGTGCAAGTGATGAGACAACACATGCGGCGCCCACATGCTAGGCAGCGTGATCTAGGCAGCTAGGCAGCGTGTGTGTGCGTGTGGCGTGGCGGGTAGCGCTGATGGGCGCGCAGATGCTGAGGCAGATGTCCTGCCTCCCAGGAGAGGCGGCGGCTTTGTGCTCGAGCCAGTTTGATCTCTGCATGGCTGGACGGAGTGCGAGAGGCTTGTCCACTTGTGGACATGTGGCTTGTAAAATAATGGATGCATACCCCGCGGCCGCAGGCGCACTTCCATCATTTCACTGGGGTGATGGGTTTTGGAGGGGGGGCGGGGGGCTGCACTCGTTCTCTTCGGGAGGCCTTCGGCGAGTCGCTCACACCGACCGCCACCCAAAGGAAGCAGTCAGTGGGAAGCAGTATGCGAGCTCGTGACCCAGCTGCCTTTGCGTCAACACAAGGCTGTGACAGGACAGTCATACAGGCGGTCGTGCACACCTTGCCACGGTGCAGTCCCGTAGGGGGAGCTGGTCGGTGGTGGTCCGTGCGGTGCACTCGGCCAGCACGCACGCCCCACTTATACCGAGTTGGGATGGGAGCACCTGCGCTGCTGGCCCCAAAGGTTAAATGCGGCGCCCAAGAGGTAAATCAAAAGCACTCATTTTGAGCACATTCGGAATCAAATCCAATAAAATCAGGGAAATGCGGCGCCCAGAAGGCAAATCAGACCGCACAAATCAAAGCGCGCAATTGGGAGGGGACCATACTCCGGGAACACGTGTCACGTGTCATTCAGAGGTTATAGTTCAACAGCTGCACACGAACCTTGCAACTCCCTCCTCGAGCCTTGCACCTCCCTCCTCGAGCCTTGCACCCGCACCCGCTTGCAGTCTCATGCCTTGCCAACAGGATTCGGCGACGCCTGGCAAGCGGCCGACCCGCGTGTGTTACGACAGGCACCTGTCCGCGCCTTCGTACTAGTTCATACTTCTGTCACACCACGATCAGCACCCAAGGCACGGCCTGTGTGGCTGATCGTCACTTCTTGTGTAAGACTTATTGTCGTCACATCATTTGGTTTCAGGTGCGTTCTGCAATTACGCTAGACGCCTTCGGCTATACGCCACCCACCCACCCAATGAGGGGGGGGGATTCAAGTGCTCAGTCACATCAGCGTGTGTCATGCCATCACCTGCATCCATGATCCATCCGCCCCAGCTGCAGTCGGTTAACAGTTTACGTTTTACAGTACGCACCCTAGGGGCGCGGGATTGAGGGAGCTGCCTAACGAGGCTAGCTACCAGCTGTAGTCGTTTCCAGTTGGTGGCGATTACGACCGTCGAGGCCGCCGCTCACTATTCTTTTCTAACCTCGACGCCGTAAACGCGGGGAAGTCCTCCAAGCTGGAGCTCCATGTCCTGAGCGACATGCACGTTCGTCTTCTTAAACATCCGCAGCGTGACGCAACGCGGTACGCGCAAACGCGATGCTGCAATGTAGTGCGCGGTGGATCGATCCAAAGAGGTCCGACCAGCCGTTGCCTCCAGCTGGAGGTAGGAGAAGAGGAGGCGGGAGAAGAGGGGAAGAGCGTGCTTGGCGGTCACGAAACGGCCGGGCACTAACTGAGAGCGCGCACAGTGTGCGCCGTACGCTGACAGCGCGCGTGTGCACTGGCGAAGCAGCGCAGGCCTGCCTGCCTAGGGTGTACGCTGTGCGCTCGATGGAGAAGAGATGCGGGCTGGGGGACATGCGGGGCATGTAGGTCCTGGCAAGACCATGACAACTTCATACTACCACCCTGTCTTACGAGTGTACTATTGTCCACCTACATTTCCACCTGTCCACCTGCATTGTCAAACATTGTTGGAGGGGCTTGTGGCCTGTGCTGCTGCTGGCGCCGATCACCTACTGTGGGTGGCGCTACCGTGGGCTACTTTTGTAGCTTGAACTTTTGGTGGGCCTTGTGTCTGCTGTCTGATAGTCCCGCCAGCCGGCAGTAGATTTGTAACACTACTCTCACTTTCCCACACATTTTTGGTGTTGCAACCTACGAACCTACGACGGTTGTAGACAATCGGGAGTTGAGGCGCAAGGTTCCACCAGGGGCACGGGATGGGGCACGGGTTTTACTTACGCTTCCCCCGTTTCATCGAGGACGCCAAGATTACCCTCCCCGATGGCTTCTCGATCAAGCACACTGTGTCCGAGCTGCTCGCCACGGCCATGTTTGTGTATATTGGAGTAGGTGAGAAGAGAAGAGGAGAGGAGAGAGAGAGACGTGGTGGGAGCGAGAGGAGAGGAGAGAGAGGAGAGGAGAGGTGCTGTGGCCATGGATGCACACATGCATGCATGCGAGCCATGCAGATCGTTATTTCTGGCGGCTCCCGCGTCCGTCCCACTCCCCTCCCCCGTCTCATCCCGCAGGCACCGCAATCACAGTTAACGTCCGGCCCATCACCAGGTGACTCGGGTGGGGGGAAGTCCAGAAGTCGCTCACACGTGTACAGCAAGGGAACAAGTCCTACATGTATGAGAACATGCCTGTGCCGAGTTGCGGCGGCGCAGGCATGCTGTCACGTGAATGCTGCCACATTCTGTGCATCTACGGTCCTCTCCCCCCCCACACACCACCGCCACCACACACACACACACACACACACACACACCTCGATGCGCGCCCGCAGGATTGCGCACGGGGAGGACTCGGGCGGGGGCATCGGCTCCATCGACCTGGGAAACTTCGACCTCGAGCGCATCGCACGCATCAACCTCTACATGGGCAGCTGGGCGGTCACGACTGCGCTGGCGTTCGGCCTCGCCATCATCGGTGCGCATGATGGGGTGGATTTTACACAATCTGTGCGACACCAGTGCCGATGTATTATTAAGAGCGCATAGCCCGCACACGCGCGCGCGCTTCGGGTGCCTGTACGCCCACGCCCACGCACGCGCTCGTACGCGCCCACATCGCACGCATGAACCTGTACATGGGCAGCTGGGCGGTCATCACCGCGCTGGCGTTCGGCCTCGCCATCATTGGTGCGCACAGCCTGGGTGGTATGAAGTGGATCTGGGGGCCTGGTGCCCTGTGTAGGTTCAGGGCCCGCGCAGTCACATAGTATAAATTCAATGTGCACACCTACCTCCCCGACGGAATGCGTTGCTGTCACTACCTGGGTGGTAGTGATAGGGTGGATCTGGGGGCCTAGTTTGGCCTAGTGCCCTGAGTAAGTCCAGGGCGTGCGCGCACGTGGGGGCTTACTCTCACCCCTACCAGGTAGCCAGCCAGTTTCAGCCTGGAACTGAGTCAAGGTGTCGGGCGCTAGCGCCGACACAGGTCTAATACATCGTAACTGGTGTCACACAGATTGTAAAAGCCATCATCGGTGCGCATAGCCTGCACGCGCGCACACGCCCAGGGGTGCCTGTACTCAGGGTGCCTGTACGCCCACGCACACGCGCGTACGCGCCCACGTGTAAAGAGAGAGAACGAGAGAGAGAGAACGAGAGAGAGGGAGGCACACGCTTGCACACCCCGGACACAAGCCCCTCCCCCTCCCCCCCCCACCCACCACCCACGTCGGTCCTTGAGTCGAATGTTTAAGCCGCACTTGAGCGCTGTTGAACGCCTGTCAACACTCAGTCGAGTCCAACCACTCGCTGATTCAACTGGCGTTCAACAGGGTCGCGATGTTTCTTCAACCGCCGGGTTGAATCGACTCCGTCTCAACACCTCCCTGCCCCCCCCCCTGGCCCCACCCACCCCTCCTCCCCTCCTGGTTCACACGCAGTGCTCGCGTACGCCGCCGCCGGTTCTCCACCGGCCAGATGCACCGCCCGGTGGTGTTCTCCCTCCCCCCACCCACCCCCACGCACACTCCTCCCCCCCCCCCACACACACACGCACACACTCTCACACACGCAGTCCTCGCCTACGGCACTCCTCCATACACACACAAACACACACACACACACACACACACACACACACACACGCACACGCACATGCACACACAAAAACGCACACACACACACACACACGCACATACACACACACACACACGCACACGCACACACACACACACACACAATCTCAGACACACATGCAGACCTCGCCGACACCACTCTTTTAAACACACACACACACGCACACACACACACACACACGCACGCAGTCCTCGCCTACGCCACCGCCGGCCTCTCCGGCGGCCAGATGAACCCCGCGGTCTCGTTCGGGCTCGCGCTCGCGGGCGCGCAGAGCTGGCTGCAGACGGGAGCTAACACGGTCGCGCAGGTCAGTGATTTTATTTTCGGCTCTTCACAGCCATGTGGCTGTATGCCGGCTGTACTTTGACCTCGAACACAGCTCAACCCATTCAGTAGATTGGTCTCTGACAAGCCCGCCAGAGAGATCGTCAAGAGCTTTCGAGTGACCGATACATGAGGACACACGGCCGACGGGAGGTCAATGGTCAACGTGGTCAAAGCGAAATCCGGCTGTGGAATAATTAATTAAAATCCTGAAAGGCCAACACTGTCGCGCAGGTCAGTGTTTCCGTTAGCCAACCCGCAACCCGACAAATTGCACTTTTGGGTTGAGGTTGGCCGATTCAGTCTGGCGCGTCGTTCGGTTGAGATTGAACAAATGTCGACCCGGAAAGTGTGAGAATTGAATTTCACACTATTTGGGGAAAAAAGGCCTCGGGTTGAGATTGGCTAAATGAGCGTGAGGCCCGGGATGAGCCATCATTTCCCCAAGATACTTTACGGGCCCACTGGCGCAGGTTGTGGGAGCGGTCCTCGGCTCTGCGCTGCTGCTGGGGCACGATGCCTCAGAACGAGGCGGGCACGCTCGGGTCCAACAGCATCAAAAACAAAATCCCCAAGAACCTTTACGGAACCACCGGCGCAGGTCGTGGGAGCGGTGCTCGGCTCTGCGCTGCCGCTGGGCACGATGCCTCAGAACGAGGCGCGCACGCTCGGGTCCAACGGCATCAAAAACAAAATCCCCAAGATCCTTTACGGAACAACCGGCACAGGTCGTGGGAGCGGTCCTCCGCTCTGCGCTGCCGCTGGGCACGATGCCTCAGAACGAGGCGGGCACGCTCGGGTCCAACGGCATGAAAACAAAATCCCCAAGATCCTTGTCGGAACCACCGACGCAGGTCGTTGGAGCGGTCCTCGGCTCAGCGCTGCTGCTGCTGGGCACGATGCCTCAGAATGAAGCGGGCACGCTCGGGTCCAACATGGTCAAAACAATATCCGGCTGCGCAATAATTAATTCAACATACTGAACAGGAAAACACGGCCGTGCAGGTCGTGGGAGCGGTCCTCGGCTGCTGGGCACGATGCCTCAGAACGAGGCGGGCACGCTCGGGTCCAACGGCAGCAAAAATAAAATCCCCAAGATCCTTTACGGAACCACTGGCGCAGGTTGTGGGCTTGGTCCTCTGCTCAGCGCTGCTGCTGCTGGGCAAGATGCCTCAGAATGAGGCGGGCACGCTCGGGTCCAACGTGGTCAAAACAATATCCGGCTGCGCAATAATTAATTCAACATACTGATCAGGAAAACACGGCCGTGCAGGTTGTGGGCGCAGTCCTCGGCTCTGCGCTGCTGCTGGGCACGATGCCTCAGAACGAGGCGGGCACGCTCGGGTCCAACGGCATCAAAAACAAAATCCCCAAGATCCTTTACGGAACCACCGGCGCAGGTCGTGGGAGCGGTCCTGGGCTCTGCGCTGCTGCTGGGCACGTTGCCTCAGAACAAGGCAGGCACGCTCAGGTCCAACGGCAGCAAATTCAAAAATCCCCAAGATCCTTTACGGAACCACCGGCGCAGGTCGTTGGAGCGGTCCTCGGCTCAGCGCTGCTGCTGCTGGGCACGATGCCTCAGAATGAGGCGGGCACGCTCGGGTCCAACGTGGTCAAAACAATATCCGGCTGCGCAATAATTAATTCAACATACTGAACAGGAAAACACGGCCGTGCAGGTCGTGGGAGCGGTCCTCGGCTGCTGGGCACGATGCCTCAGAACGAGGCGGGCACGCTCGGGTCCAACGGCAGCAAAAATAAAATCCCCAAGATCCTTTACGGAACCACTGGCGCAGGTTGTGGGCTTGGTCCTCTGCTCAGCGCTGCTGCTGCTGGGCAAGATGCCTCAGAATGAGGCGGGCACGCTCGGGTCCAACGTGGTCAAAACAATATCCGGCTGCGCAATAAGTAATTCAACATACTGATCAGGAAAACACGGCCGTGCAGGTTGTGGGCGCGGTCCTCGGCTCTGCGCTGCTGCTGGGCACGATGCCTCAGAACGAGGCGGGCACGCTCGGGTCCAACGGCATCAAAAACAAAATCCCCAAGATCCTTTACGGAACAACCGGCACAGGTCGTGGGAGCGGTCCTCCGCTCTGCGCTGCCGCTGGGCACGATGCCTCAGAACGAGGCGGGCACGCTCGGGTCCAACGGCATCAAAAGCAAAATCCCCAAGATCCTTGTCGGAACCACCGACGCAGGTCGTTGGAGCGGTCCTCGGCTCAGCGCTGCTGCTGCTGGGCACGATGCCTCAGAATGAGGCGGGCATGCTCGGGTCCATCGCGGTCAAAGCAAAATCCGGCTGCGCAATAATTAATTCAACATACTGAACAGGAAAACACGGCCGTGCAGGTCGTGGGCGCGGTCCTCGGCTCTGCGCTGCTGCTGGGCACGATGCCTCAGAACGAGGCGGGCACGCTCGGCTCCAACGGCATCACGCCGGGCACGACGATCGGCAACGCGCTGTGCGGCGAGATTATCATGACGATGGTGCTGATGCTCGTCGTGTTGCAGACGGCCGTGTCGGGCAAGGAGATGGTGCAGCAGGTTTGTGTGTGTGTGTGTGTGTGTGTGTGTGTTGCAGACGGTGGTGTCGGGCAAGGAGATGGTGCAGCAGGTGTGTGTGTGTGTGTGTGTGGCTGTCTCTCGTTCGCTCTCCCTCACTCACACGCACACACACATGCACGCACAACTGCAGCTCGCGCCCCTCGCCATCGGCTTCGCGGTCTTCTGCGGGCACTCTGTGCTGCTGCCCATCGACGGGGCGCTCCATCAACCCGGCGCGCTCCCTCTCGTTCTCCCTGTCCCCTCTCTCTCTCTTGTTCTCTCTCTCTCTCTCTCTCTCTCGTTATTTCTCACACACACACACACACACACACATGCACACACACACACACACACACACACGCACACAACCGCAGCTCGCGCCCCTCGCCATCGGCTTCGCGGTCTTCTGCTGGCACTCTGTGCTGCTGCCCATCGACGGGTGCTCCATCAACCCGGCGCGCTCCCTCTCGTTCTCCCTGTCCCCTCTCTCTCTTGTTCTCTCTCTCTCTCTCTCTCTCTCTCTCTCTCTCTCGTTATTTCTCACACACACACACACACACACACACACACACGCACACAACCGCAGCTCGCGCCCCTCGCCATCGGCTTTGCGGTCTTCTGCGGGCACTCTGTGCTGCTGCCCATCGACGGGTGCTCCATCAACCCGGCGCGCTCCCTCGGCCCCGCGATCGTCAGCGGCCAATTCCCCGCCAACTTCTGGGTCTTTATTGTCGGCCCGTACCTCGGCGCGCTCGTGGCCGTGCCCATCCACATGTTCTTCAACCTCGACTTCGAGGTGCACCCCTCGTCGCGCGGCCTCGAGGGCGCCATGGTCGGCGGCTCCGGCCTGGTGGAGGTGGCGGGCATGCGGCACGTCCACCAGATGCGCCAGGACCAGCTGCTGCTCCAGATCGCAAAGGCGCGGAAAGCGCCGCACGAGATGTCGGGCATGCACCGCCTGGCGCTGCTGGACGACGCGGGGCCGGTGGACAGCAGCACGTAGCGCGATCGACCTGTCGCGATCGACCTGACGTGATCGACCTGCCGCGATCGACCTGTCGTGATTGACCTGTTTGGACGAGGGGTGGACAGCAGCACGTTGCGCGATCGACCTGTCGCGATCGCGACCGGTGACACCCTACACCTGTATATAGGCAGCTGCGACAGCTGAGCACATAGGTAGCGCGTTGGTTGGCAGGCCGGGCGGCACAGTGGATTCATGGCCTGATTTGAGGCGCGGACAGCGCCGCACGAGATGTCGTGCGCGGACCGCCTGGCGCTGCTGGACGACGTGGGGCCGGTGGACAGCAGCACGTAGCGTGACCTGCCGCAATCGACCCGTGACACCCTTCACCTGCATATAGGCAGCTGCGACAGCTGAGCACATAGGTAGCGCGTTGGTTGGCAGGCGGGGGCGGCACAGTGGATTCATGGCCTGATTTGAGGCGCTGGAAGCGCCGCACGAGATGCCTGGCCCTGCTGGACGAGGGGCCGGTGGACAGCAGCACGTAGCAGCGCGCGTTGGCGTGTTTCGGGACATTTCGCGGTGGTTACGAGCTCCTACAGACAGCTGCGACACCGCCTGGCCCTGCTGGGCGAGGGGCCGGTGGACTCCAGCACGGAGCGCGTGCTCGCGTGTTTCGCGATCGACCTGTCGCGATCGACCCGTCACGATCGACCCGCCGCGATCGACCTGTGTAGGTAGGCAGCTGCGCAGCTGTCGCCGCACGACAGCTGAGCACACAGCGAGCGCGTTGGTTGGCAGTTGGGGGTGGCACAGGAGTAGATTCAGCGCCTCATTTACCCCCCCCCCCCGCACGAACTGTCGGGCATGCACCGCGTGGTGGCGTGTTTCGCGAGAATCTGTGGCGTATATGAGAGCCTGAAGGCAGCTGCGACAGCTGTATAGGAGCTCCTATAGTAGGCAGCTGCGACAGCTGAGAACACATAGCTAGCGCGTCGGCTGGCAGTTGGGGGTGGCACAGTAGTAGATTCAGCGCCTCATTTACCCCCCCCCCCAAACAGGAAGGGTACAGCGTGCATTTCCACAGTGACGAGCTACCACCCCAGGGCAGGGCTCTACTCCCCCCCCCGGTGTGGACTGAACAAGGTGCGGCGGAAACCCATTTTCCGGGTCCCCCTTGGGAGGAAGTGTGGGGCAAACTATCCCGGGTTACGCGCCCCCTAGCCCACTCCATGCATCAGCACCATGCAGGATCCTGATCCGCACCCGGTGGGCGTCCTGGGCCTCGACGTGCTGGCAAACGGCTTGATCTTATTGCATCTGTGGGGCATGCTGGGCGGGGATGAGAAGAGGGGCCTGCGCCTCGTTTCGCGCCATGTGCGCGATCTTGCGGACGCTGCCGTTAATTCGCTGGACATACGCGGCACGGCGGCGGAGGAGCTGGCTGTCGCCGTCGCATGGAAGTGGCCGCACATCTCTTCACTCTGCGCAGACTTTGACGACGCGAGCAGCTTCCTGCTCAGATTCGCGCCGCTGCCACGGCTGCGAAAGCTGGAGCTGTACGCGGTGAGGCATGCACGCACGCGCATGGCACCATGCATCACCATGCATATCAAGCCATGCATGCACCGAGACTGACGCGTGCGCACCATGCACCACGCACCATGCACCATGGTGCACATAGCACACTCCAGCATATGCCATGCGCCAGTCAATCCAACTGACTGTGCCTACCACATGTGCCGTGTCCCTGGTGCAGACAGCAGCCGATGACCATGACGAGAACGATTATGCGTATGATGGGCTTGAGGATGAGCACTGGAGCGTGCCCGCCCTCAGCAGCACGGCGGCAGCGGGGCTCCAGGAGCTGCACTTGATCAATGACAACGACAACGATGGTGACAGGACCTACATCCTGAGCATCCAGGATGTCACTAGGTGTGTCGACCTGCGAACGCTCGTCATCGAGGGCAGCGACATCTCCAGCCTGGCACCCCTGGTGGGCTGTCCCCTGCTGCTAGAGCTCTGCGTCCGAGGTACCAGAATCTCAGATGTGACCCCCGTTCAGGGCTGCCTTCAACTGACCAAGCTGTGGGTACATTTGTACAACGTCTCAGATCTGACGCAGCTGCAGGGCTTGGCCCAGCTTCGAGACCTTGACATCTGCTACTGTGGAGATGATGATGAGCAAGATGAGGAGGGTGGAGTTTCGAGCCTGGAGGGGATCCAGGCGTGCAGAAAGCTGAGGAGCCTCAACATTTCAGACGCTTTCTCTCTCACCAGCTTGGAGCCGCTCTCTGTTTGTGGGGAACTGCAGGTCCTGAGCTTGTCCTTGTGTGAATCAGTGAGCAGCCTTTCGCCGCTCTCTGCGTGCAGCCAGCTGAGGCACCTCAATATGGAAGCCTGCATCTCGGTGAGCAGCCTGGTAGGACTTTCTGCGGCACTGCAGCTCACGGACCTCAACATATCGAGCACAGATGTGAGCAGCCTGGTAGGACTTTCTGCGGCCCTGCAGGTCCTCAACATGCACGGTTGCTTCGCAGTGCGAAGCCTTGAGGCATTGTCGGAATGCACCAATCTGACGCGGCTCCTCATGCACGGCTGCAGCGTTGCGAGCCTTGCGCCGCTTTCTGCGTGCGTCGTACTTGAGCACCTTGACCTATCGAACTGCACGACTGTGAGCAGCCTTGGGGCATTGTCGGCATGCACCAAACTGAAGCGGCTCTTCATTGGCGGCTGCAGCGTTGCGAGCCTTGCACCGCTTTCTGCGTGCGTCGTACTGGAGCACCTTGACGTGTCGAATTGCACGACTGTGAGCAGCCTTGGGGCATTGTCGGCATGCGGCCAGCTGAAGGGCCTCGCCATGCGCGGCTGCAGCTGTGTGACGAGCATCGAGCCACTGCTGGCGTGCACCCAGTTGGTTTCGCTTGACATCGGACCGCGCATTATGGAGCTGCCGGGGGAGGCGGTGCTCGAGACTGCGCGGCTACGACTGCGCATCAATCGTTCACAGTTTTGAGTACTCTGGTGGGACAGAAAAATCAGACAAGCCCCACCCGTTGTGGCATCGTTCGTGGTCCTCTCCTCTCCTCTCCTGCCATCCTCCTCTCAAACCTGCCGTCCTCCTCTCCTGCCATCCTCCTCTCCTATCCTGCCATCCTCTCATGGCCTCTCCTCTCCTGCTGTCCTAATGTGTGTGTACGTTACTCCCTCGTATTCAATGCTGCGAATTATGTAATCGTATGCGACGCTTACTGGTTGTCGCCACTAGGGGGGTAGCTGCACAGCGCTGTTGGGTAGCCGTTGAGTAGCTTCAGGGTGGCAATCGGATGCCGGCGGTTTGTTTACACATCACTGCTGTCCTCCGTGCTGCTCAACAAATCTCCAATCTCTTTGTACGATCTCACGACAGATCTCCAACCCCCAGCGGCGCGCGCGCACAACTTCAGCAGATCTAGGAGTATACCTAGATCTGTGCGATGTGTCATCAAAACACTCGACGTGCCGAGCACCTTGTCGGCAGACATCTTGCCCGAGTTGAACAACAGTCGCCACTTCCAACAAGTGGGAGTGGCGGCTGTTCTGAGCCTGAATCTTGCAACCTCCACAAGGCCAACGCGAACTGAACGCCAATGGCGCCAGCACCACTGATGCCTGGGCAACCTCATTCACGGCGCATCCACACACCTGGACTGGCTGCTTGCATGGATTGCATGAATTTCTGGAAACGCACACACACAAAATAAATGCACTCGAATGCAGCACGCTGGGGCATGCTGACCTCTGCAGATGTGCATCAAGAAGTCCACGAGGCTGCCTGGGCTCCCCGCTCTGGTTGCAACGGTGGCGTGTGAGATGCCGAGTGCTGCACCAGTGTGGTCAGAACACGCTCGAGGCGGGGCAGGCGTAAGGTCCATGTCCTGGCATGATGCATGATTGGCAAGCGCCATGGTGTCGGGTTGGACGCTCCTGCCTTCTACAAGATGGGGAACGCTGTACGCCCACGCAGTCCTCGTCTCTGACGAGGATTGCGCGGGCTTACAGCCTGCAAACAATCCCGAGTCACTTCGTTCCTCGGGAATTATTGGACATGTTATCTGGCAGATATCTGGCAGACAACATGTCGTATAATTCCGAGGAACGAAGTGACTTGGGATTGTCTGCAGGATAAGACGAAAAGGTGCCCGTATTCCCGTATTCCCGCGTCCCCTCGTCGCCCGACCGCCCTACGCCAGCAAAAGCATTATGGGTGATGACGCAGCTGTCGACTGATGTGTCAGCACGCCCTGGCGCTGCTGCAAGCGTGTGTGCGTGCGCGGTCGATTTTACAGTCTGCCAGGCGCCTATGTTGCTGGCGTTTTTAGACCTGTACTTGCGCGTCCAGCGTCCCGAGACAGGTGCCCGCGCGTTCGCGCGCTGCTCTAGTTGTAGGTAGGCCACTGGTCGTCGCAC
>VFSX01000024.1:65000-72500 GCA_016618255.1 Chlamydomonas sp. UWO 241
GCACGCCGGCGAGCGCAGACACGAGCGCGGTGAGCGCGCGCGGGCGGAGGTAGGGCAGGCGGCGGCGCGTGTTGGCCGCGAGCGCGGCCACGAGCGTCGAGAGCGCGTCGCACGAGCGCGCGTCGTGCTCGCGCGTCGCGGCGCCCCCCCTGCTCTGGGGCTCCGGGGACGGGGACGGCGGGGACGCGCCGCTGCTGCAGCTGCTGCTGCTGCTGCCCACGGGGGGCGGCGGCCGCGGCAGCGGCGAGGCCTCTCTGCCGCTGCCGCTGCCGCGGGCACTGCCACCCACGCCCATGCCGCCGCCGCGAATGTCGATGCCGCTCCATATGCTGCCGCCCCCTCCTCCTCCCCCTCCTCCTCCCCCAGCGCCGATGCCCCCACCCTGTGAAAGCTCCCATGCGGCAGCCGCAGCGAGCGCGCGCGCGTCGATGCGTGGTCGGTGCCCAAACAGTCCGTACGCCCTGAGCGCGACCACGACGTCGGCGTGGCTCAGGCGCCGCGCGCGCAGCAACAGCAGCGGCGCGGCCGCGTCGAGCAAGCCCGCGTGGTAGTGGCGCGCCGACACGTAGCTGTGCAGCACGCACGACAGCTCCTGCGGCTTGAACGCGCCGAGGCGGCGCCCAAACGCGAGGGGCAGCGCGTCGAGCAGGCCCGCCGGCTTGTGGTGCAGCACGGAAAACGCCCACAGCGCGTTGGCCGCGTCCTGCGGCGTGAGCAGCGCGCAGCGCTCGAGCAGCCGCGCCTCTGCCGCCAGAAGCGCCGACTGCCCGGGGTAGTGCCCCAGCTTCGCGCACGCCCACAGGACCTGCACCAGCTCCTGGCAGCTGTACGTGTCGATCGCGCACGCGAGGTGGTCGGACGCCGCCTGCAGGAAGACCTTGCCTGGAGAGCCGGGGACGCGCAGCTTCGCGTAGCCCCACAGCGCGCTGCTCACGTCGCTCGGCTTCGCGTGGTCGAGCTCGCGCAGCATGACCTGCGTGTGTGCGTGCGTGTGCACATGTGTGTGTTCGTGCGTGTGTGCGTGTGTGTGCATCGACGAGAGAAGATGGCGTTTGCGCGTGTGCTTGTATGTACGGTGCACGCATGCGCACCTGCGGGATGACGCGCAGCAGCTCCGGATGGTAGTGCTTCAGCCGCCCAAATGCGAGCATGACCATCGCGCAGTGCACCGGGCGCATGGCGGCCGACGCGGCGACGCAGCGGCCGCACAGCGCGTCAAACGCAGCGCGCTCGTAGCAGCCCACCGCGCTCATCGCCCACAGGCACTGCGACGCGTGCCACGGCCCGTAGTCGGGCAGCAGGCGCGGCAGCTGCGCGTCGAGCGCCGCCATCGCGGGCAGCACGCGTTCATGCCGCAGCGCATGGCGAGTCGCGCCCAGCTCGTGCTCCTCATGCGCCTCGTGCGAGCGCGGCTCTGCTGCTGCCCCGCCCCTGCTCTTCAGCTGCGCCACCGCGGAGCGGTAGAGCTTGGCAAGGCGCGCTGCCGCTGTTGCGCAGGCGTGCGCGTCAAAGGCGTGCGCCTGGGAGATGATGGTCGCGCACAGCTCATTTATCCTGTATGGCACAGGCACACCATGCGTGTCGCATGGTGAGGCAAGAGAGGCATGTGCGACGTGGAGGTGCTTGGCCAGCACGCCCCCCGCGCACGCGTGCATGCACGCACCCCATGCGCCTTACCCTTTGGGGAGCTTGACAGAAGGGGCACAAAGGCTCGGCCGCCAGTGTGTGCGCTCCTCCCCCGCCTCATCCGATTGGCGACTAGCCTCTGTGGAGTGGATGGCCAGGTTCGGCAGGGCGAAGGGGTCTGCACGCAGTGAGGGGAGGGTGGGGGTTCGTTAGCCCGTGTCGCCTGCATGGGAGTTTTTTTTTGCGACGCAGCACCGCACCGTCTAAATCCCAACGCCCTAGTTGGCGCCTCGCTGTTGGTGTGCTGCTGCCGCGCTGCTGATCGACGTGCGCCGCGCACGCGCGCACTCTCCGCTGCTTACTCGCAGCCACGGAGGGCCAGCAGGAGCGAGACGAGGTTGAGGGAACGGACGGTGGCGCATATACTGCGCCCCCACGTCCACCCCAGCCACAAACAGGCGCCACGGCCCTCATCGACACGTCATCACAGCCCCCAATGCCAGATAGACAGAAGTTTGCGATATAATGGTCACACGTTACTCTCCCCACACCCATCATAGCGTGCACTCGACCTACATTCATAGCCAGCTAATGCTATAGAGAGCCAGTAAAGCGATACTAGACCCATCAACAACTGATGGTTGTGTGAAGAGCACACAGACACGGCACGCTCACAGCCTCTCTGATCAGATCACCTGTCAGCAGCGATGCACTGCCGTGCAAGCTACTCCGTGGCCTCTGCAGCCAGGAGGAGTGTTGCTGCCGCTGTTTCTTCTCCCACAGCTCTGCTGCAGCGGGCTGGCGTGAATGTGGCGCTGCATGGGGCGCCGCATGGGGCGTGCATGCGAGGAGCGTCTGTGAGGGCGCACGCATCGCAGCCTCAGGTGACTCCACTACAGTGCACAGGCATGGAGTGCTGCCTGTAACTGCGCGCACGAGTGGTGCGCGTGGTCTCCTTTAAACAAACAGGGTCAGAGCTCACACGCTCGCCGTGTGGGACAAATCGTGTGTGTGTGCGTGTGCGTGATCCTGACAGCGCACGCACGCACACACACACACACACACACGCACACACGCACACACGTGCACACACGCACACACACGCATACGCATGCGCACACACTCAGGTCTCTGCTCGTATCGCCGCGACCGACGCTCCCATCATCGTGACAACAAAGCGACTGATGGCGTCATGCCCCGGCGCTGTGTCGCTGGCGCAGGTGTGGGGCAGAGGTTCCCAGTTACAGTAATATCGGCTTTCCAGCGAAGACTACCTTCTTGTCCTAGTACCACAGCCTAGACCCAAGTCCAGTTCTGGCCCTAACAATTACTTGTGAGGGGCGGTAGCCACCAGCCGGCTGCCTGCCAACGTGTAGTCCCAGAGCAAAAAGGAGAGCTATGGTGCGACGTCTCCAAAATAGGTCCTAACTGCTTCCAGGGGATAGGGGGTCAAGTGGCGCTTGCCAATCTACTTGATCGCCGAGGTGTGAGTGGTTCCCAGTGGTGCCTAAAAGAAAACTGAGAATTTCCTGTTTGCCCCCGCGAACTTTGAGGGTACATTAACGCCCCTGCAGGAGGCAATTTTTTCCGCGGAAAAGTCGATTTCACACTTTCCAGACCGAAAGTCCCGCGATTCGCCCCCGCAGCTTCCACCCAAATTTCCTGGGTTGCCCCCGCAGCGGGGGCTGCGAATGCTGCGGGTGCGCTCAGGACATAACTTGTGAGGACACAACTGGTGGTTCCGTTCGCCAACCCCAGTGGTGTCATAAGCGCCCCTGCAGTCCCCGCTGACCCCGCTGCGGACCGACCGGGAAATTTGGGGGGGAAACTAGCAGGGGGGGGGGGGTCGCCCGAATTCCGCTCCAAAGGTGTGAAAATTGACATTTCCACACTTTTCCGCAAAAAAAAAACGCCTCCTGTGGGGGCGATTCGGCACGTTGAGGGGGGGAAAACAGGACATTCTCGGTGTCCTTCAGGATACCACTACTTCACACCCCTCCCTCGGCCGTCCTTCGACCTTTTCGGGCTCGGTTTTCCACGCCGTCCTTCGACCTTAGGAAGTAGTGAAAGCAACACACAAGGAGAATCGCCTTTACAGAAAGTCACAGTGGAATGGTTGCATTGGAATGCACATTTTATTTTGATGTTTCTGACAAAACCCGCTTGGAATCGCCCCCCTCCTTCGACCCACTGGAAATACGCCCCAACACCGGCTTTCCAGAGAGAGCTACCTCGGAGTCCTGATGATGATGGATTGTAGCGAGAGAGAGAGAGACAGGCTTTACAGTTCCCACCGCACGGGCACACACACACACACACACACACACACTCTGTGTACTGACACACTGACACACACACACACAGTACACAGAGAGTACACAGAGAGTACAAAGGCACACACACACACAGTACACACACACACACTCTGTCACACACACGCAGGGAATCGTGTACTGGGGTCCGCCCCCGTGCGCGCTGGCCACGGCAGCAGACCTTTTGCGTGAGGTGTGTGTGTGTGCGTTTGTGTGTGTTGCAGAAAGGCGGTACGCGGATACTTTCGAACCGTGGGAGGGTCGTTTGGCGGGGCGTGCGCGTACCGTGGGAGGGCGCGGCGGAGCCGCGCCATGCCTTGCGCGTACCGCGGCGCGGCTCCGCCGCGCCACTGTACGCGCACACCTAGGGCGTACCTCAGCGAGCATCGGATCCGATGAGCGCGCATCGCTCGAAATGAGCGGTGGTGGAGAAGCGGTGGCGGAGGAGATGGTCACACTGTTGTTGCTTGATTCAAGTGTGACCGCCCCAAGATCCCCAGCCTGGCTCTGCTGCAGCAGTTCATTCCATTATCTAGTCTTATACACAATGCACCCCTGGTTTTTATATCACCTGCGGGGGCGGCGCCCCCGCGCCCGCTGCATGCATGCATGCAAACACGCGTGTCATGCGCGACAGCTCGTCTGGGCGAGCATGAGCCCTCGCCAACGTTTTTTGCTCCCTCCAGGCTGCTTCCACAGACTGCAAACCATAGCATTAATTATTATGCCATCCAATTCATATTGCCATTGTGGCTCTCTGGCTTTTGCTGCACCCCCGGCCCCGGCGTGCGTGCACGCGTGCCATGCGCAGCAGTTGGGGGCGGGGGTGAGGGGGGAGGGGGGGTCACGCCGTGCTACGCCCATGCCAGCTACCTGTCTGCTGTAGAGGTAGATTGGGTTTGTTGATTCACGCTGGGCCACGCAAGCGTGCGGGCGCAGAGGGCGGCGCAGGGGCGGGGCTGGAGTGTACGTGCAGATTGGCACTGAGAATCGACACGCTTTGTGGTGGGTTCAGGGCACAGAGAAGAGAGAAATTGGGAAAGTCAGAAAAAGAGAAACACGGGGAGAAAATGAGAGCAGCGCACAGAGTGTAAAAAGCGACTACCGTTCCACCAACAAAACTACTTTGGACAGCGAGGGCCCGGGTGCACAGTCCCCGGGGAAAACATCAGCGTATCAGCGCGTTACAGCCCGCGTACCAGTGCCGGGCCGGCAGGCCTGGCTGGGGCCTTGACGCGTCCCACGGCAGCAATCTCGCCAAATATTTTCTGCATCACTGGTGTGTGTGTGTGTGTGTGTGCGCGCTGGCAGCTACAGCAAACCTTTTGCGTGAGGTGTGTGTGTGCGCTGGCAGCAGCAGCATACATGTTGCGCGAGACGTGGGTGTGGATGTGTGTGTTGTGTGTGTGCAGGCAGCAGCAGATGTGTTGCGCGAGGTGTGTGTGTGTGTGTGTGCGCGCTGGCAGCAGCAGCAGACCTGTTGCGCGAGGTTTGTGTGTGTGTGTGTGTGTGTGTCGGCAGTTTTGGGATGGCCGCTTTATAGCGATTGGAGTTTAAGTTGTGACGCAAAAGTGGTGTGAAATCACCAATTTCCACACTTGGCGCACAAAAACGCGCCGCGCTCCACGTTCCGGCATTACGCGCAGGTCCACGGCACGCCAAACGACGCTCTCGTGTGACGCATGCATCCGCGTCACGCCTTTCTGCACCACTCACGCATGCACACGCACGTGCACACACACACACACACACACACACGCGCGCGAGTGCATGCACACACACACACACACACATACATACATACACACACACACACGCACACACATGCTGCAGGGTGGTGCAGGGCTGAGTGGGTACGGCCCAGCAGAGGGTCTGCCTGCACTGCGCGAGGTGTGTGTGCGTGTGCGAGTGTGTGTGTATGTGTGTGTGCGTGGTTGTGCGTGTATGCGGGTGTATGCGTGTGTGTGTGTGCGAGTGTGCATGTGTGCGTGTGTATGTGTATGTGTGCGAGTGTGTGTGTGGGGGGAGGTACATAGGGCCTGCCTGCGCTACGCGAGGTGTGTGTGTGTGTGTGTGCGAGTGTTTGTGTGTGTGTGTGTGTATACTGGTGGGCTGTATGCGCTTCTGGGAGGTGTGTGTGTGTGTGTGTGTATGTGTGTGTGATCCCCAGATCCCTATGTGTGTGTGGTGTTGACAGCTTGCCCCCCCCCCCCACACACACACACGCGCAGGCTCTGCGCGCCAAAATTGCGACCCAGAACGGCCTTGTCTCGCACGAAGTGATGGTGACGGCTGGTGCAAACCAGGCTGTTGTGAACGCGGTGCTGGCGCTTGTGGACGAGGGGGACAGCGTGCTGCTGTTTAAGTGAGAGAGGGAGGGAGGGGGGGGTGCGTGTGGGTTTTCTCTATCTCTCTCCTCCTCAGTCTAAGATGCGGGTTTACAACACTTTCGTGCTGCCCCACTTTCTGTACGGCTGCGAAACATGGGCCCCTACTAAAACACAACTGACTCGATTGGAGGTTGCCCACTCTAACTGCCTTCGTCGCATTCTGGGTGTGCGCCTGGTCGACCGGCACAGATTAACTTATATTCGGCAGGCGTGCGACACTGAGCCAATTGAGAGCCTTGTGGCAAAGCGATCAATGCAGTGGCTAGGCCATGTGATGCGCATGCCGGCTTCTCGTCTTCCTCGTACGACTTTGACTGCACAATGGATGTGGCTCGGCAGCAAGGCCGGCCTCCAGCCTCCTCCCGACTCTATTTTCTTAAGCTACTGATTCAGCAGCTAGGCGAAACTAGTGGCACTCGTTCTGATTGGAAGACTTTTTCGGACACGGCGTTTGAGCGTGCTCAGGATAGGGTCGGGTGGAGAGCCGTGGTGTACGGTCCGGCTGCCCCTCAGGCGCCGGCCCCTCCACCACGGCGGTCAAGTAGATTGGCAAGCGCCACTTGACCCCCTATCCCCTAGAAGCAGTTAGGACCTATTTTGGAGGCGTCGCACAATAGCTCTCCTTTTTGCTCTGGGACTACACGTTGGCAGGCAGCCGGCTGGTGGCTACCGCCCCTCACAAGTAATTGTTAGGGCCAGAACTGGACTTGGGTCTAGGCGGTGGTACTAGGACTAGAGGTAGTCTTTGCTGGAAAGCCGATGTAACTGTAACTGTAACTCTCTCCTCCACTTTCTCTCTCTCTGTGCGTGTGTGTGTGTGCGTGTGCAAACCAGGCTGTTGTGTCTGCGTTGCTGGCGCTGGTTTACGAGGGGGACAGCGTGCTGCTGTTCAAGTGAGTCGATGGAGGCAGGGTGTGTGTGTGTTTTCTCCCTCCCTCTCTCTCTCTCTATCTGTGTGTGTGTGTGTGTGTGTGTGTGTGTGTGTGCGTGCGCAAACCAGGCTGTTGTGAATGCGGTGCTGGCGCTGGTGGACGAGTGGGACAGCGTGCTGCTGTTCAAGTGAGTCGATGGAGGCAGGGTGTGTGTGTGTTTTCTCCCTCCCTCTCTCTCTCTCTCTGTGTGTGTGTGTGTGTGCGTGTGTGTGTGTGTGTGCGTGCGTGTGCAAACCAGGC
>VFSX01000024.1:77500-95000 GCA_016618255.1 Chlamydomonas sp. UWO 241
GGTCTCTCGCCCGACAGGACGAGGAAGCTAGCTGGGACGGTCAATGACTGGTCAAAGCCAGTCGAAAGACCTCCCCTACACAAGCTATCACGCACAGGCTCTCCAGTCCGCTGCGGCCACGCGTGCGCGTGACCGCGCCCTCTCCGCAGGGCCCTCCAGTGCTAGCTGAGCTCGTCCGCACAAAACCGCCACGGCTGCCTCGAGGCGCCTCGGAGCGGCCTCCTGGCGCTAGCAGCTGTCATGTGGCGCGTGGACGTAGTCTCTGGGCGCCAGCAGCTGTCTCGTGGCACCTCGACGTAGTCCTTGGGCGCCAGCAGCTGTCTTGTGGCGCCTTGACGTGCTCTCTCGGCGCCGAAGGCGAGGGTGGGTGGGGGGAGATGGAAAGGTAGCGTGCTTGAAGCTGTGACTAGGTCACAGCAAACAAACACAAGCTAAGCTTCCTTAGTAACGAATTAACAGGATGAGGTACTAAGGAAGGGAGCCAGGTTATACCTGGCTCCTCCTCAGTTTCACCTTATTGTGAACTGAGGCTATAAGCAGAAACTTTAGTTTCCTGCTCGTCTACGATCCAAAGATCTACAATTAAACAGGAAACTGTACAAGGGAGGGAGGGGGCCCAAGGGGGGTGCTCATGAGCAGGGAGGAGGTGAGGGCGAGGGCAGTGAGCGTCTCTCTTTCTGTTCTGTCTGTGTGTGTGTCTCTCTCCCCCCCTTCCTCGCTCTCTTTCTCCTCTCTCTCTCTCTCTGTGCGTCCTACGTGCGTGCGGGAGGGGGGGCGGGGGGGGGGGGAACCAAGCTGGGTGTTCATGAGCAGGGAGGAGTGTGCGCGGGGCGTGAGGCGTGGGCCACTATATCAGGCTGGACCCGTAACCCTAAGCCCTCAACCCTCAACTCTTGACCCTCCTCAGAGGCCTCAGGGCGTGCCCCATGCTTTCTACCCACGCGCTGCTGCTGCTGCTGCTCCCACGCGCTGCTGCTGCTGCTGCTGCTACTGCTACTGCTGCTGCTGCTCCTCACACACGCTGCTGTTGCTTCTGCTGATGCTGCTGCTCCTCACACGCGCTGCTGCTGCTCTTCACACGCTGTTGCTGCTTCTGCTGCTCATCACACGTGCTGCTGCTGCTGCTGCTGCTGCTGCTCCCACGCGCTGCTGCTTCTCATGCTGCTGCTGCTGCTGCTCTTCACACACTCTGTTGCTGCTGCTGCGGCTGCTGCTGCTGTTCTTCACACGCGCTGCTGCTGCTCATGCTGCTGCTGCTGCTCTTCACACGCACTGCTGCTGCTGCTACTGCTGCTGCTGCTGCTCCTAAAACACGCTGCTGCTGCTCATGCTGCTGCTGCTGCTCTTCACACACGCTGTTGCTGCTGCTGCTGCTCTTCACATGTGCTGCTGCTGCTGCTGCTCTTCACACACGCTGCTGCTGCTGCTGTTGCTGATCCTCACACGTGCTGCTGATGCTGATGCTGCTGCTCCTCACAAGCGCTGCTGCTGCTGCTGCTGCTGCTCTTTGCACACACTGCTGCTGCTGCTGCTGCTGATCCTCACAAGTGCTGCTGCTGCTGATGCTGCTGCTCCTCACACACGCTGCTGCTGCTCACGCTGCTGCTGCTGCTCTTCACACACACTGTTGCTGCTGCTGCTGCTGCTGCTGCTGCTCCTCGCACACACTGCTGCTGCTCATGCTGCTGCTGCTGCTCTTTGCACACGCTGCCGCTACTGCGCATGATGATCCTCACACGTGCTGCTGCTGCTGCTGTTGATGCTGCTGCTCCTCACACACGCTACTGCTGCTCATGCAGCTGCTGCTGCTCTTCACACACGCTGTTGCTGCTGCTGCTGCTCTTCACACACGCTGCTGCTGCTGCTGCTGCTGTTCTTCTCACGTGCTGCTGGTGCTTTTCCCTGCCTCTTTCTGGCTGTCTCTGTCGCACGTCCAACACAGTCCAACACACCGCTTCTACGTTCTACTAGTGCGCTCGGGGGGGTGGCAACCCCCCGGGCGCGCTGCGATCCAGGTGTCGACGACGCGAGTCCGATGACCCTGTAGCGTAGAGCCAACCCAAGGAGGGCATACCGGCCCGGCATCACAGACGGCCAAGGACGCCTCGCGGACTTGAGCTGGCTGGCCGCGGATGCGAGCAAAGGGGAAACAAGGCACCCCATGCATGCAGCCTTTTCCTGCCGAGTCCCCGCGTGTAGCGGGGCACGCCTGGCGACGCGCCCAAGTCGTCAATCAGAACACCAGAGTGGCTACGTTCAACGTGCGGACATGTCCTGCAGAGGACGAGGGACTGGTCAAACTGGCGAGTCTGGTGCAAGATTGCGCCAAGCTTAGCGTCGGTGTTGCAGCGCTTCAGGAGCTGCGCAGGACCGGCTCCGGGGAGGCGCAAGTGGCTACGGGCGACACGTCGTGGACGCTGCTATGGTCGGGTGGGGAGCACCGGCAGCGTGGGGTGGGCTTGCTGTTGTCCCCTGCATGGGCATCGGCACTCGTCTCCTGGGAGGCGGTGTCCGACCGCCTCATCCAGGCCCGCTTTGCAGCGGACCGTGGGCAGATGATCACCATCGTCAGCGCCTACAGTCCAACGGAGGCAGCGAGCGACGAGGAGGCTGGCGACTTCTACCTTCGAGTAGCGGCGCTCGCGGACAAGGCCAACGACAAGCGCGATCTGCTCATCGTGGCAGGTGATTTCAATGCAGCAGTGGGGAGGGATTCGG
Organism: Chlamydomonas sp. UWO 241; assembly: GCA_016618255.1. NCBI lineage: Eukaryota > Viridiplantae > Chlorophyta > Chlorophyceae > Chlamydomonadales > Chlamydomonadaceae > Chlamydomonas > Chlamydomonas priscui. Next base: position 80,219 of record VFSX01000024.1, read on the forward strand.
TGTCCGACCACGAATGCGTTGGCAAGCACCTGCCCCTCACGGAGCCAGCGGTGGCCAGCAGGAACGGTCGCCTGCTCCTTGACACTGCCACTGCTTGCAGCCTGCGCGCTGCCAACACTCTCTACCCCCACAGGCCTGAGCACCAGTACACCCACATCAGCCCCATGGCTGTTGCACAGAGCAGACGGCATGCATGCTCTGTGCGCCGCCTGCACAGCGTCAAGGACTACATCCTGGTCGCGCGCCGCATGCATGCGGTGACAGACTGTAGGGTGCGTAGGAGCCCAACCTGGGACAGCGATCACCGCATGGTGGTACTGTCCATGCGCCTCCGCATGCGAGCCTCCCGCCATGCAGGCAGCTCTCAGCGGCGCGCATGGGACTCTTCACAACTGCGGCGCCCGGCTGTCCGTCGTGAGTTCAACCTCCAGCTGTCCGATCGCTTTGGGCTGCTGGAGGCCGTGCCGCCCGAGGGCGCTGATGCCCAGGCGGAGTACGACGCGATGGCTGCTGCCATTCGCGAGGTGGCCACCAACCACCTCGCTCCACGCGGCAGCCGCCGGCGGCGCGGCTGGCAGTTCACTCTGTCGCAGCGCACCCTCCGGCTCATGGACGCCCGGCAGCGCGCGCACACGGCATGGCTCAGGAGCAAGTCTGCTGCTGCCAAACGAGAGCGCAACCGCGCCAACCGCGCGGCCGACGCAGCTGTGCAGAGAGACAGGGAGAGGTGGATCGCCAGCAGGTGGCGGAGGCGCAAGACATGCTACGCAAGAAGAATCTGCGCCAGTTTGCGCGCGCGTGCGACAGGCTGGCGGGCCGCAGCCGCAGCCATCAGATCCCACCTGCCATGCGGGACGTCTCGGGCGCGCTGCACAGCGGTCCAGACGGGGTGCTGAAGGCCATGACAGAGTCATTCGACAAGCTATATGGCGGGGAGACCAAGCTCAGCGACGAGACCCTGAACCAGCTGGAGAACGATGTAGCGGCGTTTGAGCTCACACGCGCCACAGAGGTGGACGAAGCGCACGGGCGCCCCCCTGACCTGGCTGAGACGGAGGCGTGTGTGCGAGCGTTGCGCTCGGCCGCCGCTCCGGGCGGTGACCAGCTGGACGCCATGCTGTTGCGGTGCCCACCTGCCATCGCATGGCTCCACCGGGTCATCATCGCCGTATGGCGGTCGGGGAGAGCCCTGAGGGAATGGAAAACTGCTATTATCACACCGTTATATAAGGGGAAGGGTCCGCGTGACTCCCCTGGTAACTACCGCGGTATAAGCCTTCTCTCTATTGCCGGGAAAGTGTACGCTGCCATACTTCTGCACCGCGTCTCCACGCAGGTTGATGGTCAGTTGCATGAGGCTCAGTGTGGTTTCAGAAAAAGCAGAGGCACTGTTGATGCATTTTTTACTCTGCGCTCGCTGAGCGCGGCACATGCCGAGTACAAACAATGCATGGCTGTGGCATTTGTCGACTATTCTAAAGCTTACGATTGCATAAACCGTGCGGCACTGTGGAGAGTCCTTAGATTATATAGTGTTCATCCGCACATTATTGATCTGTTGGAGGATCTTCACACCAACACCGCAGCTGCCGTGCGGCTGGCTGGGAAAATCGGGCACGAATTCCCGTGTCGTCTGGTGTGCGACAGGGGTGCGTCATTGCTCCTGTGTTGTTCAATGTTTTTATTGACCACATAGTGAAAAAGGCGCTAGACATGCCAGAGGGGGCTGGCGTGTCAGTCGTGACCCGAGCCGGCGGCTCTGTGTTGTCGTCGTCGGTTGAGCGCATAGTAATGCTGATGTATGCATGCCGACGATTTATGTTTGTTCTCGCATGACCCAGCTCAGTTGGCGCTTATGCTGAAAATCCTTGACAAAGTGTCCTCTAGCTTTGGCATGCAAATCAACGCCGCCAAGACAGAAGTGATGATTTTGCCAGCAGATTTTGACGCGGATCTGCCCACGTTTGCGCTGACTGGTGGTGAAGTGAAGACCGTCTCTGCATTTAAGTATCTAGGGAGTTGGATAACCCAGAGTGGTGGTGTGGAAAAGGAGATCGGTGTGCGTGTCGGTCGCGCGCTGGGCGTGTTTGCGTCTTTTGATAAGATTTGGGCCAGCAAGAAGATGCAAGTGCAGTCTAAGATGCGGGTTTACAACACTTTCGTGCTGCCCCACTTTCTGTACGGCTGCGAACATGGGCCCCTACTAAAACACAACTGACTCGATTGGAGGTTGCCCACTCTAACTGCCTTCGTCGCATTCTGGGTGTGCGCCTGGTCGACCGGCACAGATTAACTTATATTCGGCAGGCGTGCGACACTGAGCCAATTGAGAGCCTTGTGGCAAAGCGATCAATGCAGTGGCTAGGCCATGTGATGCGCATGCCGGCTTCTCGTCTTCCTCGTACGACTTTTGACTGCACAATGGATGTGGCTCGGCAGCAAGGCCGGCCTCCAGCCTCCTCCCGACACTATTTTCTTAAGCTACTGATTCAGCAGCTAGGCGAAACTAGTGGCACTCGTTCTGATTGGAAGACTTTTTTGGACACGGCGTTTGAGCGTGCTCAGGATAGGGTCCGGGTGGAGAGCCATGGTGTACGGTCCGGCTGCCCCTCAGGCGCCGGCCCCTCCACCACGGCGGTCAAGTAGATTGGCAAGCGCCACTTGACCCCCTATCCCCTGTAAGCAGTTGATGATGGATATTACAGTCTGTGTGACACCAGTAATGATGTATAAGACCGGTGTCGGCGCTAGCGCCCGACACCTTAAATTCAGTTTCAGTGGGAAACTGGCTGGCTACCTGGTAGGGGTGAGGGTAAACCCCCACACGCGCGCACGCACTGGACCTAGACAGGACACTGGGCCCCCAGATCCACCCTATACCACCCAGGTAGTGACAGCAACGCATTGTTGGTGTGCGCCTGTGTTCTACTACTAGTCCCGCCGCCGCCATTGGCTCCAGCAATCTCCTCCATGCCCGCCAGCAATCTCCTCCACGCCCGCCAGCAATCTCCTGTATGCCCGCAAGCAATCTCCTCCATGCCCGCAAGCAATCTCCTGTATGCCCGCCAGCAATCTCGTCCATGCATGGGCGCCGCCATGCGATCTCCATGCGCCGCGCCGCGCTCCATGCGCGCCAGCACCCGTACCACCCGCCTCATTCCCGTTCTTTAGCCATTCCCCGTGACACCTATGGCTGATCCTTGTTCCGCCGTCCCCTTTGGCATCTGTAACCCGTATCCTCTCCCTGTAGCCTCATTCCCCGTTCTTAACCGCCATCTCCATTATGGTGCCCGCCCGCTGGTGGGGCCTCGCCTCGCCCCATGCCGCACGGCTAGTGTATTGATTGCTGCGCCATCTATAATCTGCGCCTTGGGGCAGGGACCCCTGCGCCACAACCTCCTCACAAAGCCTAGCCGCATGTGCCTCGCTTCCCATGTTTCTCAATTTCTCGCCATCCGCTTCCATGCCCGCCTGCAATCTCCTCCACGCCCGCGAGCAATCTCCTGTTTGCCCTCAAGCAAGCTCCTCCATGCCCGCCAGCAATCTCCTCCATGCAAGCACGCGCAGTTAGGACCTATTTTGGAGGCGTCGCACAATAGCTCTCCTCTTTGCTCTGGGACTAAACGTTGGCAGGCAGCCGGCTGGTGGCTACCGCCCCTCACAAGTAATTGTTAGGGCCAGAACTGGACTTGGGTCTAGGCGGTGGTACTAGGACTAGAGGTCCTGACTGTAACATCCATCATCATCATCATCAGAGGTAGTCTTTGCTGGAAAGCCGATGTAACTGTAACTGCTGCTGGTGCTGATGCTGCTCCGCACGCGCGCTGTTGCTGCTGCTGCGCATGCTGCTGCTGCCGCTCTTTGCACACGCTGCTGCTGATGCTGATGATCCTCAAACGTGCTGCTGATGCTGCTGCTTTTCACACACGCTGCTGCTGCTCATGCTGCTGCTGCTGCTCTTCACACAAGCTGTTGCTGCTGCTGCTCTTCACACACTCTGCTGCTCCTGCAATTCTCCACACGTGCTGCTGGTGCTGATGCTGCTGCTCCTCACACACGCTGCTGTTGCATCTCCCAAGCTGCATCCTCCCAATTTCTGCTGCTGCTGCTGCTGCGCAGGTTCAACAGGCGGCCAAGCTATGCGCTGACAACGGCGCGTGGCTGCTGCTCGACAACACGTGAGTAAGCTGACTACCCATAATCCCGTGATGATCGATACAGTGTGCTGTTCTTGTGATTTGGACACTACGTGGTTGGTGCCACCGTGGGCTACTTTTGTAGCTTGACCTATTTGGTGGGCCTCGTGCCTGCTCTCCTGAGTCTTGCTGGACCTTTGGCACCAAACGTTTGACCGCCGGCAGTCGATTGTAAAACAACTTCATCGTTGGACGCGTATTGAACTGGCCTTGGGTCTAGGCGGCGGTAGTAAGCCTGTGTAAGATATCTTTGCTAAAACCGAAGTTACTGTTACCGCTTTTTGACAATGAGTGTGTGGATCGTTGGGGTCAATGTAGTTACTACCAGGCGTGCTGCTGCGCGTGGCTGATGTTGGACAACACGTGCACAGCAGGCCTGGTAGCCCCGCCACCAGTGATCCCCCCGCAAGCCGTGTACCGCTCGGGGCCGGATTTCCCATGTCCGAGAGACTACCCCACACTTGGTGGGAGAGGGCTTGGAGGGGTGTGCTGGAAAGGTCTCGCCGAGAGCAGCACAACGGCATGCGTTGCGTGGGCACCCGCTATTTATTGCGCCTGGCATGGGCGGTCAAAGTTGCTCGAGCCAGGAAATAATAAGTACTAAAGTCCTTCCCAGGGGTCACTGCCTATCACAGCCCCCTACATTGGCACTCCGGCGGTGCAAAGCTCCACCCATAATGTAATGGCTTTGTTACAATGCACCACAATTCGCGTGAAATTTCAACCGCCATTTTACGGTGAGTGTAGCTTGCACCGCCGGGGTAGCGCTAGCTAGAGAGGGGGCTGTGAAAGAGCCGACGGGCGCCCACTCACTTTGCCCTCCCCCCCACCCCACCCCACCCACGCACCAGCACACACACACACGCACACTGGTAGCCAGGTGCTCACTTTGCACACGCGCACACCACCACCACCACCACACACACACACACCAGCAAACACACACACACACACACACACACAAACACACACACACTGGTAGCCAGGCACTCACGCACTTGCCCCCCCCCTCCCTACACACACACACCAGCACACACACACACATGGCAGCTAAGGTTCTAACTGCGGCAGGTGCCACCGGGCGCAATCAACGGCCTAATACGCCAACATTGGCGTCCGAAAGACTGGAAATTTGACCATATACACACGCACGCACGTTCACACACACACACACCTTGCCCCCCCCCCACACACACACACATACATACACACACGCACACACACACACAGGTACGAGGACTTTGTGTATGGTGGCCTTGAGCACTTTGCTGACCCGTCGCCCAACGTGGTGCACGTGTTCTCAATGTCCAAGGCAAGGACCGAGTGTGGACCGAGTGTGGACTGAGTGTGGACTGGGTGTGGAGTGGGTGTGGACTTGGGACTTGCATGTGTGCTGTGCTGCGCTGCCTGACCCGTCGCCACTCGCCGTGCACGCGTTCTCAATGTCAAAGGCAAGGACCGAGTGTGGACTGAGTGTGGACTGAGTGTGGACTTAGGACTCGCGTGTGCTTGAACTGTGCTGTGCTGTGCAGCGCAGCGCAGCGCAGCGCTGTGCTGTGCGCTGTGCTGTGCTGTGCTGTGCTGCGCTGTGCTGTGCAACCAACGTGGTGCACGTGCTCTCAATGTCCAAGGCAAGGACCGAGTGTGGACTGAGTGTGGACTGGATGTGGACTGAGTGTGGACTTCAGACTATGCTGTGCTGCGCTATCCTGTGCTGCGCTGCCTGGCACGTCGCCCAACGTCGTGCACGTGTTCTCAATGTCAAAGGCAAGGACTGGGTGTGGACTGAGTGTGGACCGAGTGTGGACTGAGTGTGGACTGGGTGGGGACTTCGGCCTCGCGTGTGCTTGAACTGTGCTGTGCTGTGCTGTGCAGCGCAGCGCTGTGCTGTGCGCTGCGCTGCGCTGTGCTGTGCTGTGCTGTGATGCGCTGTGCTGCGCGACCAACGTGTTGCACGTGTTCTCAATGTTTAAGGCAAGGAGCGAGTGTGGACTTGAGATCACGACTGCCATGTGCTTGCATTTGTGCTGTGCTGTGCTGCGCTGTGCTGCGCTGCCTGACCTGTTGCTGAACGTGGTGCACGTGTTCTCAATGTCAAAGGCAAGGACCGAGTGTGGACTGAGTGTGGACTAGTTTTGGACTGAGTGTGGAATGGGTGTGGACTTGAGACTTGCATGTGTGCTGCGCTGCCTGACTCATCGCCCAAATGTGGTGCACGTGTTCTCAATGCCCAAGGCAAGGAGCGAGTGTGGACTGAGTGTGGACTGGGTGTGGACTTGCATGTGCTGGAACTGTGCTGGAACTGTGCTGTGCTCTGCTGTGCTGCGCTGTGCACTGTGCTGCCCCCCAACCCACGCACAGTACCATTTAGCCAACCTTACAACGGTGCCCCTGCCACCCCGTTCGTAGGCATATGGCATGATGGGCTGGCGCGTCGGCTACCTTGCATACCACAACTGACCCACAACTGACCCACAACTGACCCACAACTGAACCACAACTGAACCACAACTGAACCTTGCATACCTTGCATACCTTGCACACCACAACTGACCCACAACTGACCCACAACTGGACCACACCTGAAAACCACAACTGTCCCACAACTGACCCACAACTGGCCCACAACTAAAAACCACAAGTGGCCCACACCTGAACCACAAACTCGCACGCCCACCAGGCATATGGCATGATGGGCTGGCGCGTCGGCTACCTTGCTTACTCGTCCGCCCCGGGTGAGGGCGGCGCCCCGTCGCTCGCAGACCAGGTGTGTGTGTGTGTGTGTGTGTGTGTGTGTGTGTGTGTGTGTTGTGTGTGTGTGTGTTGTGTATGCGTGTGTGTGGACCTGTCCTCCCTCAGGGCCTGGACGATACAGCTGAGTCAGCGCACACACACACACACACGCACACACACACACACACACACACACACACACGCACACGCACACACACACACACACACACACACCAGTGATGCAGAAAGCCGTGACGCGCATACGTGCGTCACACGGGAGGGTCGTTTTGCGGGACCTCCGCGTCAAGCTAGAGCGCGGAGCGCGACGCGTTTTTGTGTGAGAAGTGTGAAAACCGGCGATTTTCACACTTGCTCGTCACAAGATTGACCCAACCGCACCAAATCGGTCCTGCGGGGCGTGGTTCCATGACACAAGACCGCCATCATGCCGAACATTTTCTGCATCACTGACACACACACGCACGCAGCTGCTCAAGGTGCAGGACACCACAGTTATCTGCCCGACGCAGCTGAGTCAGCACACACACACACACACACACACACGCATGCACGCAGCTGCTAAGGTGCAGGACACCACAGTCATCTGTCCGACACAGCTGAGTCAGCACACACACACGCACACTCAAACGCACACACACACACACACACACACACACGCAGCTGCTAAAGGTGCAGGACACCACAGTCATCTGTCCGACGCAGCTGAGTCAGCACGTCGCGCTGGCGGCGCTCGGCGCGGAGGGGGCGGCGTATGTCAAGGAGCAGATTGAGGGTCTGGAAGGTGTTTGTGGTCGATGTTTCAGGCTGTTGGATGCCTCTGAGGCGCATCAGACGATTGTGTGTGTGGGGGTGGGCGGCGGTAGGGGAGGAGGGGGCGGCGTATGTCAAGGAGCAGATTGAGGGTCTGGAAGGTGGGGGAGGCTTGACTGGGAAGTGAGGGGCTGAACCCTGACCCCTGAACCCGAACTCTAAACCGGGGAGGGGGGGGTCGAGTCAGCACGTTGCGCTGGCGACCCTTGGCGCGGAGGGGGCGGCGTACGTGAGGGAGCAGATTGGGGGTCTGGAAGGTGGGGGAGGCTTGACTGGGAAGTAAGGGGCTGAACCCTGAACCCTGAACCCTGAACTCTGAACCGGGGAGGGGGGGGGTCGAGTCAGCACGTCGCGCTGGCGGCGCTCGGCGCGGAGGGGGCGGCGTATGTCAAGGAGCAGACTCAGGGTCTGGAAGGTGGGGGGGGCTTGACTGGAACGTGGGGGGCTGAACCCTGAACCCTCAAGTCTGAAACCTGAAACCTGAAACCTGGTTTTACAGGTTGTACACGTACGCGTTAGCTATTATAAGGTGTAAAGCCGTGTCGGGGTGTAAAGAGCGAGTGCGGCTGTGTGGTGTAAAGAGCGAGTGCGTTAGTTGGGTTTCAAAGACCGGAAGACCCCGGGGCGTGAGAAACCTGAAACCTGAACCCTGAACTCTGATCCGGAGAGGGGGGGGGGGGGCATGAGTGCAGGGGGCGGCGTACGTGAGGGAGCAGATTCAGGGTCTGGAAGGTAGCAGGTGCGCAGGCACGCGCATGCACACGCGCGCGCGCACACACATGCACACATGCATGCACGCACGCACGCATGCATCCACACGCACGCAGGCACACACACTCACGCACACACACACACACACACACACAGTGTGTGTCACACACAGGCAACCATGCGGCCGTGCTCGACGCGCTTTCCCCCCTGGCGTCCAACGCCGGGGGCAAGACGGTAGTGTTTGGCTCACGCATGGCAGGGTGTGACACACACACACACACACACAAGGGTTATAACACGCCATTAAAGGCGGACTGAAAAATCACACACACACACGCAGGCAACCGTGCGGCCGTGCTCGACGCGCTTTCCCCCCTGGCGTCGAAGGCCGGGGGCGGGATGGTTGCGGGTGGAGAGGGTGAGTGTGGGGGGCGTCGCTAGTAATTTCCTTAGTTAATTCATTATAATTAATAAAAGAAAATATTAAAACTGATTTGTAATTTGTTTTTCTGGCGAGGTGGAGGGTGGAGGGGGGGGGGGGGGGCGGCGGAGGGGGGAGGCGAAGGGGGAGGGCGGGGGGGAGTGTTTGGATTTGGGGTGGAGGGGGGAGTGGGGGGGGAGACGGAGGGGGGGGGGAGGGGGGAAGGAGCGGAGGGCAGAGGGGGGAGGGGAGGGAGGAGGGGGGGGAGGGGGTGGAGGCGGAGGGCGGAGGGAGGGGAGGGGGGAGGGGGGGAGGGGAGGCGGGGGAGGGAGGGGGAGGGGGGGAGGGGGGGGAGGGGGAGGGGGGGGGGCATGCAAGGGTTTCTGCGCTGGCATGGGGGTGTCTCGAGTGACTGCGAGGGAGCACACGCACACACACACACACATTCACACACACACACACATGCAGAGAGAGAGACGCGTACACACACACACACGCACACACCAACACACACTTTCACACACACATACACACGCTCAGGCGCGCCTGCCAAAAGGGTGTAGAGACGACACGAGGGTGTTTGCGTGGCTACGAGGGAGCACACACACACGCACACACAGATGCAGAGAGAAACGTACACGCACACACACACACACACACACCTCACACACGCACATGCAGGCGCGATCTACTTCTGGGCGCGCCTGCCTGCTGGGTGGGAAGACGACACGCGGGTGTTCGAGTGGCTGGTGCGGCGCCACAAAGTGTGTGTGATCCCGGGCTCAAGCTGCGGCGCGCCAGGTGTGTGTGTATGCAATGTGTGCAAGCATCCTATTAGGCCCTTGCAAACACACGCGCACAAACATGCATGCACACACACACACACACACACACACACACACACACACACACGCACGTGCGCACGCACACGCACGCACACTCACACGCATGCATGCACACACACGCACACACACCACACACCACATCCGTGCCGTGTTTGCCAACAAAACACACACACGCACACACACGCACACACGCATGCATGCATGCATGCACACGCACACACCACACGCACACACACACGCACACACGCACATGATGATGGATGTTACAGTCAGGGACACCTCTAAAGGCGTATAAGACCGTGCTCGGCGCCATATGGCCCGAGCACCTTACTGAGATGGCTGGCTGTTGGTGGTAGGGAACCCCAACTCTGTAAAGAGCGTGGGCGCACCCCTAGGTCCCCTACCGCAGCGGCAACAAACGCTTGTTGAAGTCGGTGAGCGCATGTTGGGAAACGGAAAACGCAAGGCAGGTTCGTCGCCAATTGCCAGAAGAGACATCCCCCCGTGGGGAGAAAGGCCAAGACGTGGCCGAAAAGGATATCCAGCCGGGCCGCAACCTCTAACGTGTTAAGGGGTTTTCTAACTGGGATTTCAACCAGCATTCACAGGATTCTCAACCTGTTACCCTTAACCCGGCTCTGAGCAGAAGCTGACCCCTTGTAGTTGCACCGAGCACGACATTGGACGTGTCGCAGGCCCCCCCCCTGCTGAAGGGGGGAGGCACAGAAGGACTCGGTGAGGGGCACATCCCTAAGCCTAACTACCTAGAAAGGGGCTGGAAAAGGCGGTCAGTAGTGACCAACAGTGTGGGATTTGGTGATAGGTTAGAAAGCAAGCTTGCCCCCCGGTTATAGCGGATAAATATGTTCCTTCTGCATACTCCGTTTTGAGGTCGTCATCTTTGAGGCAGCTTTCACGTGTGAGGCAGCTTTCACGCACATAGACACACACACACACGCGCATACACGCACACACGTCATGCCACACATGCGCCGCGTTTGCCAACACGCACACACACACACACACGCACACATGCACACACACACACACACACACACACACGCATGCATGCATGCATGCACACACACACACACCACAGGCCACATCCGCGCCGCGTTTGCCAACCTCACGCTCACCGCGTGCGTCGAGGCCGCTGGCCGCCTGAAGGCCGGATTATCGGAGCTCGTGGAGCTGGGGCCAGCCGCACTGGAGCTGCAGTGATGTCCTGGTATTCGCCAACCAAGAGACTTTGTTTGGCTTCCAATCCCAGCTAAAAGCTGGGGGTGGGTGGTGCTGGGCTGGTGTGCTGCGTGGCCTCGCGGGCTGTCCTAGTAGAGCCCGCGTCTTCACGTGTAGTCTAGGCCTTAACTCGAGCCTCGGGGTCCTGCGGGCGCGAACGTGTAAAATCTGCAAAACCTAAAATGATGTTGGACGGCGTGTGGCGGCGGTTCGAATTCCCGGCGTAGGCCCGGTGTAGGCCCGGCGTAGGCCAGCACTGGAGCTTCAGGGATGATGCTGATGACCGCCGGGCGGCGGCAGTTCGAATTCCCGGCGTAGGCCCGGCGTAGGCCCGCACTGGAGCTGCAGTGATGTTTGGCGGCGGGTGGCGTAGGCCCGGCGTAGGCCTGGGGAAGGCCCACACTGGAGCTGTAGTGATGATGATGGCCAGCACGTGGCGGCGGGCCCTGGCGTCTGCCCGCTGGCGGGGCCACTCCGCCAAACCGTCTGGGCTGCTCCTTGGGAGCTAAAAATTCAATCGTGATGAGCAGTTGACCTGAGGAGGCTGCGTTGTTGAGTGACTGTGCACAATGGTGGCGTGTAGCGTGCGTCAGTCTCCCCACTTCCGCCCACACATCCCACAAACTGAGCAGTCAGTACACAACGTTCGTGTCACAGGACGTGTGAGCTGGCGCGGTCGGGCGTAGCCCCTTGGGACACAGTTCTGTGTCAGTTCGACATGGAGGACCCTCGCGCTCCCGCCCAGCCGTGCTATTCCCCGAGGACCTGCTGGTCTAGATGTGGCCGCCTGGTAGGCTGGCGCGCTGCGTGGCCTTGCGGGCTCTCCAAGTAGAGCCTCCCTAGACGTGTAGTCTAGGCCTGAACTCACGCCCCGGTGTGCTCTGGCGCGTACGTGTAAAACCTGTCAAACTTGGTTGTTAACACATGTTTTGACACGTCCGGCCATCCCCTGGTAGGCAACGGGCACAACTCCGCTTCAACTACATCCGACCTCGCCCCCTCCACTAATATTCGCGGCTCCGTGTGGCCCGAACAACCTAAATTCATTATGTTACACAACAGTTGCCATCAGGTAGCCAGCCCGTTGGTAGTGACTGGGCAGTATTAGGTATAAGCTAAGCGAAGTCGAATGCGTAACTATTCACCCGACACATCATCATCATCATCACCATCTAAAAAACATGCGCATGTTCAATCTTGGGACGCATATTTCTGCACAGTGGCATAGTGGCACAGTGGTTTCTGAAAATTGGCACAGTGGCTTCCGCACAGTGGCACATTGGCTTCCTCACAGTGGCTTCCTCACAGTGGCTTCAAGAGGTCATTGGGCGCGGTGGGTGGGAGGACGCCAGCGCTGGGCGCTCTGTGACCCCCCTCTCCCGTGCGAATCAATGTCCCTTGCAGCCAGTCTCACGCCCCCAAGGGTGTACTGTAAGCGCCGTAAGCTGGAATTCGCGGGCGAATGACCACCGTGGCGCCACCGTGCAAACGGCCGTGCAGTTGGCACGGCGCGTCACACACGACATCAAAATCCACCACCTTCAGCTGGGTGGGGGGGAATATGTGTGTGTCTGATTGCGTGTGGGAGGTGTTGGAGGTGTGGGACATGGCCAGGCGGTACCACACGGCATCATGACATCAGCTCCACGGTCGGTCAGCTCCACGCCGCTGAGCGCCTGCAGCTACGCGCAGCAGGCCGAGCATGCCGCCAAAGTGCGCCGCGTGCACGGCCAGGCGGAGAATGCCACACGACATCACGACATCAGCTCCACGGTTGGCGACACGCCGCTGAGCGCCTGCAGCTCGCGCAGCAGCCCGAGAATGCCGCCAAAGTGCGCCGCGTGCGAGGGCGACAGCGCGCGCAGCAGCACGTCGATGACGGGCAGCTCACGGTCGGGCGGCGCGGGCACTGCCGCGGGCGCTGCCGAGGCCCGGGCGCTGCCTCGGCCACTCCCAGCAGCTGCAACAGCAGCAGCAGCAGCAGCAGCAGCAGCAGCAGCAGCAGCAGCAGCAGCAGCAGCAGCGGCAGCCCTGGCCTCAGGCCCCGGCGCGTTACCCCCGCCGCCGTCCGCGCCGCCCTCCGCCGACCGCGCCGCCGCCGCCGCGCCGCCGCCCGCGCGCCCCCACGCCGCCGCGCCTCCCCCACCCCGTGCGAGCAGCAGCGCCGCGAGCAGCGGCAGCTCCAGCAGCGCCGGCTGCACCGCCAACGCCGGCCCGTTCTCTGCGGATCCAAGCACGAGCGTCGCGCGGAGGGGGCGTGTGCGGGCGTGTGCGCCCGCGCCCGCGCCCGGCGCAGACGCGCCAGCGCTGCCGTTGCCGTCCCTCGCCACGGGCGTCGCCGACATCGACGCCGCGCCCGGTCCCCCCTGGGACTCTTGCTCTTGCTCACAGTGCGGGTGCAGCACCGCGATGGCCTCCCCGATGCCGGACCGGAAGCCGGCCGCGCCGCCGCCGCCGCCGCTGCCGCCAGCGACGAGCATGGCGTACGAGGCGGCGTGGTGCAGCGCGTGGATCGTGGCGAGCGCGCTCGAGTGCGCGCGCACATACGCGCCGGGGGGGTCCGCGCCAGGCGCGACGGCGCGCGCGCCCGCGCCAGCATCCGCACTCGCGCCCGCGCCCGCGCCCACGCCCACACCCACACCCGCGTTGGTGCCCGCGCCCGTGCGCGCGGCCGCGGCATTGCGGTGCGGCATGCTCGCGATGTGGCGCAGCGGCCACGTCAGCGACGTCGGCGCGGCCGGGGCGCCGCCGCCGGAAGCCGCGCGCGCCGCCGCTGCCGCCGCCACCGCTGCCGCCACTGTCGACGCTGTCGACGCCAGTCGAAGCGGCGCGCTGTGTGTGCGTGTGTGTGTGTGCATGTGTGTGTGTGTGTGTGTGTGCGTGTGTTAGTGCGCATGTGTGGGTATGCATGTGCGTGTGTGTGTGTGTGTGTGTGTGCGTGTGCGTGCGCGTGTGCATGTGCGTGTGCGTGCGTGTGCGCATCACTACCTGTATCCGGCGTAAGACGCGCTCGACGGCGCCGAGGGCGCAAACAGGTCGCTGCAGCCCGAGTCGCCGTCGTCTCTTGGCACGTGCAGCGACACGCGGTGGCGCAGCCGCGGCGTGGGCGTCCCCGGCGGCGCGGCGGGCGGCGCGTCCCCCGCGTGGGCCGCGTGCGCGCTGCTTCTGCACGTCGACCAACCCGTGCTGGCGCGCTGGTGCAGCGCGTTGGGCCCGGTCGCGAGCGAGGGACGGTGCGTCTGGGAGCCGTCGCGCCGCAGAGAGCGCGCCCTGACGATGGCGGCGGAACTCGCTGCCGAGCCTGCTCCCCCCGCGGCCGCCCCCCCCGCGGCCGCATCGCCCTCAACCGCCGACAGCTCGCCCTCCTCGTCGCCGCTGCCGCACCCGCCGCCCATCTCGCGCATCTCAAACAGCCCCGCCGCGTACGCGGTGCCCTCGGACGACGTCGGCGGCTTGCGGCCGGGGGCGCCCATCGCAGCAAACGCTGACGCGGCTGCCGCCGCCAACGCCGACACAGGGACGGCCCCCCGCCGCGCGGGGCTCCGCAGGCGCGCGCGGCCGGCGCCGCGTGGGGCGGCCGCGCCGCCGCCGCCGCCGATCGCCGCGCTGTGCTGCCGCGACGACCCGCTGCTGCGGCCGCTCATGACCATGTGGTCGCAGGCATAGACGTCCGCGTCCTCGCCCGTGTCCGCGTCCTCGCCCGCGCCCGTGCCCGCGCCCGCGCCCGTGCCCGTGCCCGTGCCCGTGCCCGCGTCCGCGTCGGCAGCGCACGAGAGCGTCAGCTCCTCTTCGAGGCGCGCGCCCAT
>VFSX01000024.1:100000-102500 GCA_016618255.1 Chlamydomonas sp. UWO 241
ACGCCACACCTTGATGTCCAGGAGCGCGCAGCCGAGGTGCTCTGGCGTGCCCGGCGACCCTGCCGGCAGCCCGCTGACCTGCGCGCGTGCGTGGCAGTTACAAGTCAGTTACAAGACGGTTACAGTCAGTGGCAGTTGCGATTTTACAGGAGACAGGTGCAGCCCGTGACAGTTGCAGTTGCAGGTACTTGGAAGCAGCGGTTCCGCCAAGGGAACCAGGTTTTACAGGTTCTACACGTACGCACCCGGGGGACCCCGGGGCGTGAGTTACAGCCTAGACTGTGCTCGTCTAGGGGAGTTCTACTAAGAGATTCCGCAAGGCCACGCAGCGCACCAGCCAAGGGAACCATAGCAACCCAAACGACTTTACCAAGGGGTCCAGGGTAAGAGTCTCAGGTTTGGGGCTCAAGCAGGCTTTAGGGCCTACGGGTTTGGGGGTCACCCGGCCGAACAGGTTCGACGAGTGCAGCGGCGATGCGTCGCCGGTAATGTTTTTGGGTTCAGGGTATCTCTCTCTATCACACACTCTCTGTCTTCTTCACTCTCTCTCTGTTTCTGCCTCTCAGCAGGGGCAGGTGCAGCAACAGTTACAGTTACAGTTACATGGCATTCCAGCTAAGACAACACTAGTCCTAGTGCCACCGCCCTGTGAAGGACGATAGCCACCAGCCGGTTACCTGCCGTCTAGACTACCGCTCCCGCCGGCTAGTTTAGACCCAAACAAGTCCCTGAGGGACATGTCTGGCAAGGAGCGTATAGGAAAGGACCGTCCTCCTCCTGGCCTTTGAGGCCAACCACGCCGGCTGTGCCAACTGGCGGCGCTGAAGCAGAAAAATCCCCGCCTGGCATGGTGCATGGTTGTCCAACTCCATGCATGGGGCTCTGCCTGCGCCCCATGCGTCATGCATGGCCAGGTCCCACCCTCCAGGGGGGCCTGGGCAAACAGAGTCGTCATGGCAGGCTGCCTGAAGACCAATGCCGACGCCAGTCACCGGCAGACGAGTGCCCCCGAGGGTGAGCGCGGTGACAAAACGCTGCGATGGTGAAGCGGATAAACTCTGTTGCTGCCTCGGCGGTCACCACCGCTGAAGCCCTGATGGTAGCTTGCCCCCCATGAGCAGCCATCTTGACCGATGTCCAGCATGCATTGACGGGCGCCAGCTCCTCCGCTCGTCGATCAACTCGTCGAGATCGGTGCCGCATGGCGTCCTGCATGGGAGGAGGATAAGGGCCGTCTCCCAGCACGGGTCGCGGCAGCGCCGCGGCTCCTCGCCAAGCCATGACAGCGCCAGGCAAGCCGCTCCTGTAGTTTCCACCGAGGGACAGTCTAGCAGGAGCCAGGCCAGTCGTATTTTATCCCGCTCGTCAGCGGCACGGAGATCCTAGTCACAGCAACAGAGCGCATCTAAAGGGATCTTTAAAGTTACGGGTTACAGGTTGCGGGTTTAAGGTTTTAGGGTCCTAGGCCTGGTTTTAGGGTTTCTCTCCCGCTGTCTGTCTGTCTGTCTCTCTCTCGCTCTCGCTCGTGCTCTCTGTCTCCACCTCTCAGCAGGGGCAGGGGCAGCAACATCCGCAACAGAGCGCATCTACAGGGATCTAAAGGGTTGCGGCTTGCGAATAACGGGTAACGGGTTTTAGGTTTAAGGGTCCTAGGCCTGGTTTTAGGGTTTCTCTTGCTCCGTCTCTCTCTCTCTCTGCCTCGGGGTCCGGGTTTTAGGGCTGGGGGTTGAGGGTTTAAGGTCAAGGGTTAAGGGTTTAGGGTTTAGGGTAAAAAGGGTTTAGGGTTAGGGGTTTACCTGGCCAAACAGGTTTGAGTGCCGCGGCGAGGCGTCGTCGGCCGTGGGGGGTTGCGACGGCCACAGCCTCAGGCAGTCCTCCATGGCACCCATGATTTCGTCGGCGGTGCGGTCGACAACTGGGGAGTGTGGGGGAGTGTGGGGGAGTGTGGGGAGTTCACACACACACGCACACACACACACACACACACATGCTGCGCACTCCCGTACGCACACACGTACAGGGGGTACACACAGACAGGAGGCATGCACACACGCACGCGCGCGCACGCACGCACACACACACACACACACACACACATGCACACACACACACACAACAACAACAACACACACACACACACACATACATACACACACAGACACAACGCACCGTCGCCGCCTGCTGTGCCTGCTGCGTCGGAGCCCGGGCCGTCACCGCCGCTGCCGCGCGCGCCGCCGCCGCCGCCGCGCGCGCCGCCACCGCCGCCATTGCCGCGCGCGGCCGCCCCGGGCGCGCCACCGCCCATTGCAGCTGCATCCATGCTGGCAAGCCTGCGCAAATCACACAACAATTGGTTTTACAGGTTGATCTTTTTGTACACACACACACACAAAGATAGAGAAAGAGGGAGAGAGAGAGAGAGACAGAGAGAGAGAGAGACAGACAGAGAGAGAAAGAGAGACACACACACACACACACACACACACACCTCCGCTGCCGT
>VFSX01000024.1:107500-120000 GCA_016618255.1 Chlamydomonas sp. UWO 241
TTAAACGACACGAAACGCGATTTTTCGCGAATTTGGACGTCAATTCGACTGAAAACGACGAAAAATACCCCGCGGACGACAAAACAATGATTTTCACCCCCCCGCGAAGGCTAAACGCGCGAACGGTATCCCCACCACTCACCTGTCCCGCGCGAGGTTGCTGCCGTCCATCATCGCGCACCCGATGTTGCCGATGCCGACGTCTGTCGGTGGGTACATGCCAGGCACGCCGCTCCCTGCACGTGCGTGCGTGTATGTATGTGTTGCGTGTGTGCGTGCGCGTGCGTGCGTGTGCATGCGTGCGTACGTGCGCGTGCGTGCGGGTGTGTGTGTGCGTGCGTGCGTGCGCGTGTGCGTGCGTGTGTGCGTGCGTGCGTGCATGCGCGTGCGCGTGTGTGCGTGCGTGCGCTCACATGCCGGGCACGCCGCTCGCTGCGCGTGTGTGTATGTGTGCATGTGTGCGTGCGCGTGCGCGTGCGTGCGTGCGCGTGCGTGTGTGTGCGTGTGTGCGTGCATGCGGGTGTGTGCGTACGTGTGTGCGCGCGTGTGTGAGTGTGCGTGCGTGCGTGCGCGCACATGCCGGGCACGCCGCTCGCTGCGCGTGTGTGTATGTGTGCGTGTGTGCGTGCGCATGCG
The DNA here is from genome assembly GCA_016618255.1 of Chlamydomonas sp. UWO 241. Classification (NCBI taxonomy): domain Eukaryota; kingdom Viridiplantae; phylum Chlorophyta; class Chlorophyceae; order Chlamydomonadales; family Chlamydomonadaceae; genus Chlamydomonas; species Chlamydomonas priscui. Next base: position 108,137 of record VFSX01000024.1, read on the forward strand.
CGTGCGCGTGTGTGTGTGAGTGCGTGCGCGTGCGTGTGTACGTGCGTGCGTGCGTGTGCGTGCGTGCGTGTGCGTGTGTTCGCGTGTGTGCGTGCGTGCGTGCGTGCGTGCGTGTGCGTGCGTGTGCGTGCGTGTGCGTGCGTGTGTGCGTGCGTGCGTGCGCGCGCGCATGTGTGCGCACGCGTACGTCCGTGCGCGTGCGTGCACCTGCGCGCATGCGTTTGTGTCAGTGGCAGTGACTTTGTTTTCAAGAGTTTTAATCGATGTTCTGGAGTCGTTTCACTGAAACTCATGCCAGGAGCGCCGCTCGCTGCGCGCGCCCGCGTGCGTGTGTAAGGGTCGGCATAACATGTTATTTGTTATGATAACAAATAACAAATAACATAACAAATAACGTTATGAGCGGCGAGGCCTTGTTATTGGGAAAATTTCACTGAAAATAAAAAAAATGATAGATTCAATGGATTTCAACGAGGTTGAGCACTCTGGAAAGCCCTTGAAAAGAGGAACATAAAAGCACCAGGCTCTGCTTTTCGCTTTAGTTCTCAACATCTTGGTGTGCAGTTCAACTTGCGGAGGGGGAAAAAAAACGATGAACTCCTCCAGCAGCCTCGGCACCATGTCGCTAGCTTGAAGTAGGAAGGGGGGGGCGGGGGGGTTGGGTGCTGAGGAGGAAGGGGAGCAGTGAGAGGAGGAGGAGGAGGAATAGATGATGCACTAGTGGAGGAGGTTGTGACACCGGGCGGGCGCCCACAGACAGCGCACATCAAGGTGTCAAGCATCAGCACAGGGACTGATGTGACTTCAAGGTGCTGCGGCACTACCCACACATCGTGCCTGACCCCGTTCAGCACCGCGGCGAGTGGGAGGGGCTGACAGACGCTGGCCTCAACGCGGCCGCCCCCCCCCCCAGGGGGACGTCGGCGGCAGGGGCACGCGCGGCATGGCGGCCGCGGCCTCAACGGCGGCCGGCCGCGGGGCCACCCCACAAAGGCAGCAACTGAGGCTGCGGTGGCGACTGGGGGCAGCGGCGCGGGGGGACACGGGGGCTAGGCGCAGCGGTGCAGGGGTCACGGCGGCGGCGGGGGGGCAGCGGCGCGGGGCGTGCGCTCCCCGACCGTGCTCTCGCAAGCTGCCTGAGGTGGTGGACTAGGAGGGCGAGGCGGTGGACTCGGACGCAAAGGTGGAGGGGGGGAAGGGAGGGGAGGAGGAGGAGCAACATGCAGAGGGCAGGGGGGGGGGGGGTAGAAGGAGCGTAGGAGAGGGTGTTGACGCCGCACGTTTACACATTCTGCGCGTCATGTAACTGGATTTGGCCCAAAACTCTGGAAAAAAGTCAGAATAAATATTGGACACCGGCAGCACGCTCCCGGACATCACAGCAAATTACTGTACCAGTCTCAGTAACAGTAACAGTAACACGGGGTTTCCAGCTTAGCAGGCTACTCTTCTACTAGAGACACCCGCTGATACTCCAGCACACTTAAGTACTAGAGTACCGCCGGCTCCCGGCCGATAGACTACCGCTCCCGCCGGCTAGACTACCCCAAACAGCGGTCTCTGAGAGACATGTCTGGCAAGGAGCATATAGGAGAGGACCTTCCTCAGGGTCACAGTAGTGGCCTTGTGGCCAGTCAAGCCGGCAGAGCCGACTGGCGCTGACTGGAACGGTCCCCGCCTGGCAGTGCATGGCTGTCCAGCTCTCGTTTGCATGGGGCTCAGCCGGCGCCCCATGCCTCATGCATGGCCAGGTCCCACCCTCCAGGGGTGCATGGACGACAGAGTTGTCATGGAGGCTGCCTGAAGACCTTCCAACGCCAGTCACCGGCAGACGAGCGACCCCGAGGATGAGCGCGGTGACGAACGCTGCGATTGGTGAAGCAGATTTACTCTGTGTTGCCTCGGCGGTCACCACCGCTGAAGCCGTGATGGTAGCCCGCCTCCACGGGCAGCCATCTTGACCAATATCCAGCATGCATTGACGGGCGCCAGCTCCTCCGCTCGTCGATCAACTCGTCGAGATCGGTGCCGCATGGCATCCTGCATGGGGGGAGGATAAGGGCCGTCTCCCAGCACGGGCCGCGGCAGCGCCGCGGCTACTCGCCCAGCCCTGGCAGCTCCGGGCGAGCCGCTCTTGTAGTGTTCCACCGAGGGGCAGTCTAGCAAGAGCCGGGCCAGTCGTAGTTTACCCCGCTCGTCAGCGGCACGGAGATCCTCGTCACCAGCAGCGCCGCATTGCTGGGTCCAGGGCTCGGCGACGAGAACGCGTCTTCGTTAATCGAGCCCCAATCGAGCCCCAATCGAGCCCCAATTGAGCCCCAATCGAGCCCCAATCGAGCCCCAATCGAGCCCCAATCGAGCCCAATCGAGCCCCAATCGAGCCCCAATCGAGCCCCAACCAGTCTCAGGGAACAGGAAAAGGGATTTCAGTGACATAACATGCAAATGTTATGTTATTTTGTTATTTTGTTATGACATAACATAGGAATAACGTTATTTCTCGGGCCGGCGATATTTGCCGACCCCTATGCGTGTGTGCGTTTGTTTCAGTGATTTTCTTTTTCGAGAGTTTTCATCATTTCTGGAGCCGTTTCACTCAGTGATCCTTGGGAATGATTTAGCAATTAATCATTTTTCCGCTTTTTCCCGGCCGTTTCCCGGCACAATTATTTTCCCCCGCTTTTTCGCGGCACAAATGATTTTTTCCCCGAGCGGAAAAGGCCATCCCCACCCAACCGGGGAAGCGGGTGCAGTTCCACCGCGCGCGCCTCGTGGTTGACGGCGCGCGGGTGGCTGCACCTGCTTGCTAGATGGCATCCCCTCTGGGGGTGTTTTTGAAGGGGAGGTGGCGCCACACACGTGCGGTGGCGGGTGCGGTGTGGTCGCTGAGTAGAGTGCTGCGGCGGGTGTGCTACTAGCCCCGCTTCCGGTGGTCTGGGGAGGGCTTTTTGGTCCCTTCATGGTTTTATACCTTGGGTCCGCCCTCTGGCCATTGGAGGGGCCGGGTGTGCAGCCTGCACAGTGGTGCTGCTTGCTTGGCGCCCGCCACCAAGTGTGGATGGCGTTACCGCGGGCTACTTGTAGCTTGACCTTTTGTGGGCCTTGAGCCTTGCTTCTCTAAGTCCCACTGGAGCTTTGGAACCGTACGTGTGACCGCCAGAAGTGGATTGTAAACAAACATCATCATCAAAAAAACCTGTGGTCAAAAGTGGCCAAAAAGTGGCCAAAACGGGCCACACCAAAATTTGGGAATTTCTTGTGGCGTCCCTGCTTGACCAAATCCACTTTTGATGGGTGCTTGTTAGTTGCCGTCCTCGTCATTTAGACGCATGCTTCGTGGGTGACCGTGGCTTGGAGAGACGGCAAAATGCGGGACGAAACCGATCGGCTTCAAAAGTTACCGTGACAGGCACATTTTGAAGCCGATCGGTTTCGTCCCGCATTTCGCCGTCTCTCCAAGCCACGGTCACCCACGAAGCATGCGTCTAAATGACGAGGACGGCAACTAGAAAGCACCCTTCAAAAGTGGATTGGTCCAGAGACGACACCGCAAAACAAGCTGAAAGTTTGGTGTCGCCAGGTTTGGTCACACGGCCTCGCCCCCCACAACGCGGCGCGGTACGGGGCCAAGCTCCCCGTCAAGTTCATGCCACGGGTGGTACCGATCGGTAGGAGGCGTCGCGGGGGGCTGGCTCCCCGCCGCGGCGCGGCACAGGGTTGGGTGCGACTGTTGCATGGCGCTCCGCGAGGCCAGTGACGGCCCCACGACGCATCACAGCACACGCTATCGACACGCGTGTCTATATTACGTGTCGAGAAAGCATTATGCACGCGATGGGTTCGTTTTTTCGACTCTACAATTTTGGGTTGTGGCCACATTTTGGTCACAGGTTGGGTGGGGATGGCCAAAAGCGGAAGAGCGAAATAGCCTACAAAGCAATAAAAAAAAATCGCTCAGATTCCGCAATCCCGCTGGTGAAAATCCCAGGCGTCAGATTGCCTGGTTATATCACACATGTTCAGGGTTCTATGAAACCCTCAACCTTTAGAACCCCTAAAAAAAATTAGATGCACTGTTTTATAGAACATGACACTTGTCAAGCCGCTGCTGCGTTGCCTTGCACCTCAACTACACCAACAGAGCCCAGCAGCTGCACCAGTGCAGGGATGGCACCGGCTGCAGCGATGGCGGCGTTGATGTCAGCGTTGTCGCAAGCGAGGACCATTAGTTCGAAATCTTCACCTGCCCGCGACAGCGTGTGTGGAGTCCCCGGGACGCCCGCGTAGTTGTTGTGGTTCATGCTGAGGCGGGTGAGGCGTGGGAAGAGCTCCAGACATAGGAGCAGCCACGTCGCGGTGCCCTCCTGTGTGTGTGTGCGTGCGTGTGTGTGTGTGCGTGTGTGTGTGTGTGTGTGTGTGTGCGTGTGCGTGTGCGTGTGTGACAGTGAGAGAGGGAGGGAGGAAGGCAGAGAGAGAAAGAGAGAGACAGAGAGAGAGAGAAAGAGAGAGACAGACAGAGAGAGAGAGAGAGAGAGAGAGAGAGGGGGGGAGAGAAAGAAAAAGAGAGCGGAGAGAGAGAAACAGAGGGAAGAGGCACAGGAGCAGCCACGTCCCTCCTGTGTGTGTGCGTGTGTGCGTGTGTGTCAGTGAGAGAGGGAGGGGGAGAGGCAGGTAGGGAGAGAGAGAGAGAGAGAGAGAGAATGAGAGAGAAAAGAGAGAGGAGAGAGAAAAGAGAGAGAGGAGAGAGAAAAGAGAGAGAGGAGAGAGAGAGAAACAGAGGGAAGAGCTCCAGACACAGGAGCAGCCACGTTTTGGTGCCCCCCTGTGTGTGTGCGTGTGTGAGAGTGAGAGAGAGGGAGGGAGGTGGGAAGAGATAAAAAGAGAAAGAGATAGAGAGAAAGAGAGAGAGAGAGAGAGAGAGAGAGAAAGAGAGAACAGAGGGAAGAGCTCCAGACACAGGAGCAGCCACATCGCGGTGCCCCCCTGTATGCGTTTGTGTGTCAGTGAGAGGAGGAGGGGGGAGGGAGGGAGAGAGAATGTGTGAGAGAGAGAGAGAGAGAGAGAGAGAGAGAGGGAGAGAGGAAAGATAAACGACGCACCTGGATCCAGTTGAAGCGGAGGTCCAGGTGGCGCAGCAACCAACCTCCCCCCCTCCCCCCCTCCCCCCAAAATTGAAACAGCCACCACCGCCACCACCACCACCACCAACCCACCAACCGACGCCCAAATGTACGCGCTGCCAAACGACGCTCAAACGTTCAAACGGCGCACCTGGATCCAGTTGAAGCTGAGGTCCAGGTGGCGCAGCGACGAGGGCGGCAGCGGCGCGCTGGGCGCTGCGCTGGCGGCGCGCCCCCCGGTCGTCGGTTGCAGCGGCCACCACACGGTGGAAGACACGCCGCCGCCGCCGCCGGGGCTGTCGTTGGCGATGTCTGTGGGTGGTTTGGGGGGCGGTTCAGAGTTCAGGGCCCTTCAGTCGCCGGTTCCTGCGGCCACCACGCAGCCGGGGACGCGCCGCCGCCGCCGCCGGCGCTGTCGCTGGCGATGTCTGTGAATACGGGTGGGTGGTCGGGGGTGGGGTGGGGGGAGGGTTCGGAGCTCAGGGCTCATATGTGAGGGTCCAGGGGTTCAGAGTTCAGGGCCCTCCGGTCGCCGGTTGCTGCGGCCACCACGCAGTGGGACGCGCCGTCGCCGCCGCCGGCGCTGTTGCTGGCAATGTCTGTGGGTGGTCGGGGGGGAGGGGAGGGGAGGGGGCAGGGTTCAGAGTTCAGGGTTCATGTGTTTAGGGTGCAGGGGTTCAGAGTTCAAGGCCGTCCAGTTGCCGGTTGCATTGCCTGCTGAAGGGGGTAGGGGGTACAGGGTTCAGTTTCAAGGCCTGAGAGGGGTCGGGGTTTAGGGTCGAGGGTCCAGGGTTCAGAGTTGAGGTCCCTCCGGTCGCCGGTTGCTGCGGCCACCACGCGGTCGGGGACGCACCGCCGCCGCCGCCGCCGCCGCCGGCGCTGTCGCTGACGATGTCTGTGGGTGGTTGGGGGGGGAGGGGGGAGGGTGCGGAGTTTAGGGTTCATATGTGAGGGTCCAGGGGTTCAGAGTTGAGGTCCCTCCTGTCGCCGGTTGCTACGGCCACCACGCAGTCGGGGGTGGGCCGCCGCCGCCGGCGCTGTCGCTGGCGATGCCTGTGGGTGGGGGGGTTGTTGGGGGGGGGGGGGGAGGGGAGGGGAAGGGGGGGGAGGATTCAGAGTTCACTCCTCAACTTTGCCGGCACGTCGTCCGAATTTTGTAATTGGCATCGCAAAGGGGTGCTACTAAGGCGGAGGCGCGTCACTCTCGTGGCGGCACACAGACCGTCAGCATATACAAGGGTCGGCATAACATAACATAACATAACAAATAACGTTATGACTACTCAAGACCGAAGACAGAAGTGATGATTTTGCCAGCAGATTTTGACGCGGATCTGCCCGCGTTTGCGCTGACTGGTGGTGAAGTGAAAACCGTCTCTGCATTTAAGTATCTAGGGAGTTGGATAACTCAGAGTGGTGGTGTGGAGAAGGAGATCGGTGTGCGTGTCGGTCGCGCGCTGGGCGTGTTCGCGTCTTTTGATCAGATTTGGGCCAGCAAGAAGATGCAAGTGCAGTCTAAGATGCGGGTTTACAACACTTTCGTGCTGCCCCACTTTCTGTACGGCTGCGAAACATGGGCCCCTACTAAAACACAACTGACTCGATTGGAGGTTGCCCACTCTAAACTGCCTTCGTCGCATTCTGGGCATGCGCCTGGTCGACCGGCACAGATTAACTTATATTCGGCAGGCGTGCGACACTGAGCCAATTGAGAGCCTTTCGGCAAAGCGATCAATGCAGTGGCTAGGCCATGTGATGCGCATGCCGGCTTCTCGTCTTCCTCGTACGACTTTTGACTGCACAATGGATGTGGCTCGGCAGCAAGGTCGGCCTCCAGCCTCCTCCCGACACTATTTTCTTAAGCTACTGATTCAGCAGCTAGGCGAAACTAGTGGCACTCGTTCTGATTGGAAGACTTTTTCGGACACGGCGTTTGAGCGTGCTCAGGATAGGGTCGGGTGGAGAGCCGTGGTGTACGGTCCGGCTGCCCCTCAGGCGCCGGCCCCTCCACCACGGCGGTCAAGTAGATTGGCAAGCGCCACTTGACCCCCTATCCCCTAGAAGCAGTTAGGACCTATTTTGGAGGCGTCGCACAATAGCTCTCCTTTTTGCTCTGGGACTACACGTTGGCAGGCAGCCGGCTGGTGGCTACCGCCCCTCACAAGTAATTGTTAGGGCCAGAACTGGACTGGGTCTAGGCGGTGGTACTAGGACTAGAGGTAGTCTTTGCTGGAAAGCCGATGTAACTGTAACTCATATGATTCATATCCATCACCATCAGGGCCAAGAGGCCCACCCACCCCCAGTGCCAGCGCTCCCGACGCGCGACAGCGTCGCCGCCGCCGCCGGCGCCGCCGCGCGGTGAAACCCGCCGCCGCCACCGCTTTGACCACAGCTGTCGTTTGGCGCCGCGCCCGTGCCAGCCTCTGCGCCGCAGCCCTCCCCCGCCGCCCCCTCCAGGGCGGGCGGGGCGCGCGCGTCGGGGGCGGGGTGCGCGGGGGGGCTGCCGAGGAGGGATCCCAGGTGGATCAGCGGTACGTCGTCTTTGAGGTGGTTCTGTGTGTGTGTGGGGGGGTTCGATGGCCGTGATGGGGGGGGTACTTGCACGCACGCACACACACACACACACACACACACACCTGGCTGAGTTCAAGTCGCAGCAGGGTTGTGGAGCACACACACACACACACACACGCACATACACACCCACCCACCCACCCACACCTGGCTGAGGTCAAGTCGCAGCAGGGTGGTGGAGCACACACACACACACACACCTGGCTGAGGTCAAGTCGCAGCAGGGTTGTGGAGCACACACACACACACACACACACACCTCTTTGAGGTCAAGTCGCATCAGGGTTGTGGAGCACACACACACACACACACACACACACATACACACCCACCTACCCACCCACCCACACCTGGCTGAGGTCAAGTCGCAGCAGGGTTGTGGAGCACACACACACACACACACCTGGCTGAGGTCAAGTCGCACCAGGGTTGTGGAGCACATACACACACACGCACACACACACACACACACACACATCCACACACACCCACCCACCCACCCACACCTGGCTGAGGTCAAGTCGCAGCAGGGTGGTGGAGCACACACACACACACACCTGGCTGAGGTCAAGTCGCAGAAGGGTGGTGGAGCACACACCCACACCCACACACACCCACACACCCACACCTGGCTGAGGTCAAGTCGCAGCAGGGTTGTGGAGCACACACACACACACATACACCCACCCACCCACCCACACCTGGCTGAGGTCAAGTCGCAGCAGGGTGGTGGAGCACAATGCCCCGAGCAGGACCTGCATGGAAGGTGTGTGTGTGTGTGTGTGTGTGCGTGCGTGTTTGTGTGCGTGTGAGTGTGTGTGTGTATGCAGGCGTGTGTGCGTGTGAGCAAGTGTGTGTGTGTCAGGTGTGGGTGGGGTGCGTGTGAGTGTGTGTGTGTGTGTGTGCTCCCACCACCCTGCCCCGAGCAGGACTTGCGTGAAATGTGTGTGCGTGTGCGTGTGAGGGGGGGGAGTGTGCACGCCTATGTGTGGTGGGGGGGTGCGAGTATGAGTATGTGTGTCTGTCTGTCTGTGTGTGTGTGTGTGTGTGTGTGCGCGCATGAGTGTCTGTGCGTATGAGTAGGAGTGTGTGTGTGTGTGTGTGTGTGTGTGTGCGCTCCCACCACCCTGCCCCAAGCAGGACCTGCGTGGAAGGTGCGTGTGTGTGTGTGTGTGTGTGTATGTGTGAGTGAGAGCGTGTGGGTTGCATGGGGTGGGGTGCGTGTGAGTGCATGACAGTGTGTGTGTGTGTGTGTGTGTGTGTGTTTGTGTGTGTGCTCCCACCACCCTGCCCCGAGCAGGACTTGCGTGAAAGTGTGTGTGTGTGTGTGTAGGCCGGTCACTGCCCCCCACCCACCCCACTCGTTTTTTTGCTTTAGGGGCGCTATAGGGGAGTGTGGCTGTGGCTCCGTTTTTAGTGCTCTTGGTGGCACGCCACTCGAACTTATTTCCCCTGGAAGCAGTTTAGGGTTTAGAGAGCCGATTTTGGAGGCGTCGCACCATACCTCTCCTTTTTGCTCTGGGACTACACGTTGGCAGGCAGCCGGCTGGTGGCTACCGCCCCTCACAAGTAATTATTAGGGCCAGAGCTGGACTTGGGTCTAGGCGGTGGTACTAGCTAGGACTAGAAGTTAGTCTTCTCTGGAAAGCCGATGTAACTGTAACTGTAACTGTAACTGGTGGCACGCCGACGCCGACCCATCTCTGGTCTCGCCGCGCACAGGCGTGCCGCGCGCATCGCACGCTCCGCTTCATTTTTCCCCTGCAATCGCCTGGCACTCGCCAGTGAGTTTCTTTCGGGATTTTAAATTGATTTTTTCACACCCGGATTTTGCTTTGAACGCGTTGACCGTTGACCTCCCGTCGACTGTTTGCCCTCATACGTAAGTCACTTGACAGCTCTTGACGAGCTCTGCCTGGCGGGCTTGTCAGACTACCAATCCACTGAGTGCGTTGAACTTTGTGCGAGGTCAAAGAACAGCCGGAATACAGCCAAATGGCTGTGCAGAGCCGAACAGGATAACACTGGCACTCGCGGAGTACACCGAGCCACGCGCGAGGACCGGCCGGCTTCTGATACAGCTCTCCGAAGTCCTACTTATCTGTTTTTATTCATGTTTTTCAGGGGGGGGGGGCAGAATAGTTTTTTCAGACCTCATGTTGACTTCTTTTCAAAACGGGTCTTGACCCCACCCCCACCCCCCGAACACCCAGACCTTATCTGCTTGAGCTGAAACTTGGTGGGTAGCTTCCTAACATCATTCCCATCACATCGCACTATTTGGGAGGCTGCAGAGCCCAGTCCTACTCTTGAAATTGGCCCCAGAAGACGGCCACACGCCCTGGTGCAGCCCCACACACCGAGGCCCTTTCCACACCCTCCCAACTATTGAACCACATGAATGACAATGGATTTGGCATCCCTGTCGTGAGAAAAATCCATTGCTTCCTTCCACATCCCAATCGGAGGTCTTCATAACATTCTAACTCCGAGGGGGTGTGAACCAGTGGTCCACAACAATCGCCCGGTGTGGACCCTCTCACACCCCCACACCACTGCACTATCTATTGTGTGTGGGGGGGGTCTGAGGGTGAATTTTGACTTGTCTTGACGAGAGGAATCCAGCGCACCGACTCTCGTGTCGAACGGATGTCAAAAAAAAGTTACATAAAATTTCTGAGAAACGGTCCAGACCCCCCTCCCCAAATTCCCTTTTTGTTTAGAGTGGAATTCTCCCTCATTTAGGGAGGGGAAGGGCATGGCGCCGGTTCGGTGTGAAAATTCGAAGTAATTCGACGTAATGTCTTTTCCTAACTTTCCTGCCCCCCCCCCTGATATTTTTGTTTTTATATTCCCCAGTTTCAAAAAACGTCGATCCCCACCTCGGCCGCGCCGTCGCTGCCCATCCCCAGGTACGGCAGCGACAGCCCGCGCAGCCCCCCTGCCCCCCCCCCCCCGTTAAAAGCTAGCAATTGTTTTATTTGTACAAAAGGTTCTGGGTTCTGGGTTGGACAAACCTGCGGCGCAGAAACGTGATACATGTTCTTCCACCTCAAGAATAAATCAAGCACGTCCATGCACACCTCCCCAGGTACGGCAGCGACAGCTCACGCAGCCCCCCCTGTAAGCAGCGAGAAAGTCCTGGAGAAAATTGTGTTTTATTTATGCAAAGGGGCATTTTTCTTTTTCTTCCGCTACAAGAATAAATCAAATCGAACACGCCTATCCACACCTCGCCCGCCTCGTCGCTGCCCATCCCAAGGTACGGCAGCGACAGCTCGCGCAGCCCCCCCCCCCCCCCGGTAGCTGCAACCAGTTTTTTTTCTGCACAAGGAATATGGGTTGGAATTTTTAACCTGCGGCACAGAAACGTTTATTTTTATTTTCTTCCACCACAAAAAAAACGTCGATCCACACCTCGCCCGCCTCGTCACTGCCCATCCCAAGGTACGGCAGCGACAGCTCGCGCAGGCCCCCGTTGGCAGCGAGCATCGACCGAAGGGCGGACGCGTTGCCGGCGCCCAGGCGTCCACAACTGAGGTCGAGGCTGTGTGTGTGTGTGTGTGTGTGTGTGTGTGTGTGTGTGTGTGTAAGCATCGACCGAAGGGCAGACGCGTTGCCGGCGCCCAGGCGCCCGCAGCTGAGGTCGAGGCTGCGTGTGTGTGTGTGTGTGTGTGTGTGTGAGCATGGACCGAAGGGCAGACGCGTTGCCGGCGCCCAGGCGCCCGCAGCTGAGGTTGAGGCTGCGTGTGTGTGTGTGTGTATGCGTGTGTGCGTGTGTGCGTTTTGTGTATGCATGTATGCATGTATGTATGTATGCATGTGTGTGTGTGTGTGTGTGTAGAGTTTGTGTAGGGTTGGGCATGACACACACACACGCATGCACACCCACACACACCCACACACACACGCACGCACGCACGCACACACATGCAGCCTCGATCTCAGCTCAACTATGGCACACACACACACACACGCACACACGCACACACGCACACACGCACACACGCACACACGAACACACACACACACACACACACACACACACACGTGCGCGCACGCACACACGTGCACACACATACATACACACACATGCAGCCTCGATCTCAGCTCAACTATGACACACACACACACACACACACCGACAAACACACACACACAAACTCC
>VFSX01000024.1:127500-142500 GCA_016618255.1 Chlamydomonas sp. UWO 241
GGGGGGGAGCGAGACAGGGAGGAAAGAGGCCCGCTCGAGCGGCGCGGCGCTGTTTGCCCTGGTGGCGCACACAGATCTCAACTGCTCTTTTGATGCGGAGACCTGTGGGGATGCAGGTTGGGACAATACGGTTGAAAGCGGAGGGAAGAGAGGAACCAACAGTTGAAAGAGAAAAAATACATTCAAAAGGCAAGCAAAAAAACTGGTCAAGAGAGGAGGCAAGGTATGCCCACTCGAGCGGCGCGGCGCTGTTGCCCTGGAAGCGTACACAGACCTTGACGGCTCTTTTGATGCAGACCTGCGGGGATGAGGATCAGTGATCTCCTTTTCAGGATTTTAAATTAATAATCTGGAGCCATTTGACTGAAAATCCGGCTCCATGGCTCCAACATTCGGCTCTACACGCCAAAAAGGAAATCACTGATGAAGATTGGGACAGGACGGTTGAAAGAACAGGGAAACCGCAGCTGAAAGAGAAGAAAGACGGTCAAAGGCAAAAACAAATGTCGCAAGAGGAGGAAAGGTATGCCCACTCGAGCCGCGCGACGCTGTGGTTCTAGCGCTGTGACAAACTTGATGGATATTATTACAGTCGGTGTGACACTGTCACTGGTGTATGAGACCTGTGTCGGCGCTAGCGCCCGACACCTTGACTCAGTTCACACAGGTCTCAACCGCTCTTTTGAGGCGGACCTGCACTTGAGCATTTGGAAGGCATTGGTAATGTGTGAATTGCTTCTATTTTATTCCCACAAAAATCCCATTTTAAATTTATCTGATGTCGTCTCGCCTAAGTCGCCCGCTTCGCCCACGCCAGCGCCGCCGCCGCTGCGCCAGCAGCCAGCACACCGACCATTCGTACACAAATTCCATTCACGTTTTAAATAAACCTGGTGTGTAAACTCAGAAAGCCTGTGTCGATAATTGATTCCCCGACCCCTCCGATACTATGTCTCGATACAGTTATATCAATTGGTACCGGAAATTCGGTTAGCCTATATCGGTAATTAATTCCCAGACCCCTCCGATACTCTGAGCCGGTTGACTTCATTGGTTTCGGGCCGCGATGCAGTCGAACTTGAGTATTCAAGCCGCCTGAGGTCGAATCCCGCCTCGGGCAAGTCTTTTTGGGGTGCGGTACCAAAAAATAGTAAAAACTACTGCGATACTGTCGAATACTGAAAAAATTCCCCGCTGCGCACGATACTGTGCCTCCAGAATCAATTAATTATATATTTTTTGGGCCACCGATACAGGCTAACCGAGTTTACGGTACTGAAAAAACGTTCCCGCTGTGCGCAATACTGTCCCTCCAGAATCAATTAATATGTTTTTGGGGGGCCACCGATACAGGCTATCTGAGTTTACGGTGGTGTTTTCAAACACTACTCAAGAATAGTCTCTCTCACCTTTGCCGACCACATCGCCCACGCCAGGTCCAACAAACCGACCATGCGTACACAAATGTCACACATTTCAAATTTTAAATTATAAATGTATTGCAAATAACGCTTCTGACTTAAATAAAAAAGGCGCCTCCACACCGACCATTCGTACACAAATGTCACAAAATATCCATTTATGTTTTAAATAAACCTGGTGTGAATAGTGTTTGATTAGTCGCACTTTTGCCGACCGCTTCGCCGACGCAAGGTCCGCCGCCGCCGCCGCCAGCCGCAATCAAAAACGGCCGCCGAGAAAAAATAGACAGAGAGCACTGGCGCTGGCAGAGCGCCGGCGCTCAATTTTTTGTTGACAAGTGCTTCCATTGTTCTCCCACACAAATTAAATGTTGAATTAATCTGATGTGTTCACACCTTGGCCGACCGCTTCGCCCACGCCAGCTCCGCCGCCGCCGCGCCAGCAGCCAACAAAAAAGGCCCCTCCACACCGACCATCCGTACACAAACGTCAGATGAATTCCATTTGTGTTGCCAATAAATGTGGTGTGAATAGTGTTTGAATAGTCTCACCTTTGCCGACCGCTTTGCCCACGCCAGCTCCGCCGCAGCAACGCCAGCCGCACTTGCACACAAAATCCCATTTAAAATTAATCTGCTGTACCTAAGGCCATCCCCACCCAACCTGGGCCCACCCCAGGGAGAAAAGTGGCCAAAACGGGCAACACCAAAATTTGGGAATTTCTTGTGGCTTCCCTGCTTCACCAAATCCACTTTTGACGGGTGCTTTTTAGTCGCCGCCAATCTCATTTAGACGCATGCGTCGTGGGTGACCGTGGCTTGGTGAGACGGTGAAATGCGGAACGAAACCGTTTGGCGTCAAACGCAACCGTGACGTGTAACGTTTGACGCCAAACGATTTCGTCCCGCATTTCACCGTCTCTACAAGCCACGGCACCCACGACGCATGCATCTAAATGAGACTGGCGGCAACTAAAAAGCACGCGTAAAAAGTGGATTTGGTCCAGAGGCGCCGCTGCAAAACATGCCGAAAGTTTGGTGTCGCCCAGCACAGTTACCCCCACAACGCGGCACGCCACAGGACCCAGCGCCTCGTCAAGTTCATGCCACGGGTGGCATCGATCGGTAGGAGGCGTCGCGGGGGGCTGGCTCCCTGCAGCGGCGCGGCAGGGGGTTGGGTGCGACTGTTGCATGGCGCTCCGCGAGGCCCGTGACGGCCCCACGACGTATCCCAGCACATGCTCTCGACACGCATGTCTATAATGCGTGTCGAGAAGGCATTCTGCTTGCTCGATGGGGCCGTTTTGTCCACTTTGAAATTTTGGGCGTGGTCACATTTTGGTCACAGGTTGGGTGGGGATGGCCCTCAACCCTAAACCCTAAACACAGTTTAGGGTTGGCTGGCTGTACCTAAACCCTAAACCCTAAACCCTAAACCTAGGTATTCACACCCTTGTCGAGCGCTTCGTCCACGCCAGGTCCGCCGCCGCCGCGCCAGCTGCCAGCACACCGACCATTCATACACAAAAGTCAGCAGCCAACGAAACAGACAGTGAGCGCTGGCAGAGCGCTAGCACTCGCATTTTTGCTAACAATTGCTTCCATTTTGCTCCCACACAAATTACATGTTGAATTCATCTGATGTAGTCCCACCTTGGCCGAGCGCTTTGCCCACGCCAGCTCTGCCGCCGCCGCGCCAGCAGCCAGCAGCGAGACAGCGAGCGCCCCGCCGAGCAGCCTCTCATCGTGGGCCGTGCTGACCGACCAGCGGGTCAGCGTGCCGAGCAGCGCAGCCTGTGTGTGTGTGTGTGTGTGTGTGGCAGCGAGCGCCCCGCATAGCATCCTCTCATCGTGGGCCGTGCTGACCGACCAGCGGGGTCAGCGTGCCGAGCAGCAAAGCCTGTGTGTGTGTGTGTGTCTTTGTGTGTGTGTGTGTGTGTGTGTGTGTGCGTGTGTGTGTGTGTGTGTGACAGCGAGCGCCCCACCGAGCAGCCTTTCATCGTGGGCCGTGCTGACCAACCAGCAGGTCAGCGTGCCGAGCAGCGCAGCCTGTGTGTGTGTGTGTGTGTGTGTGTGTGGCAGCGAGCGCCCCACCGAGCAGCCTTTCATTGTGGGCCGTGCTGACCGACCAGCGGGTCAGCGTGCCGAGCAGCACAGCCTGTGTGTGTGTGTGTCTTTGTGTGTGTGTGTGTGTGAGTGTGTGCGTGTGTGTGTGTGTGTGTGACAGCGAGCGCCCCACCGAGCAGCCTTTCATCGTGAGCCGTGCTGACCAACCAGCGGGTCAGCCGAGCAGGCAGCCTGTGTGTGTGGTTGTGTGTGAGCATCGAGCGCCACCGAGCAGCCTTCATGTGGGCCGTCTGACCTACAGCGCCAGCGTGCAGCAGCGCAGCCTGTGTGTGTGTGTGTGTGTGTGTGTGTGTGTGTGGCAGCGAGCGCCCCACCGAGCAGCCTTTCATCTTGGGCCGTGCTGACCGACCAGCGGTCAGCGTGCCGAGCAGCGCAGCCTGTGTGTGTGCGTGTGTGTGTGTGTGTGTGGCAGCGAGCGCCCCACCGAGCAGCCTTTCATTGTGGGCCGTGCTGACCGACCAGCGGTCAGCGTGCCGAGCAGCGCAGCCTGTGTGTGTGTGTGTGTGTGTGTGTGTGTGTGTGTGACAGCGAGCGCCCCACCGAGCAGCCTTTCATCTTGGGCCGTGCTGACCGACCAGCGGGTCAGCTTGCCGAGCAGCGCAGCCTGTGTGTGTGTGTGTGTGTGTGTGTGTGGCAGCGAGCTCCCCGCATAGCATCCTCTCATCGTGGGCGTGTCCGACGACCAGCGTCAGCGTCCGAGCAGCCAGCCTGTGTGTGGGTGTGTGGTGGTGTTGCACGAAGCGCCCGCAATCCTCTTCATCGTTGCGTGTGACCGACCAGCGGGTAGCTGCCGAGCAGCACGACTGTGGTGTGTGTGTTGGGTGTGGTGTGTGTGGAGTGTGCGTGTGTGTGTGTGTGTTGACAGCACGCCCACGAGCAAAGCCTTGTCATCGTGAGCCTTGCGGACCAACGCGGTCAGCGTGCCGAGCAGGCATCTGTGTGAGTGTGGTGTGTGTGTGTTTGTGGTGCAGCGACGCACCACGAGCAGCCTTTCATGTGCCGCTGACCGACCGCGTGAGCCGAGCAGCGAGCCTGTGGGTGCTGTGTGTTGTGTGTGTTTGCAGCAGAGCGCCCACGAGCAGCCTTTATCTTGGGCCTCTGACGAACACGCAGCGTGCGAGCAGCGCAGCTGATGTTTGCGGTGTGTGGTGTGTGGCAGCGGCGCCCCCACCGAGCAGCTCATTGGCGTGCTGACCGACACGGTCAGCTGCTTTAGCAGCGCAGCTGGTTGTTGTGTTGCGGTGTTGGCTATTATGCGCCTCTATGAGCAGCCTTTCATTGTGGGCCGTGCTGACCGACCAGCGGTCAGCGTGCCGAGCAGCGCAGCCTGTGTGTGTGTGTGTGTGTGTGTGTGTGTGTGTGTGACAGCGAGCGCCCCACCGAGCAGCCTTTCATCTTGGGCCGTGCTGACCGACCAGCGGGTCAGCTTGCCGAGCAGCGCAGCCTGTGTGTGTGTGTGTGTGTGTGTGTGTGGCAGCGAGCTCCCCGCATAGCATCCTCTCATCGTGGGCCGTGCTGACTGACCAGCGGGTCAGCGTGCCGAGCAGCGCAGCCTGTGTGTGTGTGTGTGTGTGTGTGTGTGCGCGTGTGTGTGTGTGTGTGTGTGTGTGTGTGACAGCGAGCGCCCCACCGATCAGCCTTTCATCGTGGGCCGTGCCGACCAACCAGCGGGTGAGCGTGCGCTTAGCAGCGCGGCTTGAGTATTGGGTGTGTTCGTTTAGGGCTTGGGGCTGTTGTGGTTTTGTGGGTTTAGCAGCGGTTGAGGTCGCAGGGAGTGTGGGGTTGTAAAGTGATTTCTTTCGGATGGATTCATGTACGGTGCTTGCTT
Organism: Chlamydomonas sp. UWO 241; assembly: GCA_016618255.1. Lineage (NCBI taxonomy): Eukaryota > Viridiplantae > Chlorophyta > Chlorophyceae > Chlamydomonadales > Chlamydomonadaceae > Chlamydomonas > Chlamydomonas priscui. The sequence goes on from VFSX01000024.1 coordinate 132,877, forward strand.
CGTGGGGGGGAGGAGGGCGTAATAGTGTCCCGTGGGAAGGATTTCAGTAATTATTTATTTTCCGGCTCCAGCAACTTTGACCGCTCATACCAGGCACAGTACACCACGGGTGTCCACGCAACGCGTGCCGCTGTGCTTCTCTTGGCGAGAGCTTCCCAACGCAGCCCTCCGTGCCCTATCCCACCAAGTGTGTGGCGGTTTTCTGTGAAATGGGAAATCCGGCCCTGAGCGGTATACGGCTTGCAAAGGGGCTTGCAGGGGGATTGGTGGGGCTGAACTGGTGGACCAACACCAGCAGATGCCACCACACAACACACACACACACATACATGCACAGGCAAACACACACACACACACACACACACGCACACGTGCGCGCACATACACACGGGCACACACACACACACTCACCCATGCACAAACATACACACACGCACACACGAGCACACACACACACACACACACACACCTGCATCACAGTCATAGGCAGCAACTCGAGTAGCCCATGCACCAAGCCGCGGCAAGCGCTTTGCTGGTGCAAACACAAACACACACACACACACACACACCTGCATCACAGCCATAGGCAGCAACTCGAGTAGCCCATGCACCAAGCCGCGGCATGCGCTATGCTGGTGCAAACACAAACACACACACACACGCATCGCGGCCCACCCCCTTTTTGCAGACATCCCTCGCCCCGGGGCGGCCCACGGCGGAGTTATGGACGAGAGAATGAACAAGTTTATGAACCCCAGACAAGACCTTTTGATCCCCAATTTCTGGAAGGCACTGGCCACATTTCTCGTGGCCTGCTTTAAGGCACGAGATACCAGCCGGGGGGGGAGGTGGAGATTGAGCAGTAGTCAGAGGATCGGGAGGACTGACTGACCTTAAGCAAACGACGTTCTGAGCTAAGAGTTGCCGATGCAGTTTTGAGCGTGGCGGGGACCCAAGCCTGGGACCCCGAAGAGCTGCAGTAAACTGTGCCTTCTGCAGTCTACTGCAGCTGGCGGCGCTTGAGAAATGCCCACGATTGGGTCTCACACGGGACGACTGAATCTAAGATGATGAGCTCAGAACACAGAATGCGACGGGAATATGTTATCCGCTATAACCGGGGGACAAGCAGGCTTGCTGCTCTCTAACCTTTGGCTACATTTAACGCGATGCTCAAGACGCACCTCTCTTCACTACGAAATGGCCTCTGCTTGCGCGTGAACTCCTCAAGCGCCTTTTCTAACATTACGATTGTTTAGTTAGTATAGGGTTGTGCCCCTCACCGAGTCCTTCTGTGCCTCCCTCCAACACCAAGGGGGTGGGCCTGCGACACATTCAATGTCGTGCTCGGTGCTTTGCCAAGGGGTGAGCTTATGCGCAGAGCCGCGTATGGGTAGCAGGTTTCAAGTCTTGTGCAAGCTGGTTGAGATCCCAGTTAGAAATCCCATTATAAAGTTACAGGTTGCGGCCCGGCTTTTCAACCTTCTCATCATCTCAGGTCACTTATTGATCAGATCCACGTCCTTTCTGACACACAATGATCAGTAGCCTCTGCTGCCGCTACGGTGGAGGTCTGAGGGAAACGATCCCGCGGGCTTGTGAACCCCAGCCGTGCCCCCACGGGGAGGAGTCAGATCTGGGGGCCGAGTGCCCTGTCTAGGTCCCGACCCACTAGCCCCCCACCACCAGTAGCCAGCCACCTGTCTGTAGGGCTCGGGCGTTATATGCCGAGCAAGGTCGAATACGCTAGCCGGTAGGCTCGTCACACACGACTGTAAAATCCATCATCACACCTGCATCACAGCCATAGGCAGCAACTCGAGTAGCCCATGCACCAAGCCGCGGCATGCGCTATGCTGGTGCAAACACACACACACACACACACACACAAGCACCTGCATCACAGTCATAGGCAGCGACTCGAGTAGCCCATGCACCGGGCCGCGGCACGCGCGGTGCTGGCGCAGCACAACTTCTGCGCTCACGACGCGGTTGCGCCATCGCGCGTCGGGGCTGGGGCGCAGCCGCAGCTGCGTGCGTGTGTGTGTGTGTGTGCTGACGTATAAACAACTTCTGCGCTCACGACGCGGTTGCGCCATCGCGCGTCGGCGCTGGGGCGCAGCTGCAGCTGCGTGCGTGCGTGTGTGTGTGTGTGTGTGTGTGCTGGCGTATAACAACTTCTGCGCTCACGACGCGGTTGCGCCATCGCGCGTCGGGGCTGGGGCGCAGCTGCAGCTGCGTGCGTGCATGCGTGTGTGTGTGTGTGTGTGTGTGCTGGCGTATAACAACTTCTGCGCTCACGACGCGGTTGCGCCATCGCGCGTCGGGGCTGGGGCGCAGCTGCAGCTGCGTGTGTGTGTGTTTGTGTGTGTGTGCTGGCGCTCACGGCACGGTTGCGCAACCGCGCGTCTAGGCTGGGGCGCAGCCGCAGCTGCGTGTGTGTGTGAGTGTGTATGTGTGTGTGTGTGTGCAAGTGCAGTCTAAGATGCGGGTTTACAACACTTTCGTGCTGCCCCACTTTCTGCACGGCTGCGAAACATGGGCCCCTACTAAAACACAACTGACTCGATTGGAGGTTGCCCACTCTAACTGCCTGCATCGCATTCTGGGCCTGCGCCTGGTCGACCGGCACAGATTAACTTATATTCGGCAGGCGTGCGACACTGAGCCAATTGAGAGCCTTGTGGCAAAGCGATCAATGCAGTGGCTTGGCCATGTGATGCGCATGCCGGCTTCTCGTCTTCCTCGTACGACTTTTGACTGCACAATGAATGTGGCTCGGCAGCAAGGCCGGCCTCCAGCCTCCTCCCGACACTATTTTCTAAAGCTACTGATTCAGCAGCTAGCCGAAACTAGTGGCACTCGTTCTGATTGGAAGACTTTTTCGGACACGGCGTTTGAGCGTGCTCATGATAGGGTCGGGTGGAGAGCCGTGGTGTACGGTCCGGCTGAACTTCAGGCGCCGGCCACTCCACCACGGCGGTCAAGTAGATTGGCAAGCGCCACTTGACCCCCTATCCCCTAGAAGCAGTTAGGACCTATTTTGGAGGCGTCGCACAATAGCTCTCCTGTTTGCTCTGGGACTACACGTTGGCAGGCAGCCGGCTGGTGGCTACCGCCCCTCACAAGTAATTGTTAGGGCCAGAACTGGACTTGGGTCTAGGCGGTGGTACTAGGACTAGAGGTAGTCTTTGCTGGAAAGCCGATGTAACTGTTACTGTAACTGTGTGTGTGCTGGCGCTCACGGCGCGGTTGCGCCACCGCGCGTCTGGGCGGGGGCGCAGCCACAGCTGCGTGTGTGTGTGTGTGCGTGTGTGTGTGTGTGTGTGTGTGCTGGCGCTCACAGTGCGGTTGCGCCATTGCGCGTCTGGGCGGGGGCGCAGCCGCAGCTGCGTGCGTGTGTGTGTGTGTGTGTGTGCGTGAGTGTGTGTGTGTGTGTGTGTGCGCACGTGCGTGTGCATGTGTGCTGGCGCAGCACGACTTCTCACACACGCACACACACACACACACGCACACACACACACACACACGCATGCACACACACACACACCCTCTGCAGCACGGGCGGTCCAACCAACATGCACGCACACACACGCACACACACACACACACACAGGCGCAACCAGTGCAGCCACACCCAGCACAATCACGCCCCAAGCAGCAGCAGCAGCAGCACACGCACACACACACACACACACACACAAACACACACACACACACCTGGTGCAGCACGACCGGCCCAATCAGTGCAGCCACGTCCAGCACAACCACACACCCAAGCAGTAGCAGCAGCAACAGCAGCAGCAGCAGCGGGGATGCGGCCACAAGCGCGCACAACGCCGCGGCGCGCCGCCAGCCCCGCGGCGCGCCGCGCGGGGGCTCTGATTCGGAGCGGGACGGCGCGCGGGAGGAGGCATCGGCTGCGTGTGCGTGTGTAGTTGGCGGGGGTGGGGCGGTTGGGGGGGGGCAGGGTGTGTGTGTGCGTGTGTGTGTGGGCGCGCCGCCAGCCCCGCGGCGCGCCGCGCGGGGGCTCTGATCCGGAGCGGGCGCGGGAGGTGGTGTCGGCTGCGTGTGTGTGTGGTTGGCGGGGTTGGGGGGGGCAGGGTGTGTGTGTGCATGTGTGTGTGTTTGTGTGCGCCGCCTGCATGTGAGTCGTGACTCGGAGATGAGCTGGGGTTTAGGGTTTTCGGGGCTACGGCTTGGGTTTAGGGCCGGGGTTACGAGCCCTCACCTTCGCCCATCGACATCCTAGAGTGCCCCGAGAGCGCCGCGGTGGCGAGCTCGAATACAGGTTTGAGAGTTAAGGTTGGGGGTTTAGGAGGGCTTAGGGTATTCTTACCTAAGGGTTAAGGGTTGGGGTTTAAGGCTGGGGTTTAGGGCTGGGGTTCAGGGCCCTCACCTTCGCCCACCGACGGACTAGCATGCCCCGTGAGCACCGCGAAGATGAGCTATAATATAAAATATAGGTTTTGGGGTTAAGGTTGAGGGTTTAGGAAGGCGTAGGGTATTCTAAACTAAGGGTTTAGGGTTAGGGTTTAGGGCCCTCACCTTCGCCCACCGACGGACTAGCATGCCCCGAGAGCGCCGCGGTTGCGACCTAGGATACAGGTTTTGGGGTTAAGGTTGATGGTTTTGTAGGGCATGGGGTATTCTTACCTAAGGATTTAGGGTTGGGGTTTAGGGCTGGGGTTAAGGGCCCCCACCTTCGCCCACCGACAACCTAGCATGCCCCGAGAGCGCTATAGAGATGCGCGAGGGTTCAAGAGTTCAGGTTGATGGTTTAGGAGGGCTTAGGGTTCTCTTACCTAAGAGTTTAGGGTTAGGGCTTAGGGCCCTTACCTTCGCCCACCGACGGACTGGCATGCCCCGAGAGCACCGCGGTGGCGAGCTAGGATATAGGTTTTGTGGTCAAGATTGAGGGTTTAGGAGGGCTTAGGGGGCTGTTCTTACCTAAAGGGTTTAGGGTTGGGGTTTAGGGCTGGGGTTTAGGGTCCTCACCTTCGCCCAAAGACGGACTAGCATGCCCCGAGAGCGCTGCAGAGATGCGCGCCGATGCAGACTTGCCCTCGCGCACAATCGAGCCACCTGCACGCATGCACACAGCGTGTGTTTCCTGTTGTTGTTGTTGTTGTTGTTGTTGTTGTTGTTGTTGTTGTTGTTGTCGTCGTCGTCGTCGTCGTCGTCGTCGTTGCTGCTGCTGCTGCAGCTGTTGTTGTTGTTGTTGTTGTTGTTGTTGTTGTTGTTGCTGTTGCTGTTGTTGTTGCTGTTGTTATTATTGTTGTCGGGTTGTCGGTTCGGTGCCGCATGTCGTCCTGCATGGGGGGAGGATAAGGGCCGTCTCCCAGCACGGCTACACGCCAAGCCATGGCAGCGCCGGGCAAGCCGCTCCTGAAGTGTTCCACCGAGGGGCAGTCTAGCAGGAGCCGGGCCAGTCGTATTTACGCCGCTCGTCAGCGGCACGGAGATCCTCGTCACCAGCAGCGCTGCACTGCTGGGTCCAGGGCTCGGCGACGACAACGCGCCCCCGTTAATCGAGTTGATCGACGAGCGGAGGAGCTGGCGCCCGTCAATGCATGCTGGACATTGGTCAAGATGGCTGCCCGTGGAGGCGGGCTACCATCACGGCTTCAGCGGTGGCGACCGCCGAGGCAACACAGAGTAAATCCGCTCCACCAATCGCAGCGTTCGTCACCGCGCTCATCTTCGGGGTCGCTCGTCTGCCGGTGACTGGCGTTGGAAGGTCTTCAGGCAGCCTCCATGAAAACTCTGTCGTCCATGCACCCCTGGAGGGTGGGACCTGGCCATGCATGAGGCATGGGGGGCCGGCTGAGCCCCATGCAAACGAGAGCTGGACAGCCATGCACTGCCAGGCGGGGACCGTTCCAGTCAGCGACAGTCGGCTCTGCCGGCTTGACTGGCCACAAGGCCACTACTGTGACCTTGAGAAAGGTCCTCTCCATATGCTCCTTGCCAGACATGTCTCTCAGAGACCGCTGTTTGGGGTAGTCTAGCCGGCGGGAGCGGTAGTCTATCGGCCGGGAGCCGGCGGTACTCTAGTACTTAAGTGTGCTGGAGTATCGGCGGGTGTCACAAGTAGAAGAGTAGCCTGCTTAGCTGGAAACCCCGTGTTACTGTTACTGTTACTGTTGTCGGTTACAGTTACATCGGCTTTCCAGCAAAGACTACCTCTAGTCCTAGTACCACCGCCTAGACCCAAGTCCAGTTCTGGCCCTAACAATTACTTGTGAGGGGCGGTAGCCACCAGCCGGCTGCCTGCCAACGTTAGTCCCAGAGCAAAAAGGAGAGCTATTGTGCGACGCCTCCAAAATAGGTCCTAACTGCTTCTAGGGGATAGGGGGTCAAGTGGCGCTTGCCAATCTACTTGACCGCCGTGGTGGAGGGGCGGGCGCCTGAGGGGCAGCCGGACCGTACACCACGGCTCTCCACCCGACCCTATCCTGAGCACGCTCAAACACCGTGTCCGAAAAAATCTTCCAATCAGAACGAGTGCCACTAGTTTCGCCCAGCTGCTGAATCAGTAGCTTAAGAAAATAGTGTCGGGAGGAGGCTGGAGGCCGGCCTTGCTGCCGAGCCACATCCATTGTGCAGTCAAAGTCGTACGAGGAAGACGAGAAGCCGGCATGCGCATCACATGGCCTAGCCAGTGCATTGATCGCTTTGCCACAAGGCTCTCAATTGGCTCAGTGTCGCACGCCTGGCGAATATAAGTTAATCTGTGCCGGTCGACCAGGCGCACACCCAGAATGCGACGAAGGCAGTTAGAGTGGGCAACCTCCAATCGAGTCAGTTGTGTTTTAGTAGGGGCGCATGTTTCGCAGCCGTACAGAAAGTGGGGCAGCACGAAAGTGTTGTTAACCCGCATCTTAGACTGCACTTGCATCTTCTTGCTGGCCCAAATTTGATCAAAAGACGCAAACACGCCCAGCGCGCGACCGACACGCACACCGATCTCCTTTTCCACACCAACACTCTGGGTTATCCAACTCCCTAGATACTTAATGCAGAGACGGTCTTCACTTCACCACCAGTCAGCGCAAACGTGGGCAGATCCGCGTCAAAATCTGCTAGCAAAATCATCACTTCTGTCTTGGCGGCGTTGATTTGCATGCCATAGCTAGAGGACACTTTGTTAAGGATTTTCAGCATAAGCGCCAACTGAGCTGGGTCATGCGAGAACAAACATAAATCGTCGGCATACATCAGCATTACTATACGCTCAACCGACGACAACAACACAGAGCCGCCGGCTCGGGTCACGACTGACACGCCAGCCCCCTCTGGCATCATGTCTAGCGGGCTTTTTCACTATGTGGTCAATAAAAACATTGAACAACACAGGAGCAATGACGCACCCCTGTCGCACACCAGACGACACGGGGAATTCGTGCCCGATTTCCCAGCCAGCCGCACGGCAGCTGCTGTGTTGGTGTGAAGATCCTCCAACAGGTCAATAATGTGCGGATGAACACTATATAATCTAAGGACTCTCCACAGTGCCGCACGGTTTATGCAGTCGTAAGCTTTAGAATAGTCGACAAATGCCACAGCCATGCATTGTTTGTACTCGGCATATGCCGCGCTTAGCGAGCGCAGAGTAAAAATTGCATCAACAGTGCCTCTGCTTTTTCTGAACCACACTGAGCCTCATGCAACTGACCATCAACCTGCGTGGAGACGCGGTGCAGAAGTATGGCAGCGTACACTTTCCCGGCAATGGAGAGAAGGCTTATACCGCGGTAGTTACCAGGGGAGTCACGCGGACCCTTCCCCTTATATAACGGTGTGATAATAGCAGTTTCCATTCCCTCGGGGCTCTCCCCGACCGCCATACGGCGATGATGACCCGGCGGAGCCATGCGATGGCAGGTGGGCACCGCAACAGCATGGCGTCCAGCTGGTCACCGCCCGGAGCGGCGGCCGAGCGCAACGCTCGCTCACACGCCTCCGTCTCAGCCAGGTCAGGGGGGCGCCCGTGCGCCTCGTCCACCTCTGTGGCGCGTGTGAGCTCAAACGCCGCGACATCGTTCTCCAGCTGGTTCAGGGTCTCGTCGCTGAGCTTGGTCTCCCCGCCATATAGCTTGTCGAATGACTCTGTCATGGCCTTAAGCACCCCGTCTGGACCGCTGTGCAGCGCGCCCGAGACGTCCCGCATGGCAGGTGGGATATGATGGCTGCGGCTGCGGCCCGCCAGCCTGTCGCACGCGCGCGCAAACTGGCGCAGATTCTTCTTGCGTAGCATGTCTTTTGCGCCTCCGTCACCTGCTGGCCGATCCACCTCTTCCTGTCTCTCTGCACAGCTGCGTCGGCCGCGCGGTTGGCGCGGTTGCGCTCTCGTTTGGCAGCAGCAGACTTGCTCCTGAGCCATGCCGAGTGCGCGCGCTGCCGGCGTCCATGAGCCGGAGGGTGCGCTGCGACAGAGTGAACTGCCAGCCGCGCCGCCGGCGCCTGCCGCGTGGAGCGAGGTGGTTGGTGGCCACCTCGCGAATGACAGCAGCCATCGCGTCGTACTCCGCCTGGGCATCAGTGCCCTCGGGCGGCACGGCCTCCAGCAGCCCAAAGCGATCGGGCAGCTGGAGGTTGAACTCACGATGGACAGCCGGGCGCCGCAGTTGTGAAGAGTCCCATGCGCGCCGCTGAGAGCCGCCTGCATGGCGGGAGGCTCGCATGCGGAGGCGCATGGACAGCACCACCATGCGGTGATCACTGTCCCAGGTTGGGCTCCTACGCACCCTACAGTCTGTCACCGCATGCATGCGGCGGCGCGCGACCAGGATGGAGTCCTTGACGCTGCCACGATGAGCAGTTGCCGGGTTGGGGTTAATTTCAGCACACACTGCCACCCGTCCGCCCGAGCCGCAGCGGCCCCTGCCCTGATCCACAGCCCCGACAGGGGCTTTCCCTAGATTGTTATCCGACAGGGGCTTTCCCTAGATTGTTTAAGGGTTTCCAGGTGATGAAAAAACAATTTGAAAAGCCCTGTGAAAAGTTTAAAAGTCGAATTGATATTTTTAGCGCCCACGGCGCATGCTTACCTCCCCTAACCCTCTGCCCGAGCCACGGCGGCCCCTGCCATTCTCCCAGCGCGCCGCTCATGCCAGTGCCTTCGGAGTCCAGCCACCTCAGCGGCGCCTAGTCTCAGAATGTATTTAGGGTGATATTCAGGGTTTTCTTTGATGTTTATTTAAGCACCCACCGCCGCCCGTCTGCCCGAGCCACAGCGGCCCCCGCCCTGCTTCCAGCTCGCCACTTAGGCGAGGGCTTTCCAGCCCCAAGGGCTGGCCGGCGGGCTGGCTTGCGCCAAGGCCGAGCCACCGCAAGAATGGGAAGGCCGACGTGAGCACGCGCGCGTGACGCTGCCAGAGCACTGTGTGTGTGGGGGGGGGCTCGTGTGTGTGTGTGTGTGTGTGTGTGTGTGCGTGTGTGCGTGTGTGTGTGTGTGCCAAGGAGGGCTGGCTTGCGCCAAGGCCGAGCCACCGCACAAACGGGAAGGTCGATGTGAGCGCGCGCGCGTGACGCTGCCAGAGTAGTGTGTGTGTGTGTGTGTGTGTGTGTGTGTCAAGGAGGGCTGGCTTGCCCCAAGGCCGAGCCACCGCAAGAATGGGA
>VFSX01000024.1:147500-240000 GCA_016618255.1 Chlamydomonas sp. UWO 241
TTGCCTTAGGGGCGAAGGTGGGCAGCACCATCCACAGGGCACCATCCCTCCCTCCCACTCGTTACCTTGCGATGTTGCGTTGTTGCGATGTTGCGTTGTTGCGCTGTTGCGATCACTCAGGCGACTCTTCTGAAGAGTGTCGTACCCTGCTTTCGAGCTCGCCTCGACCTCGCCTGCTGGCCGAGAAAATATTTCAATTATCGCGTGGGCTTGCGGGGTTATTTGGGGCGCAGCGGGGCTTGAGTGTCGGGCAGCGGGCGACACTCTTGGCCAACTGCCGATGCGGTGCCAATCCTCCCCCTCTTTCGACTCGGTATATTATCGTATTGCAACGCAACATCAGTACAACTCCAGTACAACGTGTGCCCAAGCATTCAAGTCCCTCCCTTCTTGTCTAGACGCCATCGACTCGTCTTCTCTTCGTCAACAGCCAACTCTCCTCAACATGCCCTCCCCTCCCATGCGCGGCTTCGGCTGCAGCGTCATGATGTTGGCTGCCATGCTCTGCTCCTCCCTGGTGCCCTACCAGACCAGACCCCTCACATACGCGTCTTAACCGCGTCTGGAACCCGCCTGCAGTCCAGCTCCGCGTCTGCAACCCGTCTGTAATCCAGCTCCGCAAGCAACATTCGCAACAGCGCGCCCACAGGCCCCCCTACGTCCTGCGTGTCGGCCATGGCTGCGTGATGTGGTTATGTCGGTGCACGATGTCTGCAGTTGGGGGGCGCAGTTGCCCAGAGCAGTGCGCCAGCCCTGGTTTCAAGCTGTTGCAGAGTGATATTGCTTTTGCGCACGCCCATCTTTCATCCCCCACGCTCCCCACGCCTTGGCAAGGCATTTATAGGTACGATGTAGAGCTGGTATGAGGCGGGGTCCGCTGGGGGGAGCGTAGGAGGGCAGTCTGCGCCAGACTTCAGACTGTGCAGTCATTACAGACGTCATACAGACGTGTGACTACGTTTCGATCCACACAGAGCATCCCCGCCAGCGCCCGACTTAAACAGCACATTTATGGTGCATTGGAACCCCTCCAACCTCATGGCAGCGCTGCTCGTGCCTGCGGGGTGTGGGCCCTCGACACTCAAGTTGGTCAGCGCACTCAAGCTGCCCGCGATCAACATAGCCTCGCACGACCTCAGCCAAAGAAGGCTCAATGCCAATGCCCTGCCGCGCGGGGACGAGGGCCACGACCATGTCGGGTTGGGTTGCATGGACGTTACGACGCCCCGCGTTGATCGCTGGGCGGCTGCCCAACGCCAGGCTCTACATGGCGCGTCAAAACGTCGCGATGCACGTCGCTATCAGGGCTGGGTAGGCGGACACCTGGAGTCAGCCTGCAGTCAAGGCTGAGGGCCTGAGTCAAGGCTGACCACCATGTTGGTCAGCACAGCTCCCCCCGCTGAACCTCTGCATGCTCTTGGCCACCCAGATGCACGGCGCTGGCGCTTCAACGTTCACCATCACAGTGCCGCAGAGACCCTGGCACACGCATGGGTCGCATGGCGACGGGCCCCGCGCCATGCGGCCATGCACCACACCATGTACAACACCATGCGGCCGGCCCGTCTGGTCTACACCAAGCATGGGCGTTCAGGATGGTGAGTTGCGCGCGCACATGATGCCCTCCCCCCTACGCGCACTTGCCTCCCCCCTCTGCCCCCTCGCATACGCGCGCCCCCCTCGCGCGCACACACACACACACACACTCGAACCCGAAACATCTACTCTCTCTAGCTGCGCGTGTGCGTGCGCGTGCGTGCACGTGAGCGCTACCACCAACCCCCATATATGCGCACATACAAGTGCGCATTCAATGCCCCCCATACGCGCGCTTGCCTTCTCCCTCTGCCCCCTCGCACACGCGCACACACGCACAACACAAACAACACACACTCTCTTGCACTGCGTGCATGAGCGTGCCTGCACGTGCTCACTACTTTGCACACCCATCTCTGCACACTTACGAGTGCGCGACCACGCCCCCCCCTCCCCCCCACACACACACCCGCCCAAACACACAACACTCACTCTCTCTTAGGGTTGTGGGCAACCGTATATCCCGTATATCCGTGCATACGGCCGTATATACGGATGTCAAAAGCGGGCGGAATACGCACTGCAATATACGGTTTTATTTTTGTGTGGATTGCGGCTGACGCCGACGCGATCCGGGCCGCAACGGGTCGCAAACAGTCTCAGTAGCAGTAAGCAAGAGATATAGGATGGAGGAACGTGGGCCGCGAGGTCCTTCAGTCAGCCAATGGGGTCACACCTTGGAGTCACGCAACAAACGGCAACACTACTCCCCGAATACAGCACGGAATCGGACGATTCTGCTTGCATTGTTAAGCTGATGACCAGCTCTGTCGATTGCATGCAGCTTTGGGGGGGTAGTGGTGATTTGCATGGGGCGCATGCATGGGGCTCATGGGGCGGGTGGCGCAACAACTTTGGGGTCTCTCTGGGTCGGGGCCTGAGGTCTGGGGTCCGGGGTCTGGAGTCTGGGGCGGGAGGCGGGGCCTGGGTCTTGGGTGTGGGTGTGGGTGTGGGTCTAGGCAGGGGGTCCCCTGGGTCTAGGGTTTGGGTGTATGTCTGGGCCTGGGTCTTGGTGGGGTATTGTCTTGGCTAGTACTTGCTTAGCGTTTTAACAAGGGACGGGGGCCCTTGGGTACTGAACTAGATCAGGTCGTAGACTCAACGGAGGGGGGAGGAGGGAGAGGAGGGGAAGGGAGGAGGGAGAGGACTTGGCTCCCGCACCGCACGCACCGCGGCCGCCCGTGCAGCCACAATACGGTTTTGGCATTTACTGAAAAAACTTAGCACGCATGATGATCACACCGAGAGCAACGGTGCCCAACGGCGTGTCTCCCACCCAATTTGACATACATATGAGGCAGCTGTGCTACATATACGGACACGTATCTACGGATATACGGTCGTATGTACGTATATACGGATACACGGGGCCGTCCATCTACGGTTGCCCACAACCCTACTCTCTCTCACTGCGTGCGTACGTGGGCGTGGGCGCTACGACTCACCCCCATCTCTACAAACGCGCGATCCATGTCACCCAATTTTTATGTGCTCGTGCTCCCCCACCCCACTCCACCACACACATACATCTCACACACACACTCACTCACGGGTGCGCTGCTTTGGCTGCGTGCGCAGGGGGGGCCTGCACATAGGTGCCTCTGACTGCAGTCAATATGCCCAAGCAGTTTACACGGTGTGCATGGGCATGGGATGTGGTGCAGGGAGTTGCGCGCGCATGTTGCATGTTGCGGGCGCGCATGCATGCATGGGCAAGCATTGCTCGACTGTTGCATGTTGCGCACACGCATGCATGCATGATGCATAGGGCCACACACGTTTCACTATTGAACGTCGGCTGACAAGAGACCCCCTCCCCCTTGCTGCAGGCTTCTGCACGGTCTGATGCTAGCACGCGTACGTACGAGGCAGTGCAGGAGGCGCAAGGGAGTTGACATGGGAGAGAGTTGACTGGACTCTCCAAGCTCTCAAGTGCTCAGTGTTCACTAGTGAAATTACCCAGGCATTTAGCGTGTTGTGTTGTAAAGCACGAGAGTTGGAGTCGACAGCTGCCCAGTCGTGTTGTGATCGCGGGGATGTCCGTTACAGACGCGTCTAAGACGCGTATGTGTGCGACATTGCATACGCGTCTTGGACGCCACCCACTGAGGCGTCTTAGACGCGTCTGTAAGGGGTCTGGTCTGGTAGAGGTGCTGGCTCAGCCCGGTGGGGGCGGCCCCGGCGGCTTGCCGCCGGCAGCGGCAAGCTGTGCCCCGAAGGCAACGGTGCCGGCACCACCCTGGTGCTCAATGACACCACCGACCTGTGGGAGCTCTCCACGTCGGGGGTGAGCACTGCAGCTCTGCACCACTCGCACACGCACTCGCACACGCGCGCACACGCACACAAGTGCACACGCACACGCGGGCACACACGCGGACGCGAACACACAAAATCGCGCAACGACCCATCAACACACCGACGCTCACACTGCCATCTCTACCTCCCCACCTTCCCCCCTCCCTCGCAGCTGCCCCAACTACAGCCCGCACGACCAGACCACACCCGACGACTCGGTCTACACCGACGCCGTGTACATGTTCCCCAGCTCGCCTGTTCTGTCCAACTCGATGGTGTTTGTGTCAATCACGATCGAAGCGGCTGGCACGACCAACCCCAACGGAGGCGCCAAGGGAGCCATTGGCGTCGCCATCAACGGCATCCCCATCTTCTCCGACGCCGATGGGCTGGATCGCGATGCGCTCGTGTACGAGGGCGACACTTTTGGCTCGTGCAACGGACGCGCGTCTCCCGCTGGTGCGTACCACTACCACACCGAGCCTGCGGAAGGCTGCGTGATTAACAGCACCGTGGGGAAGCACGATCCGTTCTGGGGCGTGATGGCCGACGGCATTCCGATCGCGGGCGAGCTCGGCGATGGCCGCGTGCCCCCGACCGACCTGGACCTCTGCGGCGGCCACGTCGATGCGACATACGCGTACTACCACTACCACTCGGTCAGCGCGTCGCCCTACACTGTGCGCTGCCTGCGCGGCTGCCTGCCCACTGGCATCTCGGGCTTCGGGTCCGTGCAGTCGTCGGCGTCGAGCAGCTGCTCTGCTGCCGCCACGCAGTACGACTACTCTTCGCTCATGGCCAGCGACATTGAGTGGATCAGCGGAGGCACCGCATACTCTACCCTGACACCCTCGCCCGAGCCCACGCCCACTCCCACGCCGACTCCTGAGCCCGAGACCACTCCTGAGCCCGAGCCCACGCCCACTCCTACGCCCACTCCTGAGCCCGAGACCATGCCCACTCCCACGCCCATTCCTGAGCCCGAGACCACGCCTGAGCCCGAGACCACGCCTGCGTCTGAGACCACGCCTGAGCCCGAGACCACGCCTGAGCCCGTGGTCGAGACCACGCCTGAGCCCGAGACCACGCCTGAGCTTGACAACACGCCCGCGCCCACTCCGGCCCCTTTCCCTTCCCCTACCCCAAACGCTGCTGGCGGCACTCAGGCTGATGACAAGGGCGGCCGTAGCGGTGGTGGTCGCGGCGGCCCCGGTGATCATCAGCATGGCCGCCGCATAATGCAGCTGTGAGCTGATGTGCTTACTCGCTTAGTACTAGGCCAGGCACCGTGACACACGGTGCCAGCAACCCTTGACCGGAGCAGAATAATTTTTATTTATATTATCTTCACCATTACTCAAGCCATCACTCGTCCATTGCATGAAACCTTGATTTTATTATTAGAGTAGACCGTTCCGCAACCTCGCGTGCAGAACACCTGTGGTCCGAGTGCGCTAGCTAGCAGCAGGATTTCCTCCAGGCTCGGCACATTGTAATGAATGGCCACCCTCGCCCCCGTGTCAGCACGTGTCCAGACAGCAAGCAGGCGTGTGGGCTGTGGATGTGCCTGCCGCATGCAGCCTTCCTTCACTCCCCCTCTCATGCCAGTCTGGTGCATACCGTGCAAGCTCACACAACACGCTGGGTATTTAGTTGTTCCCCATGCAGGGATCTGGGGTGCGGGGTCGCTCTCTGGGGACTCGCACAGAAGACCAAGGGTCGGGTTGGCCTAGGCATCCACCACCGAGGGCAGCAACATCAATCAGCGGTTGTGGTGCGACTTTTTTTACGTACCCAATCTGGGCAGAAGCCCTCCGCATCACACACTCAGCGTAGCAGCTTGACTCACAAATGCGAGGGGACAATGGGATTTGGTGGATGGATTTGGTGGCGCCCATGCCGGGGTGGGTATCTGCAAGGGCTCTGACCTGCGCTGAGTCAGAGCAGACCCTACGCTTGATATATTTGTGTACGTTACGTAGGGAGCAGAAGGATGAGTTTGCGTTGCCAGGTCAGGATTTCGATTTTATGCTTCATGACCAACACAAATAATATGATTTGCATGTCGACCATTTAATCAGATCAGCTGGGTTGGGCGCCTGTATATCAGAACAAATCACAAAACCACAATGCCCGTTGACCAGGCTGCCGCCGCCTTGTGCGCGCAACAACACAACCGCAATGCACTGACACTCACATTGCCGTCCCCACCTTGCTCGCAGGTGCCCCAACTACAGCCCGCGCCATCAGACCGCACCCGACGACCCGGTCTTCACCGACGCTTTGTACAAGTTCTCAGGCTCGCCGGTGCTCTCGATGTCGCCGGTGTTTGTGTGCATCACGAACGACTCTATCGGCACGCTCGACCCCAGCAGAGGTGCTAGAGCAGCGATCGGTGTCGCGATCAATGGCGTCTCCATCTTCTACGACGCCGATTTGCTTGACTCGTACATGTTCACCGCCCGTGCCACGTTTGGTGGCTGCAACGGCCACACCGCACGTGGCGGTGAGTACCACTACCACATTGGGCCTTCGGACGGCTGCCTGTTCAACTTCACCATCACCACGGGGCAGCACTCACCGTTCTGGGGCGAAATGGTCGACGGCATTCCGATCGCGGGCGAGCTTGGCGATGGCGGTGTGGCCCCGACCAACCTGGACATCTGCGGCGGACATGTCAATGCGACGCACGCGTACTACCACTACCATTCGGTCAGCGCGGCACCTTGCGCCGTGCGCTACCTGCGCGGCTGCCTGCCCACTGTCATCTCGGGCTTTGGCTCCGTGCAGTCATCGGCGTCCAGCAGCTGCGACGCAGCCTCCGTGCAGTATGACTACTCTTCGCTCATAATCAACGACATTGAGTGAATTAATGAGAGTGGAGGGGCGCTGGGGGAGTCGGAGCTCTTCCTCATCATCTACTTTGGGTCGTGCAGTGTATTTTTTGATAGGCTGCTCCGCCATTGGTGCTATTGCTGAACATCCGAGCTCGCATGCTAATGCTTCGCCAGACGTGGCAGCTGCGACGATTGACACGATCAGCCTCACGACCAGCCTTGCCAAGGTGGGCCAAGCACCACCGGTAGTGGGGTACCCCGTCAGCTCCCGCGTGGTGTCCATCGTCCCGGCATTCCACCTCGCGGGCGGCAGCGAGCCTATCAGCGAGTCCCTCAAGAAGCTGCAGGCCTTGGTTAAGGAGCTGCAGGCGGCGCGTCAGAAGCGGCCCGCCACATCTCGCCCTGTCCCATCCCAGCCAGGCTAGTCTCACATGTCATGCCCAACATGCCCGTCGCGCCCGCCACGGGTGTTGAAATGGGCGTCTGCGTCGACATCCTGCTGCCCGGCCAGTGTATGTCAGTCTCGTCCGCGTCCCGGGCTCCCACGACACAGGCCTCCACCTCAACCTCCACCGGCTTGGAGCTCGATGATGCCGTCAACTCCACGTTTTGACCTGATGCCGCCGGAATGAAAGTGAGGGCGACCGATCACGAGAGACACCCGATTGACCCCGCAGATGAACACACACACACACACACACACACACACACACACACGCGTGCACGCGTGCTCGCCTTCTCTCACATATTCACACGTGCATGCCCACAAATGAGCTGTGGCATCGCGCCCCTGCTGTGCCACTCGACAGAGCACGCCAACTCCCACCCGCTGGTGCGCACCCGCAGGTTTCTGCACCCGTGGGAATGACCGGCGATGCAAACAAGGCGGCATGGACCTCGAGGAGCTCCTAAACAACGTGGACCACATCACAAGGACTGAGATTGACAGGCCTGCGCTGTAAGACCTGCCACCCAGGGGCAGTGCTGCACTGCTGTCTGAAGTACAATGAGGATGCCGCTGATGATGGATGTTTCAGTCAGGGACACCTGAAGCTGTACTGGTGGAGGGTCGCGCCTCTGCGCTTGGGCTGCACCAGCGGCAAGAGACGTGGTGCTGTTGATGATGGATATTACAGTCTGTGTGACACCAGTTATGATGTATAAGACCGGTGTCGGCGCTAGCGCCCGACACCTTAAACTCAGTTTCAGTGGGAAACTGGCTGGCTACCTGGTAGGGGTGAGGGTAAACCCCCACACGCGCGCACGCACTGGACCTAGACAGGACACTGGGCCCCCAGATCCACCCTATACCACCCAGGTAGTGACAGCAACGCATTGTTGGTGTGCGCTGTTATGACAGGCACTGTTATTCATGCAAGCCAAGCTTTTTTTTTACATATGTTCACTGGAATTCTGATTTCACTTTTGCCCAACGTGCGCACGGTCCTGGACAAAGCTCCGGCAGTTAAACTGATTGATTGATCGATGATCTGACAGTTACAGCCTCACACCTACTGCATGGCTGTGATTGTGCACAACCGAAATGATGGACACACAGAGGCAATATTACAGAGGCAATATCACAGGGGTGAACGAATGGGGATGGAGTGCCCACCCAGGGTGCCCACCCCAGGGTGAAATGCTTATTTGTGGGCGCCCGTCAGGAAGACGTGGCCATCACTCCGCGCCAACAACAACGCCGTTCTTAAACTTCCTGATAACTGCTGTGTGCGCCTGGGAATCCTTCTCTGTGTTCCCTCTCCCCCACCAGAACTATCATGTTATTATAGCCAACAGGGTCACTCGTCTGGAAGTAGCCCGCCTCGCGAGGCAGCTCCCAGGTCGCGACCGTGCGTACTGTAAACTATTAACTATTAACTGTAAACTGTAAACTGTTAACTGTCACTCCTCATCCTCGGCCTGTTCCACAATGTGCGCAATTGAGAGCATCAGCTGGCGCCACACTGCACGGTCGGGCCGGTCGCTGGCCATCGGAAACACTGCCGCCTCGGGCACCACGCCCGCGCCGACGTACACCAAAAAGCCACGCCCCAGCCGCCATGCCTTCACGGCAGCCGTGCCCTCCAACGCCACGAGCAGGGCCTCCGGCAGCGGGGACAGCGGCTCGGTGTTGTGCATGGGGGGCGGCGGCGCGGCCCCTCGCACGCCAATCACGCACGAGTACGTTCGGTCCTCTGGCTCCCGGGGGTCGGGGCACGCCGACGACACAGTCTCCCCATGCTGCACCAAGCTGCCATCCCCAACGCGGCACATGTCACCCGGCTGCAGCAGCTCCACGATCGCGGCCATGTGCACCAGCGCCTCGCGGCACGTGATGGCCCGGTAGCCGTCGGGGAGCTCCAGCGGCGGCAGCAACGCGCCGTCATCGTCTGCGCCGCCGTGCGTCGGCGCGGGTGGTGCTCTGCCACCGCCACCACCGCCGCCGCTGACTCCGTGCTGCGGTTGCCTGAGACTGCGTTGCGGCGGCGGCGCCGGTTGCCGAGGCGCCGGTCGCCGCACCACGATCAGGTCTGTGAGCGACAGGGGCGGGGGCGCGGCCCTCGGCAGCGGCGGCGGCGGCAGGTCGGCAGAGTCGTCGTCGGGGAGCGTCACGATGCGGCACGTGACCGCGTGTGGTGGCGCGCTGCTCTCCCCGCCCGTGCTGACGCACTCGATCGCCGCGGTCGGCACCGCGTACGGCGACGCGACCGTCGGCCCCCTCACCGTCCCGCCCACGACCGCGCAGATGTCGCGGTACAGCGTCAGCGCGAGCACGGTGGCACTAGCCTCTGATGCGCCCTCGCAGGAAGCCAGGTAGTAGCCGGGCGGGACCGGGTCGGATGCCAAGATACTGAGCCAAAACGGCCGCGGAGGCTGAGGAGGCTCCGCCGTCGGCGATGGCGGTGCGGCAGCAGCAGCAGCAGCAGCAACAGCAGCAGCAGCAGTAGCAGCGTCGCCGGCCCACGTTGGAGGGGGGGGCGCCACCGACACGCTCGCATGCCCTACCAGAGTATGCGCGTCCAATCCGCGGATCAGACGCGTCTGAGATGCCTGAAGGACGCGATGGCTTAAGACGCGGCGAGGGCTCTCAGCGGATTGTCGCAGCGACGCATCGCAACACCGCGCGCGAACGCGCGTTACCATACGTTACGTACCACAGCTGTTGCGCCCCGTTTGTGGAGGCCGGGGAGCACTCACGGCCGCGTGATTTTTTCGCCTGAATTGAGACGCCGCTGAGACGCCGGTAGGCCGCCACTAAGGAGCAGCCGAAGCCTGTGGCGCGCCTCCCAAAGCGTGCGTGCCGGCTGCAGCCGTGGCGGGCCAGCTGGTCATATGTCATGTGACAAGCCTGTCATCCTAGGATGAGCCTATAACTAGCAAGTGCAGCTGCAGCTGAGAGTACTCTGCAGCTGCAGAAAATGTTAAAGCAGACGGGTTCGAGCCACATCGATCCCACATCAAGTTGAGACGCGTCTCATCCGCGGCCCGTCAGAATCGCGTCTTACTGGCATCTTACTGGCGTCTTAAAAATTAACCGATTATCCGCGGATCAGACGTTGGGAGACACGGATCATCCGCGGATGAGACGACGAAATGGCGATGATTGTGGCGTCTCAACTGCGGATCATCCGTGCCTCCCGACGTCTGATCCGCGGATAATCGGTTCATTTTGAAGACGCCGGTAAGACGCGGATTCGACGCGCACACTCTCGTGGGATGGAATGCCAGCGAGCGGTACCATGCCGCGCCATCAGCAGCGCCAGGCCAACCAACGCGACCAGCATCCTGCAAAGTGAACACCGTCGCGACGTCAACTCGAGTGGCTCTAGACTCTCAGGAGATGCAGCACGGCATCGACACAGGGGGCCGTGTGTTGAAGGGGGTATTCGTCCTGAACCCTGCAAGAGGCTGGCTCCAAGCTCACCCACGCGCTGCTGTCGAGGTGTGTTCTCACTAGCGCTGCATGTGAGAGGAGTAGTGCCGCTGTCGCGTGCAGACCATGAGCTGCGTGCGTCCTCCCACACACACCCCTGATCTGCCCCTGATCGCGGATCGATTTCTGTTCTCCCACACTCGCGACGTCCGAGCACATAGAGCTGCAGCGCACCAAGATGGAGAGGCAGGTGAACCGCACGTGTTTAAGATAAACCGTTGCAAGGGCTATTTGAAAGCATCCTGCACTTCAGCAAAAGCTAGGAAATTACCCCCCCTCCCAATCTCCACAAGGTCTCCACAAGATCACCCTCCAAACCTTCAAATCAGCCACACGAAAATGGCAAACAGCTATTGTTAAGTGCCAAGCCAAGTAATCGCGCTGATGACATGCGGGCGCGGAAACAGAGGAGAATCTTTCAATTACCCAAACTAAGTGACCGATTTGTTGTAAAGGAGCGCGCGGTGCGCGCACAAATCAGGCGGTCATGTCACGGAGAGAAGTGAGGTGCGGCAGATGATTAGGAACATAACGAAGAGAGAGAGGAAACCAGGAAGCCGCTGCATGCGTGATGTGCCACGTATGTGCGCGTGGCCTGCTGCCGCTCGCGAGTGCCCGGCAGTCTCATTGTACTTGGCTTGCTAGGCGAGTCCGTTGTTGTTGGTGGTGGTGGCGCGCACGGCCACACCGCGGCCTTTGGAATGAGGTGCCTGCTCCAGGTGCGGTTGAGTAGCCGCACAGCTAGTAGCTGCCGCACAGTCGTAGCTGCAGTAGCTGCCGTAGCTGCCGCACAGCCGCACAGCCGCAAAGCTAGTAGCTGCCGTTATGTGATGCATGCAACAAAGACGACGACGGCAACGACGGCGCGTAGCTGCACAGTTGACGGCGGGCAAATGCCGCCGCCTACCTCTTTCCTTCCCTCCGCTGCGTGTCGGGTCGGCGGCCTTCGAGCGAGGACGGCGGGGTTGGAGACCTTCTCGAGTAGCTGCACAGTTGAGTAGCTGCAGAGTCGACAGCGACAGATGCCGCCGCATACCTTGTCTTCCCTCCGATGCGTGGCAGGTCGGCGGCCTTGGCGAGGACGGCGGGCTTGCAGGAGACCTGCTTGAGTGGCTGCACAGTTGAGTAGCTGCATAGTCAACGGCGGCAGATCGTCTTCCCTCCGATGCGTGTCAGGTCGGCGGCCCTATCGAGGACGGCGTTGTGGTAGGAGACCTGTGTCGCCGCCCCCGCCTACTTCTTCTTCTTCCCTCCGACGCGGGTCAGGTCTGTGACCTTGTCGAGGACGGTGTTTTTTTAGAAGATTCGAGGCCCGGCGGGGGGCGGGCGCCGCTGCCTACTTCTTCTTCCCTCCGATGCGGGTCAGGTCCGTGAGTACGCTGGGGGTGAAGGAGATGCGGGTTGCGACGGGGGCGGGCGTCGGCGTGACGCGGGTCAAGTCGGTTATCTTGTCGAGCGCCGACGTGCTGTCGAAGGCCGTCGGGCGGAGCGCCACCGGCACGGGCGCGGGCGTCGGCGTCGGCCTGGCGACCGGCGTTGGCGTCGGCATGGGCGTGGGCTGCTTTGGGGGGTCCTTGGGCATAGGAGGGGCGACGGACCCGGGCAGGATGTTGACCATTGAGCGGATGCACTGGCGCCATATCGCGCGGTCGTCCCAGAACGACGTGTTGGCGAACACGGTGGACTCGGGCACGATACCTGTTTGGGGGGGGGGAGGGGGGGGGAGGTCGATTGTAAGTATGATCTGGAAGCATGTGTGTGGGCGTGCGTATGTGTGTGTGTGTGTGTGTGTGCGTGTGACTGTGTGTGTGCACGGGGGGAGTCGCGCTCCGGAGCGTCGCACGCGAAAGCCGTCCCAAGACGAGTGAGCGGCAGCCCCCTGGGCACGTGTGCATCTGTTTGAACTTTCAGGGCATGGAGACAAAAACACGCTTTGACCGTTCGCTGACTGGTCTTGAGGCCGTCCACATGTGAGGTTCCTGGTCATGTGTGCATATCTGCTTCAACTTTCAGGGCATGGAGACAAAAACGATTTATGAACTTTCGCTGACTGGTCTTGAGACCGTCCATATGAGGTTCTTGGGCATGTGCGCATCTGTTCCAACTTCATGAAAACACGTTATGAACTTTTGCTGACTGGTCCCGAGGCCGTCCACATGAAGCATGCACGCGCCCCTAGGCCCTAGGCCCCCTACCAGACCTTGGGCACCCGAGGTGTCGGACTGGGCACTCGAGGGTTGTGCCTAGAAGTAAGTATATACGTGTCTGAAGTAAGTAAGTATAGACTATAAGACTGTAAGTCTATAAATAAGTAAGTACATATAGACTGTAAATACCACAAAACACAATGTTTGTTGCAGAGACGGCGACTCACCTGCGCCCAGGTAGAGCACAGTCCCCGCACCATACTGCCATGACATGACACGCACCACGCCGGGTGGCGTTCCCTCTCCACCCCACACGTGCATGGGTGCGGTAAAATAAACAGAATACTAACATATGCCGGCTTCTCGTCTTCCTCGTACGACTTTTGACTGCACAATGGACGTGGCTCAGCAGCAAGGCCGGCCTCCAGCCTCCTCCCGACACTATTTTCTTAAGCTACTGATTCGGCAGCTAGGCGAAACTAGTGGCACTCGTTCTGATTGGAAGACTTTTTCGGACACGGCGTTTGAGCGTGCTCATGATAGGGTCGGGTGGAGAGCCGTGGTGTACGGTCCGGCTGCCCCTCAGGCGCCGGCCCCTCCACCACGGCGGTCAAGTAGATTGGCAAGCGCCACTTGACCCCCTATCCCCTAGAAGCAGTTAGGACCTATTTTGGAGGCGTCGCACAATAGCTCTCCTTTTTGCTCTTGGACTACACGTTGGCAGGCAGCCGGCTGGTGGCTACCGCCCCTCACAAGTAATTGTTAGGGCCAGAACTGGACTTGGGTCTAGGCGGTGGTACTAGGACAAGAGGTATTCTTTGCTGGAAAGCCGATGTAACTGCAACTGTAACTACTATATCAGGGCCGCGCCTCACTCACCGGCGCCCAGGTAGAGCACAGTCCCGGCGCCATACTTCCAAGCCTTGACGAGCGCCGCTCCGGGGATGCGCCGCAGCGGCGGCGCCGGCGGCGGCGCGGGCGGCGGCGGCGGGGGCGACGGGGACGGCGGCGCGAGGCCGCGCATGACGATCATGCAGTCGTAGAAGCCGTTGGGGGCTGGGGGCGACAGGTCGGGGCACGAGTACCAGCCCTGTGTGGGTGGGGGGCAGGGGCAGGGGTTTCATAGGCATGAAGCATGTGCATGAAGGTTTCATATGCATTGAAGCAGGAATGCTGCAGCATCATCATCATCAGCAGCAGAAGCAGCAGCAGCAGCTGGGATTCGGGAGCGATGGGGCAGGGCAGAGGGGGATGCCCTGGGGTGGGGTGGGCTGGGGGTGCATGGGGTTGGGGGAGGAATGTAATGCAATGCAGTGCAATAGAGGAATGTTGCAGTAGCAGCAGCAGCAGCAGCAGCAGCAGCAGCAGCAGCAGCAGCATGCAGCTGTCTGGTGTGGGGCTTGGGGAGCGACGGGGCATGGCAAAGGTGGAGGCCCTGGGGTTGAGGGGGGGGGTGCATGGGGGGGGGGTGAGGAATGTAATGCAGTGCAACAGAGGAATCTTGCAGTGGCAGCAGCAGCAGCAGCAGCAACAGCAGCAGCATGCGGCTGTCTGGAGTGGGGCTTGGGGAGCGACGGGGCATGGCAGAGGTGGAGGCCCTGGGGTGAGGGGGGGGTGCATGGGGGGGGTGAGGAATGTAATGCAGTGCAATAGAGGAATCTTGCAGTGGCAGCAGCAGCAGCAGCAGCAGCAGCATGCGGCTGTCTGGTGTGGGGCTTGGGGAGCGACGGGGCATGGCAGAGGTGGAGGCCCTGGGGTGAGGGGGGGGGTGCATGGGGGGGGTGAGGAATGTAATGCAGTGCAATAGAGGAATCTTGCAGTGGCAGCAGCAGCAGCAGCAGCAAGCAGCATGCGGCTGTCTGGTGTGGGGCTTGGGGAGCGACGGGGCATGGCAGAGGTGGAGGCCCTGGGGTGAGGGGGGGGGTGCATGGGGGGGGTGAGGAATGTAATGCAGTGCAATAGAGGAATCTTGCAGTGGCAGCAGCAGCAGCAGCAGCAGCAGCAGCAGCAGCAGCATACGGCTGTCTGGTGTGGGGCTTGGGGAGCGACGGGGCATGGCAAAGGTGGAGGCCCTGGGGTGAGGGGGGGGGTGCATGGGGGGGGTGAGGAATGTAATGCAGTGCAATAGAGGAATCTTGCAGTGGCAGCAGCAGCAGCAGCAGCAGCAGCAGCAGCAGCAACAGCAGCAGCATGCGGCTGTCTGGTGTGGGGCTTGGGGAGCGACGGGGCATGGCAGAGGTGGAGGCCCTGGGGTGAGGGGGGGGGTGCATGGGGGGGGTGAGGAATGTAATGCAGTGCAATAGAGGAATCTTGCAGTGGCAGCAGCAACAACAGCAGCAGCAGCAACAGCAGCAGCAGCAGCAGTAGCAGCAGCGGCAAAAGCATCTGTCTTGGTCTGGGGCTTGGGGAGCGACGGGTCGGGGCACACGTGGAGGCCCTGGCAGTGTGCGCAGGGGGAGAGGCGCCATGGCACACACATACACACACACTCACACACATACACACACACACACGCAGACACACACACACATACACACACACACACACGCAGACACACACATGCAGGCACACACACACACGCACACACACGCACACACACCTGATCACCCTTCACCACGCCACCAACAACGCCGCACACGTCATCCGGCGCCATGAGAGGCACGATCGACCCGAGCAAAGACTCGACCTTTGTGTGTGTGTGTGTGTGGGCGAGCCGGCGGCTCTGTGTTGTCGTCGTCGGTTGAGCGCATAGTAATGCTGATGTATGCCGACGATTTATGTTTGTTCTCGCATGACCCAGCTCAGTTGGCGCTTATGCTGAAAATCCTTGACAAAGTGTCCTCTAGCTTTGGCATGCAAATCAACGCCGCCAAGACAGAAGTGATGATTTTGCCAGCAGATTTTGACGCGGATCTGCCCACGTTTGCGCTGACTGGTGGTGAAGTGAAAACCGTCTCTGCATTTAAGTATCTAGGGAGTTGGATAACCCAGAGTGGTGGTGTGGAAAAGGAGATCGGTGTGCGTGTCGGTCGCGCGCTGGGCGTGTTTGCGTCTTTTGATAAGATTTGGGCCAGCAAGAAGATGCAAGTGCAGTCTAAGATGCGGGTTTACAACACTTTCGTGCTGCCCCACTTTCTGTACGGCTGCGAAACATGGGCCCCTACTAAAACACAACTGACTCGATTGGAGGTTGCCCACTCTAACTGCCTTCGTCGCATTCTGGGTGTGCGCCTGGTCGACCGGCACAGATTAACTTATATTCGGCAGGCGTGCGACACTGAGCCAATTGAGAGCCTTGTGGCAAAGCGATCAATGCAGTGGCTAGGCCATGTGATGCGCATGCCGGCTTCTCGTCTTCCTCGTACGACTTTTGACTGCACAATGGATGTGGCTCGGCAGCAAGGCCGGCCTCCAGCCTCCTCCCGACACTATTTTCTTAAGCTACTGATTCAGCAGCTAGGCGAAACTAGTGGCACTCGTTCTGATTGGAAGACTTTTTCGGACACGGCGTTTGAGCGTGCTCAGGATAGGGTCGGGTGGAGAGCCGTGGTGTACGGTCCGGCTGCCCCTCAGGCGCCGGCCCCTCCACCACGGCGGTCAAGTAGATTGGCAAGCGCCACTTGACCCCCTATCCCCTAGAAGCAGTTAGGACCTATTTTGGAGGCGTCGCACAATAGCTCTCCTTTTTGCTCTGGGACTACACGTTGGCAGGCAGCCGGCTGGTGGCTACCGCCCCTCACAAGTAATTGTTAGGGCCAGAACTGGACTTGGGTCTAGGCGGTGGTACTAGGACTAGAGGTAGTCTTTGCTGGAAAGCCGATGTAACTGTAACTGTGTGTGTGTGTGTGGGGGGGCTTATGTGTGTGCGCGTGTGTGTGTGTGTGCGTGGTGTGGTGTGTGTGTGAATGTGTGCGTGTGTGCATGAAAGTCACGATCGACCCAAGTGAAGGCTCAACCTGTGTTTGTGTGTGTGTGTGCGTGTGTGCGTGTGTGTGTGTTTGTTTGTTTGTTTGTGTGTGTGTGTGTGTGTGTTTGTGTGTGTGTGTGTGTGTGGTAGTGGTGCGACGGTGACGGCGGTTGTAGTCGTCATGCGGTGGCCGGCCCAACAAAGCGCTCCAGGGTCCAGTGCACCATGTCTCACCCCCCACTACAATCCCCCCCCCCCACACACACACAAAACACATTAAATGCACATGAGCTGACGCAATCGGTCGGGGCCAGCTCGAAGCACGCCCAGTGCGTGTTAATGGGCACCTTTCCCTCCCTTCCCCCCCCCCCCCACACACACACCACCCACAAGACACAACGACGAGCAGCGACGCGCGCGGCGGCGGCGGCGACGGGGCCGATGCACTCTCCCCCGACCCCATTACTACAACCCCCGCCAGCCCCCCCCCCCTTTATATACAACAATACGCACAACGTACCTCAGGGCACGTGAGCATCCGGAACCCTGCCGGGACAGGCTCAAACCCCGGCATAATCGGGCCGCTCGACAGAACGACGAGCAGCGACGCGCGGCGGCGGCGGTGGCGGGGCCGATGCACTTTCCCTCGACCCCATTTCTACAACCCCCACCGCCCCCCCCCCCCATAATCAAACAACACGCAAAACGTACCTCGGAGCACGTAAGCATCCGGAATCCTGCCGGGACAGGCTCGAACCCCGGCACGATCGGGCCGCTCGACCGTACGACGAGCAGCGACGCGCGCGGCGGCGGCGGCGGCGGGGCCGGCGGCGGCGGCGGCGCGCGCGTGCCCCCGGGGAGGTTGGTGACAACACGGCAGTTGAGGAGCGGGCGGGGAGCGAGCTCGGGGCACACCACGTGTGCGGTGGGCGCGCCGCCGAATGACGTGAACGCCGATACCTGCGTGCGCGTGCGTGCGTTGCCGATTTACAGTCTGCCGGATGCTTTGGGGGCGTGTGTGTGTGTGTGTGCTTTTGCTTGTGTTGGGGGCTGAGCTCAGGGCATACGTCGCGTGCAGTGGGCGCGCCGCTGAATGGCGTGAATGCTGAGACCTGCGCGTGCGTACGTGCGTGCGTGGCCGATTTTACAGTCTGTCGGACGCCTCTGTTGGAATTGTTGTGGGTGGGTAGGTGGGTGCGTGTGTGTGTGCGGGCGTGTCAGTGTGCGCCTACCTCGCCGCGCGCTGTGCCTCCCTCCACATCACAGATGTCGAGGTAGAAGGTGAGTGGCAGCACCACGGACGAGTATTTGGCGGCCTCGGCGCATGATGCGAGGCGGAAGCTGGCCGGGACTGCACGCGTGTGTGTGTGTGTGTGTGTGTGTTTGTCAAGACCCTCGCACACCGCACACCCCCATTTGTCCCACGCAGTGCACGCGTCGAACCCGACTATGTGTTTGTGTGTGTGTGTGTGTGTGTGTGTGTCTAGCTGATGATGATGATGGATCTTACAGTCTGTGTGACACCAGTAATGATGTGTAAGACCGGTGTCGGCGCTAGCGCCCGACACCTTGAACTCAGTTTCAGTGGGAAACTGGCTGGCTACCTGGTAGGGGTGAGGGTAAACCCCCACACGCGCGCACGCACTGGACCTAGACAGGACACTGGGCCCCCAGATCCACCCTATACCACCCAGGTAGTAACAGCAACGCATTGTTGGTGTGCGCCTGTGTTCTACTACTAGTCCCGCCGCCGCCATTGGCTCCAGCAATCTCCTCCATGCCCGCCAGCAATCTCCTCCACGCCCGCCAGCAATCTCCTGTATGCCCGCCAGCAATCTCCTCCATGCCCGCCAGCAATCTCCTGTATGCCCGCCAGCAATCTCGTCCATGCATGGGCGCCGCCATGCGATCTCCATGCGCCGCGCCGCGCTCCATGCGCGCCAGCACCCGTACCACCCGCCTCATTCCCGTTCTTTAGCCATTCCCCGTGACACCTATGGCTGATCCTTGTTCCGCCGTCCCCTTTGGCATCTGTAACCCGTATCCTCTCCCTGTAGCCTCATTCCCCGTTCTTAACCGCCATCTCCATTATGGTGCCCGCCCGCTGGTGGGGCCTCGCCTCGCCCCATGCCGCACGGCTAGTGTATTGATTGCTGCGCCATCTATAATCTGCGCCTTGGGGCAGGGAACCCCTGCGCCACAACCTCCTCACAAAGCCTAGCCGCATGTGCCTCGCTTCCCATGTTTCTCAATTTCTCGCCATCCGCTTCCATGCCCGCCTGCAATCTCCTCCACGCCCGCGAGCAATCTCCTGTTTGCCCTCAAGCAAGCTCCTCCATGCCCGCCAGCAATCTCCTCCATGCATGCACGCGCAGAGCGCCGCCATGCAACCCCCATGCGCCGCGCGCGCCGTGCGCGCGCCGCGCCCGCCAGCTCCCGTAGCCTCATTCCCCGTTCTTTACCCATGCGCCATGACGCATTAGCCTTGTCCGCCGTCCCCTGGCATGCATAACCCGTAGCCTCATCCCCGGTAGCCGCATTCCTCGTTCTTAGCCGCCATCTCCATTATGGTGCCCGCCCGCTGGTGGGGCCTCGCCTCGCCCCATGCCGCACGGCTGGTGCATCGATCGCGTCGCCATCTAATAATCTGCGCCTTGGGGCAGGTAACCCCTGCGCCGCAACCTCCTCACAAAGCCTAGCCGCATGTGCCTCGCTTCCCATGTTTCTCAATTTCTCGCCATCCGTCTCTCTCTTCCATCCAGGCACAGTAAACCATTAGGAGCCGCAATCTGCTTGAGTTCCGATCGTTGTGAGAGGGGGTGCATGCTCGCCGCAATTCTCGCCATCGTGCATCGTGCTCTCCATCGTACCGCTGCCCCATCTGCCACATAGCCTCGCCCCATCAGGACCAGTTCATCAGTAGCGCTGTGCGTCACAGCCGCTCAGGGTAAATTTCCAGATTTTCAGCCGCCCAGTACCAAGCGCAGTTGTCCCGGTTGTCCGCCATCGAGCGGCGCCAGGGCGGGAGCCCCTGGCGAAGAGCTTATGAACTTAACATAGTAGACAGACCCTTCTAGATTGACTAGGGCGCCGCTCGGGGGCCCTCTACTAGAGCGCACTAGATGTCCCTTTCTATCAGCTTTCCATTGATGCAAGACGGAAGCTGGCCGGGACTGCATGTGTGTATGTGTGTGTGTGTGCATCTGTGTGTGTGTGTGTGTGTGTCTAGCAAAGCCCCCATCGGCATCAGGCCGCCTCACCAACCCATCGGGATCAGTCATCCCGATGCGCCTGAACTCGATGTTGAACGGCGGCATTGATCCCCAACAACCCCCCCGCCTGCCCCCTAGGAATCCCGCCAAGACCCTCCCAGGCCGCCTCACCAACCCACCAGGATCAGTCATCCCGATGCGCCTGAACTCGACGTCGAACGGCGGCGGCGGGCTCGGCGGGCTCAAGCCGAAGGCACGCACGACAAACTCGCACCTGACAGGTTGGGGTGTGGGTTGGGATTTAGGGGTTGGGTTTAGGGGCAAATTCAGTATCTTTGGGAGGGGGCGGAGGGGGGGCTCTGCAGGCTCGTGCCAGTGGCACGCATGGCAACCTCGAACCTGATAGGTTGGGGCGTAGGTTGGGATTTAGTTAGGGTGTAGGTTTAGGTCAACTTAAGTGTCTGAAGGGGGGGGCGGCTGCTCGGCGGGCTCGTGCCAGTGGCACGCACAACAAACTCGAACCCTAAACCCCAACCCTGATGGGTCGGGGTTTTGGGTGAACAGAGGTATCTTTGAAGGGACTGCGGCTGCTCCGGCGACCCTGTGCCGATGGCGTGCATCCCAAAACTGCTGCACCTGAAAGCAAGGTTTGAGGTTGGGGTTTGGAGCTGATGATGGATATATTACAGTCTGTGTGACACCAGCAATGATGTATGAGACCTGTGTCGGCGCCAGCGCCCGACACCTCAACTCAGTTTCAGGCTGAAACTGGCTGGCTACCTGGTGGGGGTGAAGGTCAACCCCCATATGCGCGCACGCACTGGGTCTAGTCTTTGTCTTGACAGGGCACTAGGCCCCCAGATCCACCCCTAAACCAGTTACAGTTACATCGGCTTTCCAGCAAAGACTACCTATACCCTATACCACCCAGCACTAACCTTGAGAGTGGTTCACCCCCGAAGAAGAGTGACAGGGTGGGTGCCTGACCAGCAGTGATTTCGTTTTCAGGAGTTTCAATTAGTTATTCCATAGCCGGAATCTGCATTGACCTCGTTGACCATTGACCTCCCGTTGACCGTTTGTCCTCATATTTATTTGAAAGCTCTTGACGACCTCTATCTGGCGGGCTTGTCAGATGAATGGGTTGAGCTGTGTTCAAGATCAAAGCACACCTGGAATACAGTCAAATGGCTGTGGACAGCAAGGAAATCACTGCTGACCACCCAACCCCCACACGCATGCACGCACATGCCCCCCCCCAACACGCACGCTGGCACGTTGCGTGGCCTTGCAGGCTCTCTTGTTAGTAGAGCCCCCCTAGGCGTGTGGTCTAGGCCTTTACTCACGCCCCGGGGTCCTCCGGGCGCGTACGTGTGAAACCTGTAAAACCAACACGCACGCAATTGAACTGTGATGGCGAGACCAAGAGCCCCCCCCCCCCCGGGCACTTCACGCCACACTCAGGCTGTGTACTCTGGCGGGGGCATGTACTGGGACCGAGTGTGCCGTGAAGAAATTGTCCAGGAGCAACGTACTCATGTGAGCACGCGCGCATCCCCCCCCCACACACACAGCCCCCCACACCCACCCACCCACTCAGACACACACGTCCCCCCCCCCCAGAACGCACGCACGTGTACTGCGACGGTGAGCCCGCCTGCCCCTCTTGCGGGCACTGCACTGCGTACGCGGGCGGGGGCGCGCCCGCGCCGTGCACGGTGCCGCCAACAACGTAGCAGACGTCGTCGTAGCGCGTGGACGACAGCAATTTTACGGCATTGTTGCGCGCCTGGGGTGGGGGCGACGTACAAGCAGGCCAGTGTGTGTGTGTGTGTGTGCGTGAGAGAGGGGATCCAGGGATTGTCAGAGAAAGATACGACGTAGCAAGCGTCGTCGTAGCGCGTGGACAACAGTAATTTCACAGCATTGTCGCGCACCTGGGGTGGGGGCAGTGTACAAGCGGGCCAGGGGATGCAGGGATTGTCAGAGAAATTTACGACGCAGCAGACGTCGCCGTAGCGCGTGGACGACAGTACTCGCACAGCATTGTTGCGCGCCTGGGGTTGGGGTTTGATGCAGGCGTGTTTAGGGTAAGGGTTCAGGGTTTAGGGTTAAGGATAAACGAGAGCGCGGGATTTGGAAACACACACACTCCTCCCACACGCACGCACACACACACGCACACACACGCCCCCCCTCCCCGCACACGCGCACCTCAGCGCACGTGGCGCGGCGGAGGGTCGGGCTCGCCCCCAACCCGTAGTCCTCAACCCTCAACCCTCAACCCTAGCCCCTAAGCGCACCTCAGTGCACGTGGCGCGGCGGAAGCTCGGCGTGAGCCCGGCGTCAAAAAGCCCCGCGTCGAGGCGCATGAACGCGAGGTGTCCTGGCCGGCGGGCAGCGCCGCGTCTGCGGACAGCATGCGGCCGCGCCCTTATCCCTAAACCCTAAACCCCAAACCCTTAACCTTAAACGCACCTCAGCGCACGTGGCGCGGCGGAAGCTCAAGCCCGCCCCTAAACCCTTAACCCTAAACCCTCGACCCTCAACCCTCAACCCTAAGTGCGCCTCAGCGCACGTGGCGCGGCGGAAGCTCGGGCTCGCCCCTAAACCCTTAACCCTGAACCTGTAACCCTAAACGCACCTCAGAACACGTGGCGCAGCGGAACCTCAGGCTCGCCCCTAAACCCTAACCCCTAAACCCTAAACCCTAAACGCACCTCAGCGCACGTGGCGCGGCGGAAGCTCAAGCTCGCCCCTTAACATTTTACCCTAAACCTCAACCCTCAACCCTAAACTCTAAACGAACCTCAGCGCACGTGGTGCGGCGGAAGCTCGGCGCGAGCCCGGCGTCAAAGAGCCCCGCGTTGAGGCGCATGAACTCAAGGGTGCCCTGGCCGGCGTTTGGAGTCAGATTTGGGAGCCATGGAGCCGGATTTCCAGTCAAATGGCCTCAGAAAATCAATTTAAACTCACGAAAAAGAATCACTGACCGCAACCCCCCACACGCACACCTCAGCGCACGTGGCGCGGCGGAAGCTCGGCGCGAGCCCGGCGTCAAAGAGCCCCGCGTCAAGACGCATGAACTCGAGGCCCGCATCCGCGGACAGCCTGCGGCCGCGCCGCGTGGCCGTGCTCATGCTGGGCTCGTCGCTGGCCATGCTGGGGCCCGCGCCGCCCATGCTCTCCATGGACATGGGCTCCTGCATGGTCATGTTGTCCGTGCTTGGCTTTGGCTCCCAGGCGCGGAAGTACATCGGGTAGAGGTCGAACGCGGCGATCGGGCGCCCGGCCTCGTCGAGTGCCTGGCCCTCGCCGTCGCCCGCCGTGCACGTGAGCGCGAGGCCGCCGACGTACTGCGATTGGCAATAGTGCGTGCGGGTGGGGTGGGGGTCGGTCATTTTCGTTTGGGCTACTGGTAGTCCAAATGGCTGCCAAATGGTTACTGGTAGGGCTACCAGAAAAACCAAATGGCTCCATTGGTAGGCATTTGAGAAGTGTTTTCCCAAGTTGCTTCATGTCTGTCGATTCCATCAGATAGAGCTCAACAGCTAGAGTCAAAAGCTATAAAGTTTCATGTATTTGACGGTCAACGGTCGACAATAAGGCGGCAGTCAAGGCGGTCAACGGTGCGTTGGCCACCAGGAAACATCCAAAAAAAATGAAGAGAAAATCACGGGTCGTCAGTTAGTGCCGTCGCCGTCGCCATCGCGCGCGTGGGCGCGAGGCCGCCCACGTGCTGCGCACAACGTGTGGTTCATGCCACCGTCTGTCGGGCGCCTATGTTGGCAGAACCGACCTGTTGCTTGCACACGAGAGTGGTTGGAGACCCAGATGAAGGGCCTTCAAGGCGATGTCGAGTTGTGGGCCCATTTTCACACGGCGCCCCTACTCGCTCGTCCATGTTCTCACGCCGATTCCGGGCGTTCAAGAGTGGCTGCATCCCCCCCCCCTACACCCCCTCCCCGGGCCACCTATGCATACGTATCGACCAGAGTTTTCAATAGCCAACCCGCCACCCGCAAACCTGCAACAGCGGGTTGAGACTGGCCGGTTTGGGCTGGCGTTGCTGGCGCTGCGGGTTGACTTTGCGCGTAGGTGGTGCGGTGGTGTGGTGTGGGATATACATATGTAGGAGATATGGACTGGATCGCTAAGCAGCGGACCCACTGGTATCAACAACCCAACTGTGGCAGCCCGCATCACGACGCCAGCTCCCTCACTCCCACGCCTTGAGGGAGTCAGTCACGGTAACATCGGCTTTCCAGCGAAGGCTACCTTCTGATGATGATGATGGATACTACAGTCTGTGTGACACCAGTAATGATGTATAAGACCTGTGTCAGCGCTAGCGCCCTTCTAGTCCTAGTACCACCGCCTAGACCCAAGTCCAGTTCTGGCCCTTAGAGTCACTTGCGAGGGGCGGTAGCCACCAGCCGACTCGAGGGAGCCACACAGACTGTGACAGCCTACCCTCGTGTGCCGACATGGAAGGTGTCAGGAAGGTGTGAGGAAGGTGCGAGGAAGGTGTAAGGAAGGTGTGAGGGAGGTGCGAGGAAGGTGCGAGGAAAATGCGAGGAAGGTGTGGGGAAGGTTTGGGGAAGGTGTGGGAGTGGATTCTCTTATTGGAAAAATCAGACCGAAACTTACCGCGGGCGTCATCACGTAGTCGGGGCCGTTTGTCGCGACCAGGGGCGCGGCGGCCGGGCCGAGCGCGGCGTACGTTGCCGCCACGTCGAGCAGCGCGCCGGTCTCGCCGTCGATGCGGCCACACTCGCAGCCGGACAGGGATTGGAAGCCGAGGACAGCCTGATAAAAGAGGTTGATGGGGGGGGGGGGGCAGATTCAGGCCCCCGGGTGGATGGTTGGAATGCGCCGGTCTCGCCGTCGATGCGGCCGCACTTGCAGTTGGACAGGGCTCGGAAGCCGAGGACGGCCTGATAAAAGAGGTTGATGGGGGGGGCGGGGGCAGATTCAGGCCCCCGGGTGGATGGTTGGAATGCGCCGGTCTCGCCGTCGATGCTGCCGCACTCGCAGTTGGACAGGGCTCGGAAGCCGAGCACAGCCTAGGCAGGCGTTGAGGTTGAGGGGGTGGACAGTAACAGTAACAGTAACATTGGCTTTCCAGCAAAGACTACTAAGAGGGGGTGGAAGGAGGCAAACATTCAGGCCATCTAAACCTTGCCACAGCCCGACTTCAATCCCTGCCAGCCCCCCACCCCCCACCCCACCCCCCACACACATGCACACGCACATCCAGCAGCCCCGTTGGTGCATCGCACTGGCTCCCCTCTGTCAGGTCATTGTTCCTTCGCCTTCTCTGCTTTTTCCCAGCCCTATAGCTACCGCACAAATGCCGTTTCCCAGCCACCCACCCCACCCACTCAGGTTTGCATACGCACGAACATCCAGACGCGCCATCGGTGCATCGCACTCGCTCCCCTCCGCCAGGTCATTGTTCCTTCGCCTCCTGTGCTTCATCCCAGCCCTAAAGCTACCGCACAAATGCCGTATCCCAGCCACCCACACCACCAACCCACTCAGGTTTCCACACACACGCACCTCGAGCAGCGCCATCGGTGCGACGCACTCGCTCCCCTCCGCCAGGTCTTTGTTCGTTGCGACGAGAATGATGTGCATGCCACCTCTCCCCACCTCTGCCCTCCTACCACAAACACCAACACACATTCGACTGACGCCAAAATCGACCACGACACAAGCAAGCACACGCAACGCACCTCGAGCAGCGCCATTGGCGCGTCGCACTCGCTCCCCTCCGCCAGGTCGTTGTTCGTTGCAGCGAGAATTATGAGCACGCCGCCGTTGGAAAGGAATGCCCGACCATAACCACCCACACACACACACACATGCACACGCACGCACCTCGAGCAGCGCCATCGGCGCGTCGCACTCGCTCCCCTCCGCCAGGTCGTTGTTTGTTGCGGCAAGAACGATGAGCACGCCGCCGTTGGCCACGATCGAGCGGTAGTTGGCCGCGACCGCGGACTCGTAGCCGTCCGGAAGGTACGTGCCGACGAATGCGGGCGTGAGGTAGGGGGCGATGATTGCGTTGCGGCCCGCGAGGGCGGCCGGGATGAAGACCTGCGATTGGTCATAGGAGACGAGGCAGAGGTGAAGGAGTCTCAGCCAATGGCTAGCACGATCACAATGGTGGGCAATGGAACAGAGAGGGCGTGGGGTAGGGGGCGATGATCGCGTTGCGGCCCGCGAGGGCGGCCGGGATGACGACCTGTGACAGTGCACAGCGCATTGGGGAATGGCGTCGGGAGAGATGGTGATCAGAGCAGCGATCCAAACCAGTATGGTGTGCCTGGGACGGACGAGGGCGCGCGGTAGGGGGCGATGATGGTGCTGCGGCCCGCGAGGGCGGCCGGGATGAAGACCTGTGACAGCGCACAGCGCATTGGGGAATGGCAACCAGAGAGATGGTGATCAGAGTAGCGATTTAAACCAGTATGGTGTGCCTGGGAAAAACAAGGGCGCGAGGTAGGGGGTGATGATCGCGTTGCGGCCTGCAGGGGCGGCAGGGATGAAGATCTGCGATCAAGTACCAGCTTACGCTCTGATGAGGATTTGCGGATTAGGCTCACTACACTGTTGTGCTGATTTGATGGATGTACTGGTTGGATCGTACTGCCCACACAGGCATGAAGATCAGTGATTCCCCTGCGAGCCGTATACCGCTCCGGGCCGGGTTTCCCATTTCCCAGAAAACCACTCCACACTCAGTGGGAGAGGGCGTGGAGCAATGCGTTGGAAAGCTGTTGCCGAGAGCAGCACAACGGCATACGTTGCATGAATACCTGCTGTGTATTGTGCCTGGTGTGAGCGGTCAAAGTTGTTGGAGCCGGCAAAAAACTAATTACTAAAATCCTTCCCAAGGACCACTGATGAAGACCTCAGACAGCGGCTAGCACTAGCACAGTGCTTGTGCGATGAAAGTCAGAGGGCGTGTGAGGTAGGGGGCGATGATCGCATGTCGGCTCGCGAGGACGGCAGGGAAGATGACTTGGGACCAACCAGAGAAGTAGGAGATGTCATCTAGAGGAGTAGGAGATGGCATCTAAGCCAACGGCTGGCATCACCACAACGAAACAAAGAGGACGTGAGGTAGGGGGCGATGATGGCGTTGCGGCCCACACCAGCGGCAGAGATACATGCCTGAAATCAACCCGAGTCGCTGTTAGGAGATGGCGTGTAGAGAGAGGTCCAAGCCGACGGCTGGCACTGGCACAATGGCGGGCAATGCATCCAAGAGGGGTCGCGGAGGGGGGCGATGAACCCTGAACCCTAAAACCCCTTGACCCCAAACCCCTAAACCCTACAACCCTCACCTCGTTGGGCAGCGCCAATATTGACGGCAGGCCTAGAACCTGCGTCATCTGGTCCTGGAATGACTGCAGAAGGCAGCTCCTTGATATTTGACCCTAAAACCCTTAACCCTGCTCAGGGTTTCAAAACCCTTGACCCTAAAACCCTGAATCCTTCACCCTCCACCCCTAAACCATAAAGCCCTGACCTCATTGCGCAGCACCACCCTCGACGACAGGCCTAGAACCTGTGTCATCTGGTCCTGGAATGACTGCTGGAGAGGCAGCTCATTGCAGCTCATTGACCCTTTACAGTTACAATTACATTGGCTTTCCAGAAAAGACTAACTATATTCCTAGTACCATCGCCTAGACCCAAGTCCAGTTCTGGCCCTAACAATTACTTTTGAGGGGCGGCAGCCAACAGCCGGCTGCCTGCCAACGTGTAGTCCTAGAGCAAAAAGGAGAGCTATTGTGCGACGCCTCCAAAATAGGTCCTAACTGCTTCCAGAGGTTAGGGGGTCACGTGGCGCTTGCCAATCTATTTGACCGCTGAGGTGGAGGGGCCGGCGCCTGAGGGGCAGCCGGACCCTACACCACGGCTCTCCATGCGACCCTATCCTAAGCATGCTCAAACGCTGTGTCCGAAAAAGTCTTCCAATCAGAACGAGTGCCACTAGTTTTGCCTAGCTGCTGAGTCAGTAGCTTAAGAAAATAGTGTCGGGAGGAGGCTGGAGGCCGGCCTTGCTGCCGAGCCACATCCATTTTGCAGTCAAAAGTCGTACGAGGAAGACGAGAAGCCGGCATGCGCATCACATGGCCTAGCCACTGCATTGATCGCTTTGCCACAAGGCTCTCAATTGGCTCAGTGTCGCACGCCTGCTGAATATAAGTTAATCTGTGCCGGTCGACCAGGCGCACGCCCAGAATGCAACGAAGGCAGTTAGACTGGGCAACCTCCAACCCTTTACCCTTGAACCGAAAACCCTAAACCCTGAAACCCCTTGACCCTTAACCCCTACACCCTACAAACCCTACCTCGTTGGGCAGCACCAATATCGACGGCAGGCCTAGAACCTGAGTCATCTGGTCCTGGAATGACTGCCGGAGGCAGCTTCTTGACCCTAAAACCCCAAAACCCTCAACCCTGAGCCCTTCAACCCCGTGACCCTAAATCCCTAAACCCTACAACCCTCACCTCGTTGGGCAGCACCACCATCGACGGCAGGCCTAGAACCTGCATCATCTGGTCCTGGAATGATTGGTCGAGGGACTGCTCCCCGGAGGACGTCGTGGGGCTCGGCGCGGGCGTGGGCGTGGGCGTGGGCGTGCGCGTGGGCATGGGCGCCGGCGCGGGCGTGGGCGTGGGCCTTGGCACAGGCGTAAGCGTGGGCGTAGGCGTGGGCGTGGGCGCGGGCGCGGGTGTGGGCGTGGGCGTTCCCCTGGGGGGCGGCGGGCTTGTCGACTGCGGGGGGTTGGCGATGGCACTTTCGCCCCACCTGCGCGTGTGCGTTGTTGCAGAGCGGGCTTTAGAGGGGTCAGGGTTTAAGTATAGGGTTAAAGGTTTAGGTCTCTCGCTAGGGTTGGGGTTAAAGGTTGCAGGTTTGGGTTAAGGGTTGCAGGTTGAGGTTGACGGTTTAGGGTTTGGTCGATGAGGGCTCTGTCGCCTCACCTACGCGTGTGCGTTGCTGCAGAGCGGGCCTGTCAACTGAGGGGTTAGGGTCTGGGTCCAGGGTTGAGGGTTTAGGTGAAGGTTGAGGGTGTATGTGTAGGGTTAAGGGTTAAGGGTTCGGGGTTAAGGGTTTAGGGTGGAGGTTGTAGGGTTTAGGTGAAGGCTTAGGGTTTAGGGTTTAGGTGTAGGGTTGAGAGTTTTTAGGGTTTGGTGGATGAGGGCGCCGTCGTCGCACCTGCGTGCGTTACTGCAGAACGATGGTGGCCCGCTGTTGGTTTGTGTTGTCTCTTTTCTTGCGTCGCTCCGACCCCGCTCCCCCCTACCCACAGGGGCAAGGCCCATACCACCCCCACCCCCCCGATCACCGATCACCGCCTCCAAAGACCACTTTGAGCAGTCGTACTTGCAGATGCACGCCTTGTAGCCAGACCGCCGGATGGTCAGCCCTTTTCCCCGCTTGCCCCCCTCAACCCCACGCCCCGAACCCCATGCCGCACAGGGGCAAG
This sequence comes from Chlamydomonas sp. UWO 241, assembly GCA_016618255.1. Classification (NCBI taxonomy): domain Eukaryota; kingdom Viridiplantae; phylum Chlorophyta; class Chlorophyceae; order Chlamydomonadales; family Chlamydomonadaceae; genus Chlamydomonas; species Chlamydomonas priscui. The sequence continues at coordinate 176,941 of VFSX01000024.1, forward strand.
GCCTGCACACGCGAGCACCGCCCCGAAGGACCCACTTTGAGCCGTCGTACGTGCGGAAGCACGCTTTGAAGCCGAAGCGCCGAACGGTCAGCCCGCGGTGGATCTCTGCCCGCTTTTTTTTGTGCCCCCTGTTACCCCACGCCGCACAGGGGCAAGGCCTGCACCAGCGAGCACCGCCCCGACGGACCCACTTTGAGCCGTTGTACGTGCAGAAGCACGCATTGTATCCGGACCGCTGGACGGTCAGCCCGCTGTGGATCTCTGCCCGCTCTTTATTGTTCACCCTTTTACCCCACGCCGCACAGGGGCAAGGCCTGCACCCCCGAGCACCGCCCCGAGGGACCCACTTTGAGCCGTTGTATGTGCGGAAGCACGAATTGCAGCCGGAGCGCCGGACGGTAAGGTGTGTGCAGCCCGTTGATGTTTTCCCATTTCCACCCCGTTTATCACCCATCCACCCCGCAGCGGGGCCCTGCGGGCTCTGCACCATCACTAATGACATCACTGATACCCACTTTGAGCCGTCGTACATGCGGGTTCCTCCCCCCATGCAGGATGTCATGCGGCACCGATCTCGACGAGTTGATCGACGAGCGGAGGAGCTGGCGCCCGTCAATGCATGCTGGACATTGGTCAAGATGGCTGCCCGTGGAGGCGGGCTACCATCACGGCTTCAGCGGTGGTGACCGCCGAGGCAACACAGAGTAAATCCGCTTCACCAATCGCAGCGCTCGTCACCGCGCTCATCCTCGGGGGCGCTTGTCTGCTGGTGACTGGCATTGGAAGGTCTTCAGGCAGCCTCCATGACAACTCTGTCGCCCATGCCCCCCTTGGAGGGAGGGACCTGGCCATGCATGAGGCATGGGGCGCCGGCTGAGCCCCATGCAAACGAGAGCTGGATAGCCATGCACTGCCAGGCGGGGACCGTTCCAGTCAGCGCCAGTTGGCTCTGCCGGCTTGACTGGCCACAAGGCCACTACTGTGACCCTGAGGAAGGTCCTCTCCCATATGCTCCTTGCCAGACATGTCTCTCAGAGACCGCTGTTTGGGGTAGTCTAGCCGGCGGGAGCGGTAGTCTATCGGCCGGGAGCCGGCGGTACTCTAGTACTTAAGTGTGCTGGAGTATCGGCAGGTGTCTCTAGTAGAAGAGTAGCCTGCTTAGCTGGAAACCCTGTGTAACTTGTAACTTGTAACTTGTACGTGCGGAAGCACGCCTTGGAGCCGGAGCGCCGGCCGGTCTCAGCCCGTTGTTGATGTCCTCGCATTTTTTGGGGGTGTTTTCACGGGTTTTTTCCCCCCTTTTACACCCCTGCTGCACAGGGGCAAGGCCTGGACACACAAACACCGTCCTCCCCCCCTAACCCACTTTGTGCCGTCGTACGTGCGGAAGCACGCCTTGGATCCCTTGAGCCGGCCGGCCAATCAAGTGTGTGCAGCCCGTTGACGTTTTCCACTTCTTTTAATTTTTCACCCATCCGCAGCAGGTTATGCACGATCACTCATGACATCACTGATCCCCAAATACCCACATGAGCCGTCATACTTGCGGAAGCACGAACTGCAGTCGGAGCGCCGGATGGTAAGGAGTGCAGCCCGTTGATGTGTGCATCCTGTTTAATGTCTTCCCATTTTTCCCGTTCATCACACACACACACGTTCATCACCTCCCGTTCATCACACACACACACGTTCATCACACACACACGTTCATCACCTCCACCCCGCAGCGGGGCCCTGCGGGCTCTGCACGATCACTAATGACATCACTGATACCCACTTTGAGCCGCCGTACGTGCGAAAGCACGCCTTGGAGTCTTGGAGCACCGGCCGGTCCCAGCCTGTTATTGATTTCTTCGATTCCCCCCCCCCCTTTAACCCCCATGCTGCACAGGGGCAAGGCCTGGACCCTCAAGCACCACCTCGAAAGACCACTTTAAGCCATCGTACGTGCAGAAGCACGCCTTGGAACCGGAGCGCCCGCCAATCAAGTGTGTGCAGCGCGTTGATAAAAACAATCCACCCCGCAGCGGGGCCCTGCGGGTTCTCCACGGCCACTTATGACATCACGGATACCCACTTTAAGCCGTCGTACGTGCGGAAGCACGCCTTGGAGCCCTGGAGCCGGCCGGTGAGCCCGGTGTTCCCGGACGCGAGGGAGCCGCGCAGCGAGCACACGTTGGTCGACGATTGCCACGTGAAGAAGGTGCAACTGGGCTCGATGGCGCACGTCTCGGCGCAGTTCACGTCGTACAGGTCCAAGAGAGCAAGCTGCGGCAGGGTTGTGGGGTCCAGTTTTTACCATCTGCCTCCTGTTGCAAGGTGCATTGTAGAAGCTCTGTGGTTCGTTTGGGGTCACACCGCCGCCCACGAGGCGCCATACGCCGCCATTTTCAGCGTGTCGCGTAGCCACGGCCAGCATGGGCAGGATTTGGGAAGAAAGGCAGGGGGCGTGCCACAGGTAGTAGGCGACGGGTTGCGCGGCTCTGCTGCACCTCCAGCCAGCCCACCAACCGCCTGAGGCCCCCCCCCCCCCCCGGCCGCCTCAGGTGTTACGACCGCCTTCATTTGCGTGCCTCCGACGTTGGGGTGGCACATCTGTGTGGTAACACTTGTGATGCATGAGACGCTTGTCGCCAGGTTTGACATGCGGGATAATCACGAGCCTGCAGCAGCCCCCCCCCCCCCCAGCAGCCTCCCCCCCCCAAAATGATCCCCCGACTGCTGCCCCCACCTCCTGGCCGTGCACGTCCACATTGGACATGCAGGAGAATCACGCGCATACAGAAGACCTCCCCCCAACCACCCAGCAGCACACCACCCACCCACCCACACCCCGACTGCCCCCCCCCCCCGAGCTCCTGGCCCTGCACGTCCACATTGGACATGCAGAATCATGACCTGCAGAGGACATATCCCCCCATCACCCACAATCCCCTGACCGCTGCCCCTCACCTCCTGCCCTTGCACATCAGTGTGGGTCATGCAGGATAATCGCGTGCATGCACAAGACCTCCCCCCCCACCACCACAGCAGCAGTCCCCCCCCCCCCCGATCCCACGATCCCCCGACCGCTGCCCCTCACCTCCTGCCCCAGCACATCCGTGTTGGTCATGCAGAAGAAGCGCGCGCCAAAGCCGCCATCGAGAGCGACTGCGTGCGTGTGGGGGAGCGTGTGTGTCAGTGGTTTCCTAGCCAATCGGATTCTGATGCGGAAACCGTCTAAAGGGCGGGTTTGCCGATGGGAAGCTGGAGAGGGGGTCAGAGAAGCCAGAGGTGAGGCGCAGCTCCCAGAAATGTATGTCAGCCTTGGGAGCGCACAGGGAGCTCTGCCGGAAACGCGGAGATAAACCCGGAGGCACTCTCCAGTAAAACCGACAGGATGGCAGCTCCCAAAGAAACCCCTGGTGTGCGTGTGGGGGTGAGGGGCGGGCAGGGGGGCATTGTGTGCGTGTGCATGCATGTGTGAGAGTGCGAGTGTGTGTTTGTGTGTCAGTCTCTCTTTCTTCCTCCCTTCCTCTCTTCTCTCTTCTCTCATCTCCCTCCTCTCCCTCCTCCCTCTCCTCCCCCTCCTCCCTCTCCCCCCTCTCCTCCCTCCTCCCTCCTTTCTCTCCTCCCTCCTCCCTCCTCTCTCCTTTCTCTCCTCCCTCTCCTCTCTCTCCTCTCTCTCCTCTCTCTCTCCACTCTCCACTCTCCACTCTCCCTTTCTCTCTCTCTCTCCTCTCTCTCCTCTCTCTCCTCTCTCTCCTCTCTCTCCTCTTGCCAGGCTCACCCGTCGCCCCCATCATGCACAGCTCGTAGACAGTATCGTCAGGTGCCCACTCGTTCGCGCGCCCGACGTCTGGCGCCAGCCCAGTCACACAAAGACCATTGAGCTTGTATTGGAACAGGTTACACTTGGTTGCCTGTTCGCACAGAGCCCAGCACTCCAAGATCGTGGAAACCCTGGACGTCAGGGTGCTCTGCGTGGCAGGTTTGTGTGTGTGCGTGCGTGTGTGTGTGTGTGTGTGTGTGCGTGTGTGTGTGTATGTGTGTGCGTGCGTGTGTGTGTGTGCGTGTATGTGTGTGTGTGTGTGTGTGTAGGGACCAGCACTCGCCGATCGAAGCTACCTTGGGCGTCGTGGTGCTCTGCATGACAGGTGTGTGTGTGTATGTGTATGTGTGTGTACGGATCAGCAGTGTCAGGGCGTGTGTGGGGGGGTGCTGTTGGTTTTCTACTTAATCACCCTAGATGGGTAGAAAACTGGAGTTTCTGTCGAACAAGACTTTCTAAGTGTGAAGTGAGATTTACAGAAGCCTCTTATGGTGCTAGCACCCCAAGATTCCTATCCGTCTTCTTGGGTCGCTAGCACCGCTCCCTTTTTGCGGCTTCCCGTTCCTTTCAGCCTTCTGGAAACCACCCACCCACCCTGTTGAATTGTGGTGTCCGACTGACTTTTATGTTTGAACAAGTTAGGGAGAATGGTGCTTAGCTGCAGAGTCCGGCCGCTCGACATTGGTCGTGGGTGGTACCATGCCCTGTGGCGGGTCACCATCTGCGGCCGGGGGAGGTCAGGCTCTGCCCCGAACCGTGACCGCTGTCACGCGTGACTGTAATCAAACGAACGCTTCTGAAAGTCAGAGACAGAAAGTGTGTGTGTGGGGTGGGGTGAGGGGGGGCAGGGTTTGCGCGCGTGGGATGTTGCCAAACGCTCCAGCCACGAGGTGCAAGGGGCAGCTCACAAGCCTGTGATAGAGGCAAGGGGGACACACACACACACACATACACGCGCGGGTGCACGCACGAGCACATACATGCACACGCACACACACATACACTCGCACCCGCCCCTGCCCCTCCCCCCCCCTCACACACACACACACACACACCAACCTCCAGGAACGGGATGTGTACCGCGCCGTAGCAGCCGACATACCCGGGCCCGATTGGGACATCGCTCGACTGGCCCAGCCGCCGCGCACCGCCGCCAGCACCACCGACCGCCTGGGCGGCAAGGGAGAGCGAGAGAGAGTGAGGGAGAGTGAGTCAGAGAGAGAGAGTGAGAGAAAGTGATAGGAAGTGACAGAGAGTGGGAGAGAATGGGAGAGAGGGAGAGAGGGGGAGACAGGGTGCCGCCACGGACCGTCGCCGCTGCCGCCCCTCCATCAGAGCGCTCAGCCTGGGTGGGCAGAGCAAAGACGAGAGAGTGAGTTAGACAGAGAGAGAGTGAGAGAGGGTGAGAGACAGTGAGAATTAGAATGAGACAATGAGAGAGTTAGAGAGAGTGAGAATGAGATGGTAAGAGAGTAAGAGAGTGAGGGAGTGCGTGTGACAGAGTGAGGGAGTGAGAGAGTGAGAGAGTGAGAGAGTGAGAGAGTGAGAGAGTGAGAGAGTGAGAGAGTGAGACAGTGAGAGGGTGAAAGGGAGTGAGAGCAGAGTGTCGCACCGACCACCGCAGCTGTCACCTCTCCATCTGAGCGTGCCGCCTGGGTGGGCGGAGAGGGAGTGAGAAAGAGTGAGAGGGGGTGAGAGGGAGAGAGAGGGAGTGAGAAAGAGTGAGAGGGAGTGAGAGGGGGTGAGAGGAAGTGAGAGGGAGTGAGAGGGAGCGTGAGGGAGTGAGGAAGAGTGAGAGGGAGGGAGAGGGAGGGAGAACGACTGAGTGAACAAGCGAGAGCGAGAGCGAGAAAGTGAGAGGCAGTGAGTGAGCGAGAGTCGCAGAGCAGGCCATCGCCCATGCAGGGCGGTTGCTCGACCAAGACTGTGACCCACCAGGGCGGCGGCATTCGGCGGGAGGCGCAGCGCTGCGCTGGCGCCAGCCCCACCAGGACCAAAGGCAGCGAGCCGTCCGCTGTACGGGCTCTCAGTGTCCATGCCAACGCTGTTGCTGCTGCTGCTGTCGATGCTAGTGCTGCTGCCGCTGCTGCCGTTGCTGTCGATGCTGCCGCCGTTGCCGCCGCTGCCACCAACGCTGCTGTCGGTGCTGCTGCCACTGCTTCCACCACCACCTCCGAGCAGCTCCTCCAATGCCGCGAGCGCGCGGCGGCGCACCGGCCCGCTGACCGAAGACGAAGATCCCTGCGTGTGTGCAGTGCCGCAGATAAGTGTGAGACGAGGAGCAATCCACTAGTGTCAAGTGTAAGGAATGTCCCGGGACACTGTTCCAGATCCTCCGGGGGAGCATTTTTTTGAATTTAACATACTTGGCGCGATTTTTGAATTTTTCCTTAAGTTTGAGCTCACCCAGCAACCGCCAGGATATGAGTTTGAACATAGATCTAAAGATCTAAGACCATCAGCAGATAGCTTAAAGTGTCAGCGTTCCAACGTGCCCACCCTCGTCAGATGGGACTTAGTGTTGCAGCCATGGCATGCGACAGAGGATGGATTAAATGTGGCACGCACCCCAAGGATGGACAGTCTCGCATGGCGGCTGGTGGCAGCATGGCTGCAACACAGCCCATGCAAACTCGCAATGTCGTGTCCAGCAGGAGTTCAGTGAGAGCCCTAGCTAGGAGTCCTAGCCAGTTGAAGTGGCACGCACCCCGAGGATGGACGAGTCGCTCGTGGCGGGCGCGGCGGGCGGCGGCGGTGACAGCCCCTACAAATTAGCGATTTCCTGTTCAGCATGTATAGTCCTAGGGAGTTGCAGTGGCAGGCACCCCGAGGATGGACGAGTTGCGCGTGGCGGGCGCGGCGGGCGGCAGCGGTGACAGCCCATACCAACTAGCGATTTCCTCTTCAGCATGAAGTCCTAGCAGTCCTATGGAGGGAACTCCTAGGGAACTTCAGTGGCACGCACCCCGAGAATGGACGAGTCGCGCGTGGCGGGCACGGCGGGCGGTGGCAGCGACAGCCCATACCAACTGGCGATTTCCTGTTCAGCATGAAGTCCTAGCAGTCCTAGGGAGGTAACTCCTAGGGAGTTGCAGTGACACGCACCCCGAGGATGGACGAGTCGCGCGTGGCGGGCACGGCGGGCGGTGGCGGCGACAGCCCACACAAACTAGTGATTTCCTGTTCAGCATTAATAGTTCTAGGGAGTTGCAGTGGCGCGCACCCCGAGGATGGACGAGTCGCGCGTGGCGGGCGCGGCGGGCGGTGGCAGCGACAGCCCACACCAACTAGTGATTTCCTGTTCAGCATTAATAGTCCCAGGGAGTTGCAGTGGCGCGCACCCCGAGGATGGACGAGTCGCGCGTTGCGGGCGCGGCGGGCGGTGGCGGCGACAGCAGCGTGCCTGGCTGGTAGTACTGCAGCAGCCATGTGGCCTCAATCGTGCCGACCTGTGCGTGCGGGGGTGCGGGGGAGTGTGTGCAGTTGCTTGCATGCAAATAGAGAGAGAGAGATGGTGGGGAGAGCGAGAGAGAGGAAGAGGGGGAAAGGAAGACAAGAGAGAAAGGGAGCAGCGCGCCTGGCTGAAAGCACTGCAGCACCCATGTGGCCTCGATCGTGCCGACATGGAAATGCGCCAGGGGCAGCAGCATGGCAGAGTGACGCCATGGGCGTGTGCAGGCATATTACAGGCATTGCCAGTGCATGCTCTCTCTGTCTGTCTCTCTCTACCTCTTTCTCTTACTCTCTCTATCTCTTTCTCTCACGCACGCACCGGCATGATGATGGACCGGCACGAGTACCAAACATGGAGCGCACGCGCGGCACCGGTGCGCAGCCCCGGCGCAACCGCGTCATACATTGCCACAAACGAGGTGGTGAAGAATCCGTTGGGCGCTGGCGTGGTGAGCCCCCAGACCGACGGGACGAGGGACATGTACTTTGGGAAGCCATAGAATCTGCGTGTGTGTGTGTGCGCGTGTGCGTGCATGTGTGTGCGTGAGTGTGTGTGTGTGTGTGTGTGTGTGTGTGTGCGTGTAGAGAGAGCGTGTGCAGGTGTGTGCATGTGTGTGGGTGGGTGCGCGCGCATGTTTGTGCACATGTGGAGAGAGCGTGCGTGTGTGTGTGCGTGTGTGCGTGTGTGTGAGAGCGCGTGTGTACGTATGCGTGTGTGATAAAACCCCATGCGTGCGCGCGCGCGCCCGCTTGCTCACTCTCTGCAGAAGTAGTACATGCTGTCCACGCCCGGCGCGCTGTCCACACCGACCGGCGCCTTAGTCGTGCACGTGCCGCTGTTGCCGGGCCAACCACAGCCCGCCGTCGCGAGCGTGAACCGCAGAGCATCACACCCAGTGTCGGTGTCGAAACCGGCTGAGGAGGGCCATGGCGCGGCGAAGCAGATGGTGTAGGGCGTCGCGCCGCACATCGCGGCGCGCACTGCGTGTGTGTGTGTATTTGTGTGTGTGTGTGGGGGGGGGGGGTTGCTTGCAGTGTCGGTGTGAAACCCGGCCGAGGAGGGCCATGGCGCGGCGAAGCAGATGGTGTAGGGCGTTGCGCCGCACATCGCGGCACGCACTGCGTGTGTGTGTGTATTTGTGTGCGTGGGGGGTGGGTGCTTCTTGTGCAGGTGTCAAAGCCGGCGGAGGCGGGCCATGGCAGGCGAAGCAGACCGTGTAGGGCGTCGCGCCACACATTGCGGCTCGCACTGTGTGTGTGTGTGTGTGTGTGTGTGTATGTGTATGTGTGTGTGTGTGTGGGAAGGTGCTCGCAGTGTCGGTGTCGAACCCGGACGAGGAGGGCCATGGTGCGGCGAAGCAGATGGTGTAGGGCGTCGCGCCGCACATCACGGCGCGCACTGCGTGTGTGTGCGGGGGGGGGAGGGGGCAGTGTGTGTGTGTGTGGGTGTTTCTTGCGCAAGTGTCGAAGCCGGCCGGCGTTGGCCGCGGCGCTGCGTGTGTGTGATTGTGGTGAGTGTGTGTGGTGGTGGTGTGTGGGGGTGGGTGGGTGCGGTGTCGGTGTCGAAGCCGGCGGAGGCGGGCCATGGCGCGGTGAAGCAGGCGGTGTTGGGCGTCGCACCGCACGCTGTGGCACGCACTGCGTGTGTGTGTGGGGGGGGGGTGCTTGCAGTGTCGGTGTCGAAGCCGGCAGCAGTGGGCCACGCAGTGGCTGAAGCAGATGGTTCAGGGTGTTGCGCCACACATAGCGCACGCACTGCGTGTGTGTGCGGATGGGGGTTGGCGGTGTGTGTGTGGGGGGTGTGTGCTTCTTGTACAAGTGTCGAAGCTGGCCGTCGTTGGCCGCAGCGCTGCGTGTGCGTGATTGTAGTGTGTGTGTGGTGTGTGGGGGGGGGGGGTCGGTGTCGAAGCCGGCGGAGGCGGGCCACTGCGTGCCCCGCTGCTGAAGCAGATGGTTTAGCGTGGCTCACTGCTGAAGCAGATGGCTTAGGGTGTCGCGCCACACATAGCGCGCGCACTGCGTGTGCAGGATTTGGTGGTGAGGTGTGTGTGTGCTGACAGTGCCCATTTTGAGGCCGGCCATGGTGCGGCGAAGCACACGGCAGCAGCGCTACGTGCGGCGTGTGTGTGTATGCGCGTGTGTGTGTGTGTGTTCGTGTGTGTGTGTGTGTGTGTATGTGCACATGCGTGCATGTGTTCGTGTGTGTGTGTGTGTGTGTGTGTGCGTGTGTGCATGTGTGTGTGTGTGCGTGTGTGTGCGTGTATGTGTGTGTGTGCATGTGTGTGTGTGTGTGTGTGTGTGCGCGTGCGCGTGTGTGTGTGAGTGCGTGCGCGCGTGTGTGCGTGTGTTCGTGTGTGTGTGTGTGCGTGTGTGTGTGTGTGTCCTCCCGTACCGCCTGCGCTTCAGCAAGTTAGGGCTGCCCTTCGATGGGGACGCGGCGGCAGGGCACGGAGGCGCTGCTCTGGGCATGTTTTTGTAAGCACAAATCTTAAGCTCGGGAACATTGTGTGTTTGTGTGTGTGTGTGTGTGTGCTCTGCGCCATGAGGCGCCCGGCAGAGATGCCAGCGCGTCTGGGAACTCGGCGCTGCTGCATGCGCACGTGTGTGTGCGTGCGTGTGTGTGGAGTACACACTTTGTCCCCCCCCCCCCCCGTATTACACAGCACACCCCTTCATCCCCGCGGGACACACACGTGGCAAGGTGGAGAGTTTGTGCGGCACCGGCGGCAACCTCTTTGCAACACATGGGACGGCCACGTCAGGATGCACAGTTTGTGAGAGGGGGGGGGGGCAGGCCCTGAGGGGCAAGGGCAGGTGTGTGAGAGGGTGTTGGATGCAGAGCGTGGCACAAGGGGCACATAAATGCTTGCGTAAACTTCATGGCGATTGGATATATGCCGTGTGCGTGTGTGTGGGCGTGTGTGGGATGCATGGGCACGCCTTGCATGCTCTGATGGTTGGCGTGGGGCATGAGGCAGGGCGCAGTGGTGCATGGAACCGCATGAGCTGCCAGTTATGGGTCATCATGCACAGTCACCAGAGACTTAACGCATGATGCCGCCCCGAAAATGGCTCGCTGGTGGCTCAAATGGACTGCGCGCTCCAGTGGATCAAGTCCTAGGGTCTGTACGGGGCTAGCAAATCTCACCGGCTGGCGCGCGGGCAACCGCGATCGCCAGTAATGCCAGCACCGTGTAGCGCAGGCGCCGCATTGTGAAGGGCGGCTGCTGCATTCTTAGGTAGCTTCCTGAACTAGTAGGCTAGACTAGATGCGAAAGGCAAGATGAAAGTATGGAAGCGAAGCTGCGGCGCATCTAGTCGTGGAAGCGACGGCACCCCGCACAAACAAAGCTCATCATGTCATATCCAATGACACAACGCCCAATGGGACGATTGGCGTGTTGAGTTTACAAACTGCCTGCCAACTGCCGTTTGAGTTATTTGCTACACCCCATTTCCTGCCCATTTCCTACTAGTTTTTGCAAGCCACAAACACATGAGCACTGGGACTTCGCTGCGCCTGTGGCACCAGCTGGAGCAGCTGCACTTCTGCAGCACCGTGGGCTGTGACTACGCGCGCACTCTCTGATTGCGCCCGCCCCCACTCGCAGGCCGTGCCCCTTGCCATCATGCCGAGCCGCTCGCCTGCGCCGCGTTCGCCTGGGCCTGCATCTTCCGCTGCATCATGTTCACCACCTGCGGGGAATCGTATGGGGGAACCGGGCGGTGGGTGAGCCACGCCACGTGTGCTTGTTCAACGGCCGCAGATGCCGAGAGACATGGGAGGGGAGGCACGGGGCCGGACGGCAACGCATGTTTGTGTGATAGCAACCCACAGCCGCCCTCCCCTCAGTCCCTCTGCACACCACGCTGCAACCGCCGCCACACCTGGTTGAGCATCGCCTGGCGCTCCTGCAGGATCTTCGACACGTTCTTGAGGCTGTCCTGCAGCTTCTGCACCTTGCGCGTGCAGTACGACTGCCCCTCGGCGGTCGTCAACTGCGCGTGGGTGACGGCGGCGGCGGTGCTGGGGCGTGCGTGCGGGCCATGGGGAGCCGGGGTGCGTGCCCTCTCTCCGTGCACGGTATGGGCGACCCTGCGCATTGTGCGTGCGCCTTCGCATGCACACGCTCGGCAGCAGTCCTTCTGCCATACACGCCCACACGTGCTCGCGCGCACGCACCTCGACAAAGTAGCCAGTGCCGATGTCAATCATGACCTTATCGGTCGCGCCGATCTTGCCGTTGACGTACAGCGACTGCGTGAGCGGCAGCAGCAGCTGGTGCCCTGCGGTGCGGTGCATTGCCACCGCGGTGGAGAGGGTGTCGGCACATTGGGTGTGCCCATGCGCGTGTGTCACGAAGCATGCGTCGCAGGCCCGGCACGCTGCGCCCATCTTGGCATGAGTGAGTGTTGCATGGGAGCGCAGGCATGGTGGCATGGCGTGGCATGGTCCATGGCATCGCACGCACAGCCGGCTGCAGTGAGGGCGCATGGGCATGCGCCACCCACCACTGGTGTGGCGTGATGCATGGGCTGGACTGCATGGGGTTCTCTCCATGCAATGCAATGCCATGCAAATGATCTTCACACCCTCTTTCGCCTCTGCCAGCTGCGCCACCGACACTGCGGACTCCTGGAACTTGGACGCCGCGATGCTGAGCTGCTGGCCGGAGCGCTGGAACTGCGCCAGGTCCGCATTGATGCGCTCCTTCAGCTGCTGGAGTTGCTGCGAGAGGTCAAAAACGAAAGCGGGGAGCGGGGTAAAGAGGGATTTCCTAAGAGGTGCATGGTGCGATCGAGGCGCGGCGCTGTGAACAGAACGGAGGTGGCACGCGGGGGACCCATGCACACACATGCCATGCAAACCGCACGCAGCCCCACCTGAACGTCCAGCCCAGCCAGCTGCGCCGCGCTTGCTTGTTGGGTCGCCATCGTTCTTGAGCGTGCGACTGGCAGTGCAAAACAGGCACTAAAATTCACAACAAGGTGTGTGAACTGCCACACACACAAGCCAGCTGTGCCGCTCGCGATGGTACCACGATTCCAGTAGCGACTACTCGCGATGGTAGCGCTGAAATGGCTGCTGATTGCCTGAGGTGCCTCTGACTTCACAGCCCGCCTGTGGTGTTGCAGTTTGCCAAGGAGCGCTGTCAACGCGTTGTGCGACAAGCGCACAACCCGTTCAAAAACGACGTGGTGTTGGACAGAATTGATAAGGGCGGGGGAAGGCGTCATGCGTGCTTAACCCGCAGCGCGTCCGCACAGCCCGGACCCGCGTTACTCCCTAACCCAGGCCAGCAAGCATGGCCTCTGGATGGATCCTGGGAGCTGTTATCAACGTGGTGAGTATATACGGAGGTGCACGGCACGTTGTGGTGCATGACTGGTGGTTGCATGGTGTGCATGCAAAACTGCACCCCCCCCACAGCGCACACTATCCCCATCGACCTGGCACCCCTCTATGCATCTGCAGATTGGGAACATCATGGTCAACCTGGGGCAGGTGCGGCCACACAGGGCGGGGCGGGCACCGGGTGGCAGCGGGCATGCGCGCCTGCAACAACCTGGCGACGCACACACGCACGCACGCACACACGCACACACAAACACACACACACACACACACACGCACGCGTGCACACACACAAACACACACTCTGTCTCTCTCTCTGCTGCGCACACCCTCGCACAACACCCACAGAACATCATGAAGCTCGGCTTCAACAAGCGCGACGCGATGGAGGAGCCTGAGGAGAAAAAGCCGAGCATTGTGTGAGTCAGGCGGGCGGCGTGTCGTGGCACAGGGGACGTCCGGGAAGGGAGGAAGGAAGGAAGCGGCGTTGCGATACTCACACAGGAAGGAATGCTGGAGCACGGGGCCGTGCTGCCCCCCACCCCCACCCCCTCCGTGACCCCTTACCCCTCTTCACCCCGACTGACCACACACACACACACACACACACACACACGCACCACCACCTCCTGCCCCCTACCTCCCCTACCCTACTGACCGCCGTCGTCCACCTCCCCCCCCACTCCACCCCACCCCCCGCCCCGCCCCGCAGCAAATTCCGCGCGTGGCAGATCGGCATGACTGTTTTCATCATCGGCAACGTCCTCAACTTTGCGAGTTTCGCGTTTGCGGCTCAGTCGTTGCTCGCCGCGCTCGGCAGCGTGCAGTTTATAGCAAACGTCATTTTTGCCGCGACCGTGCTCAAGGAAAAGGTGTGTGCGGGTGTGTGCGGGTGTGTGCGGGTGTGTGGAGCGTCGCTGTCTGCGCGTGTGTGCGCGTGTGCGGAGCTTCTGTTCTGGGGGGCCGCGTGGCGCAATTTGCTGTCCGTTGGGCGTTGGCGTGTCAGGCGTGTGATTGCGCACTCTGAGAAAAAGGCCGGAATCTGTCAAAACTTGACCCATTGGCTGCCCCTAACTTTAAGGTGTCGGGCGCTAGCGCCGACACATGTCTTATTATACATCATTACTGGTGTCACACCTGTGTCACACAGTCTGTAGACTGTAATATCCATCATCAGCTGTGTCTGGGGGGGGGGGGCTTCTTTCGGGGGCATGGCACAGTCTTGTCGTTACTCGCCGCGCTCGGCAGCGTGCAGTTTATAGCAAACGTATTTTTCGCTGCGACCGTGCTCAAGGAAAAGGTGTGTGTGGAGGGGGGGGGGCGCAGCTATTGGGGGGGGGGGCGTGGTGGACCGTGCTCAAGGAAAAGGTGTGTGTGTGTGTGTGTCAGCTTTTGTGTCGTTACTCGCCGCGCTCGGCAGCGTGCAGTTTAAAGCAAACGTCATGTTTGCCGCGACCGTGCTCAAGGAAAAGGTGCGTGTGTGTGCGTGGGGGGTTGGGGGGCTTCTTTGGGGGGGTGGCGTGGCGCGGACGCTACTCGGAAGCGTTTATTGCGAACTTGGTGTTTGCCTGATGCTCGTGGTTCTTCTTTCCACCCACCCACCGCCCCCCACACCCACACCCACGCACAGGTCACAATCATGATTATCACTGCCACGGGGCTCATCATCGGCGGCTGCCTGATGCTTGTGTTCTTTGGGGACCAGTCGTCCACGGTGTACACGGTGGAGGTCAGTCCCGCCTTCTCTATTTTGTCTTCTCGGCATGTATGCCCAGACAAGGCTGTTAAGGATCCCTGTCGATCTGCGGCTGCCTGGTGCAGATGTGTTCTTCGGGGACCAGTCTTTGACGGTGTACACGGTGGAGGTTGGTCCCTCGTGATATAAGGCTGTCAACTTGTAACTAACTATACATAGGGCTTTTAACTTACAACAAAAGTGTGGATTCTTAATTTAGGAGGCCCTCCGGCTATAGGCCTCCTCACTCTGTACTTCTTAGCAACTGTGTGGCTATCAACACACACACACACACGCACACACACTCACACATGCACACACACACACACACGCACTGACACACACACACACACAATCACTCACATGCACACACACACACACACACATTTACTGAGGCGGAGGTGTATGCGGCACTGATGGACATGGACGCGGGCAAAGCCCCAGGTGTAAACGGCATGCCGATAGAGTTCTATCAGAGGGCATGGGCTAGGGCGGCGGAGGGGGACGATGCAACGGATGCTGTGGATGAGGAGCACCTGCTCGCTGGCCCCATCACACACCTGCTCAATCGGGTCTTCCGTGAGGGGTACCCGACTGCATGGCACTTGGGGGCAACCACGCCGGTGCCAAAGCCGAAAGGCAGCCTAGACGTGCGGGACGATTACCGAGGGATCACGGTGGGGAATGCCCTCGCCAAGCTATACAGCTTGGCGCTTATGAACAGGCTGGACGCCTTAGCTGAACGGGAGGGGTACCGGGCGCGGGGCCAGGCAGGCTTCCAGAAGAAGAGGGGGGCCCCAGATAATGCCTTCATCCTGCAACACCTTATTGAGAAGAGCGGCCTCCAGCGCAAACCGCTGTACGCCGCCTTTATTGACTTCAGGAAGTCTTACGATTGCGTGCACCGCCCACTGCTTTGGAAGTGCCTTAGGAGCCTGGGGGTACATGGGGAGTTCATGGCGGCGCTGATTGCCATGTGCGATGGGTCCGCAATGTGTGTGTGCATCGATGGGAAAGTGGGACCCGCGTTTCCTTCACACAAGGGGGTCATGCAAGGCGACCCACTGTCACCGCTGCTGTTTGGGCTTTTTATTGACGCATTGGAGGGAGTACTAGACGCAGAGCTTCCGGGTGATGGGGTGGAGATGGCGGGGCGGTTACTACGGCTGCTGCTGTACGCTGATGACTTGACGCTGCTGGCAGAGACGCCCGAAGCGCTTCAACGCATGCTAGATACTCTGCACGCCTTTTGCGGCACGCGCGCACTAACAGTTAACGTTAAGAAGTCAGAAGGGGTGGTGTTCAATGACCAGTTCTGCCCAGTTGGGGCGGCAGGGGGGAGGGTAACGCTGAAGTTTGCAGGAGCAGATCTACCCATGACACACGAGTTCCCATATCTGGGCATCCTCTTTCACCACCGGCGGGCAGTGGGGGGGGACGTGGGCACCCGACGCTCTAGGGGCCAGCGCACCAGATACGCGCTAACTCGCAGTTGCTATATAATACGCCTTAACAATGTTGGCATTAAGGCCCACCTGTTCGACACGCAAGTACGGCCTGTGCTAAATTACGGGTGTGAAGTGTGGGGCCCTGCGATGATGGCGGATGCTGGGGGGGGGCGTGTTTGCCGGGGCGGGCGGATGGTGGGAGAGAGGCAGGAGTGGGAGGAGCGCTAAGGCCGCACGCGACGGATGGCGCACCCTGGAAGAAGTGCTTCTGCAATTTACCCGTGCGTCCCTAGGAGTCCGCAGCAACGGGCAGCAACTGGGGATTTTGGCGCGGGAGGCGGGGTGGCGGCCGCTGGCGGCAGATTGGCTGCGCCAGGCGACGCGCTTCTGGGATAAGGCGCGGGGGTGGCCTGACGGTGACCTGCTTAAAGTTGCGATGCGGGAGAGCTGGGGGCTGGCGGAAGCGGGGGGGACGTGCTGGGCGGCACGCTTGCAGGTGTGCCTCGGAACTGTGGGGCACACCCTGGCGTGGGACCAGGAGGAACCGGTACGCATCACCAACCTGCTGGACGTGGCGACCGCGGCGTGGCTGGCCGCCGCGACAAGCACACCGGCGCTGCCGCGACAAGCACACCGGCGCTGCCGAGCGGCACTACCGTGCGAGATGTACCTGAGGAGTGGTCGCGCAGCTTTAAGATGCTGACCTACATGCGGTGGATGGCGGGTAGCGACAGCGAACCGCCGGCCCTTTTGAGCTCAGGGCTGAACAGTGCTGCCCGGATCACGGCTCTAGCTAGGTTCAGGATGGGGCTCCATGAGCTGCAGATAGAGCGGGGGCGCTACGCCGTGGCGGGACAGAGGCAGCGACGCAGCCAGCGGGCGTGCTGTCTATGCAGTGGGCGTGAGGATGAGGCACACATGATATTTGAGTGCCCTGCCTATGAAGAGGCACGGGTGCGGGCCCACAGCCTGTTTCGATTCATCCCTCGCCCCGAGGAGGCCGATTTAGATGAGCGGATGCGGGAGTTTATGAATCCTCGGCCAGGCCAGGAGAACCCCAGGTTCTGGCACGAGTTGGCTGACTTCCTTGTCGCCTGTTTTGAGACACGCACCGCGTGCACAGCAATCATGATGGCAGATGGCATGCTAGGGGTCTAATTTTGACAGCTGCCGGCCTCTTTCCTAGGGTCTAATGCGCCATCAAAGGCGTCCGACGGACTGTAAAATCGACCACACACATGCGCACACACACACACACACACACACAGGAGCTCATGGACCTCTACCGGCAGCCCCTCTACGTCATCTACCTGGTGATGTGCGTGGTCGCGTTCTTTGGTTTCTACATCGTCTACCTGCACGGAAAACAGGTGCGAGAACAGGTGTAGAGAATATGCTACAACCTCCCCGGACTAAGTCCGGGGTTAAGCAGAGAGACCTTGGGTTCTGTGCAGGGGTGCATGGGTGGGTGTGTTCGTGTTCTTTGGTTTCTACATCGTCTACCTGCACGGGAAACAGGTGTGTGCAGGGGTGCAGGGGTGTGTGTGGTCGTGTGTCGGGTTCCCTTTGGGGCTGTCAGGCTGTCGGTTTACCTGGAGAGGGCCTCCCGGACTCTCCAGGTTTCTGGAGAGCTCCGCGGGTTTTCTCCGGGTTTTGGCATTCTTTTACAAAACCCCGCTTTCTGGCTTTTCCAAACCCCCCTTTCGCTTCCCATCGGCAAACCGGCCTTCGGGCAGTCTACTCATCGGAATCTGATCGGCAAGGAGTGTGTGTGCTTGTATCTGTGCGTCGGTGTGTGCAATGGTCCTTTGAGCACACATGCCCTCTGCCGCAACAGCACACGTGCACGCATGCATGCATGCATGCGTCAGTGTTTCCATGAGCCGACCCGCAACCCGCAAACCTGCAACGGTTGAGCATTCGGCTGATTTGGGCTGGCGCCACGGGTTGAAGTCGCGCGAAATTTGACCCAAAACGTGTGAAATTCGACATTTTCACACCCCTGCTGCAAAGCAATTGTTGAGGTTGAGGAAGTGAGCTGTGAGGCCCTGGTTGAGCCATCATTCCCCCAAAAGTCCTCAGCGGAACCACTGGCATGCATGCATGCAAACACGCGTCCGTGCGTGCGTCGGTGGGTGCTATCAGGATGATGCGAGCCCTGCTTTACCACACACATTTCGCCGCCGACACGTGCCCCTCCGGTTCCACCACCACCACCACCATCACACAGAAGGAGAAAATGTGTTACAGCTCCCGCCGCACGGGCAACCTGGATCACGATCACACACACACAACAGGGGTTTCCTTCCCGATCGAAAAACGAAAAAAGCGTGCTCAGAGGGCGCGATCCCGATGGTTTCGGGTAGGGTACGTTCGGGAAAAACAAAGTGCGGAGGCGAATTTTCCGGGGAGAAGTGTGAAATCGTCGATTTTCACACTTTTTGACGCGATTCTCCGGGCTGCAGCCCAAAATCCCGACGAAACTGGGAAAGCTTCTTCTGGAAAAACGAAAGGATAACTGACCCCAAGGTAACCCCTGACACACACACGCTCACCCACACGCAGGTTGCGCGCACACCCGGGCGTGAGGGCTCTGGGTGGGTCCAGGTGCTGCCACTGGCATACTCGCTTTTCTCAGCGATTGTCGGCACACAGGTGTGTGTGTGTGTGTGTGTGTGTGTGGTCGATTGTACAGTCCGTCGGACGCCTTTGATGGCGCATGTGTATGTGTGTGCATAAGTGTTGCCGGGGTGAATTGCTATTGGTAACACAGGCCAGTATTGCCGGGGTGTATTGCTGTAAGGATTCCATGCATTGCCGGTGCATGCGGACGGCCCCATGTAATGCTTGGTTGGTTGGTTGGTCATGAGTGTGTGGGTGCATGAGTGTGTGCATGAGTGTGTGTGCGTGTGGGTGTGCGTGGATGTGCGTGGGTGTGGCTCGCGTGACCTGGGCACACGTTGACACATTCAGATGTACGAGAGCTAGTGGGATGGACACAGTCAATGTGTATCCACTCAGTGGACTAGTGCAGGTGCCATTTGCCTTCCTCAGGGATTGCGTGCGCAAGCACATGTCTAATACGCCATCAAAGGCGCCCAACCAGACTGTAAAATCGACCATCCAATGCCAATGATTGGCGCTTTGCGTGCAGGCCGTCATCTTCTTTCAAGTCTCTCTCCACGCTCCTCCGTGCCTCCTTTGCAGGCGACAACCAACTCGGTAACTGGTACTCACACACACGCACACACACGCATGCACGCACGCACCAGGCCGTCATCTTCTGCAAGTCTCTCTCCACGCTCCTTCGTGCCACCTTGGCCGGCGACAACCAGCTCGGGAACTGGTACACCTGGGTCACGCTGCTGTGCTTCATCATTGCGGCAGGGTTCTGGACGGTGCGGCTCAACAAGGGCCTGCGGATGTTCCCCGTCATGGTCATCGTGCCCATGCTGCAGGTGGGGCTGTGTGCAAGAGCCGATGCTTTGAAACTGGTTTGGTGGCGTTTGATACGACAGGGCGGGCGCTCGCCCTATCACAGCCCCCTATAGTGTTACCCCGGGGTTACATTTTAGGGGGCTGTGGTAGGGTCGTCTGCTCAGAAGTTTAGTGATGATGGATTTACAGCCTTGTGTGAGCTGTAGATCCGTCACTTGGATGCTACTATGCCTGCTCCTCATCAGCTACCGCTGCCACTGCCGCTGCTGACACCACTGCCGCTGACACCACTGCCGCTGCTGACACCGCCCCCCCCCCTCCTGCCCCCTCCGTCAGATCTGCTGGGTGCTGGGCTCCATCATTTCTGGGCTGCTCTTCTTCACAACGCTGTTTCTTTGGTATCACCGCTGACCCCCCCCCCCTCCCTCCCCCCCCCCCTTTTCTGTCAGATCTGCTGGGTGCTGGGCTCCATCATCTCTGGGCTGCTCTACTTCGAGGAGTACCAGGGCTTCACAGCGCTCAGCGGCTCCATGTTTGTGCTCGGCATCCTCATCGTGCTTGCCGGGGTGTACCTGATCACGCTCAACGCAAAGCGGCAGATGGCGCTGAATGTGGGTCTGGGTCTGGGGTTGGGGTGACTGTGTGTCGAGATGCTCTGTGATCTCTTTTTCTCATTCTCACTCCCTCACTCACTCTCACTCTCACTCAATCTCCCCCTCTCTCACACATGCACCCCTTCCCCTGTGTCTCCCTTTTCAGGGCACCGAGCTCGCTCTCTATCTCACTTTCTCACTCTCGCATGCAACCCATCCCCCCTTTCTCTGTGTCTCCCTTTTCAGGGGGTCGAGCTCTACGATGAGATGCTCTCGACCGGCAAGTCCTCCGGCGACTCGGACGTCTACCACGCGTTTGAGGTGACTGCAACCGCTGCACTGCTGTGCCGTGCCGTGCTGTGCTGTGCCATGCTGTGCAGTGCATTGCCTTGTGCAGCGCGAGCGTGCCTCACTGCTGCCGTGCTGTGCTGTGCTGAACTGTGCCATGCTGTGCCGTGCTTTGCTGTGCCGTGCTGTGCAGCGCAGTCGCATGTGCTCGCATGCCTATGTGAAGTCACTGTCGCTGCTGCCGTGCTGTGCTGAGCCGTACGGTTCTGTGCTCGCCTCTTGTCTCACCGGGGCACTGTCACTGTCGTTCCGTGCTGTGCTGGGTTGCGCCGTGCTGGGTTGTGCCGTGCTGCGCTGTGCAGTGCAGTGCCCTGTGTGCTCGCCTCCTGTCCCACCGTGACACTGTCACTGTCATTCCGTGCTGTGTTGTGATGCGCCGTGCTGCGTTGTGCCGTGCTGTGCTGTGCAGTGCAGTGCCCTGTGTGCTCGCCTCCTGTCCCACCGTGACACTGACACGTCGTTCCGTGCTGTGTTGTGGTGCGCCGTGCTGGGTTGTGCCGTGCTGTGCTGTGCAGTGCAGTGCCATGTGTGCTCGCCTCCTGTCCCACTGTGACACCGACACTGTTGTTCCGTGCTGTGCTGTGCTGCGCCGTGCTGCGTTGTGCCGTGCTGCGCTGTGCAGTGCAGTGCCCTGTGTGCTCGCCTCCTGTCCCACCGTGACACTGTCACTATCGTGTCACGCTGTGCTATACTGCTGTTTGACCTGCGCCTTGAGACCCGTGCTCGCCTCCTCCCACCTTCATACCTTGGGCCCGCCCTCCGGCCACAGGAGGGGTTGGGTATGGAGCCTGCACTGTGGTGCTGCTTGCTTGGTGCCCGCCACTACGTGGTTGGCGCTTCCGTGGGCCACTATTGTAGCTTCACCTTTTTGGTGGGCCTCGTGCTTGCTCTCTTAAGTCCCGCTGGAGCTATGGAACCGAATGCGTGACCGCCATAAAGTGGATTGTAAAACTCCCATTATCCCATTGACCATGACTGACACTGCTGTGCCACGCTGTGCTGCCACCTGCAACCGTGTGCTCGATCCCTAAGGGAGCGGACAACCCGACGTATGACCCACACGGCGACCCCGCGCACGGCCACACGGGGGATGCGCATTCGCCGTCGTCGCGGCGCCATGCGGCGGTCGCGTTCAGCACCTCGTTCAAGGTGGGTGATTTGTGTGCGGTTGGGAGGGAGGGTGTGTGTGTCAAGATGAATGATGTGTGCCATAACTAGCAACGGGGGACGCCGTGTTGAGAGAGGCCCAGTGTCTCAGAGCTTGGTTCCGTGCTCCCGATAGACAAGACACGTGCTGAACTGATGCAGCTGTGCCCCTTCCCCCCCCCCCCACACACACACGCACTGACTTCTGACTTCTGACTTCCTTGTCGCCTGCTTTAAGACACGCACCGCGTGCACAGCAATCATGGTGTCAGATGGCATGCTAAGGGTCTCATTTCGACAGCTGCCGGCCTCTTTGTCAGGGTAAAGTGCGCCATCCAAGGCTTCGACGGACTGTGCAATCGATGACACACACGCACGCACCCTGCACGCGCACACCTGGCACGCGTAGGGCGTCCTCATGCCGTGCCAGCTGACAAACATCGGGCTCGCGTCGTCGACGGCGGTCCCGTCCCCCAACGGCGCGCACGTCAAGTGGCACCCGGACCACACGATGGCGTCGTCGACCGCCGTGGCCACGGCAGCCACATCCTCCGGCGAGGCCTCTGCCGCTGCCGCTGCCGGCGGTGCCGAAACCAAGAGCGGCGGCGGCGCGAGCAGCAGGCCGAGTGGCAGTGGGGTCGGGGCCGGTGGGCTGCACGACACGATGTCGTCGGCGGTGGTGGGCGGCAGCCACGCGGGCGGGGACGGGGGGTCGATGATGGGGACGCTGAAGAAGGGCGTGGGCAGCATGAAGAAGGGGATGGGCAGCCTGCGCGCGTCGCTGCGCAACGACTGGTCAATCTACGACGCGAGCCTCAACAAGCAGGTGGGCAGAAGCAGAGGGGCGATGGGGGGGGGGGGCACGCACGCTGGGATGCCCGCCTGCGCGTGGTGCGTGTGGACAGCGTGTTGCCTCGACACTCGCGTGCGCACGCGTACAAGCACACGCACAAAGACACACACGCCAAGACACGCACACGCAAAGACACACACACGCGCGCCCACACACACCCACGCGCGCTCACACACCCTAGGTCATGCACGGCATGTTTGCGACGTCGGTCTTCTCGCTACCGATGACGGCCTCCATGCTGCGCGGCGCACAGTCCCACCCGCGTCCGCACCGCCACTCGTCCAGCAGCGGCGCGCCCCACGTGCGTGTGTGTGTGTGTGTGTGTGTGTTGTCGGGGTGTTTTACTCTCTTCCAAGCAGCAGTAGTAGGTCGGCGTTGTCGGTGCACTGCCGGCTGATGCTCATGCAGCGCTTGGTTGGCTGCGTGCGTGCGTGTGTGTGTGTTTGAGTGTGTGCGTGTCGGACGGTCGGTCGGTCGGTCGGCGAACGAGTGTGGTGCCGCTGGACCCATACGTCGTAGCATCTGCCCTGTGGCTTTCTTCCACCCTCCACCAACCCCACTGAGCCCCCCCCCCCCTCCCCCTCCTCCTCCCCACCCCAGGAGGCGCCAAACGAGTCGGCCATGGTGGCGCAGCTGCCGATCTCACGCTTCCACGACGCAGTCGGCGCACTGGAGACAATCACAGAGGTGGGGGTGGTCGGTGTGTGCACGTGCATGCGTGCGTGTGTTGTGCGTGTGTTGTGCATGGACTCGCTGCCCGAGGGGGCGGTCCGGGTCTGGCGCGGGTGCGTGCGGCTCGCGACACACACTCACGTGTGTGTGAGTGTGTGTGTGTGTGTGCATATCGTGTTAGGCGCTATTGGCGGGCTTGTGAGGTGGCGCGGCCCGACTGACTGGCTCACTGACCGAACGACTGGCCGACTGTCCAACCGACAGACCGTCTGACCGACTGACTGACTGCCCTTCTCAAACTGACCCCCCCCCCCCCCGACCCCACCCACCTCCCCCCACCCCTAGGCTCAGGATGGCCGCAAGCCGAGCGGCGTCTACGACGTCGTCGACCTCAGCCTGCTGCTGCCCGCCGATGCGATCGCCGCCGGCGCCGCCACCACCGGCAGCTCCCTCGATAGCGACGACGGCGCGCGCGCCACGGCCGCAGCCACGGCAGCGGTTGGCGCAGCCGGCGCCGCCCTCGGCGCCGCCGCCGCTACTGCGGCCGACGACGACGGCGCGCGCCCGCCGCCCTCCCTGGACCTCGTGGGCGGGGGCGTGGTGGGCGCGCCCGCCGCGCTCAAGCACTCTGAGCCGGGCTCGCCGTGGTCCGCGGCGGACAGCCACCCCTCCTCGGGCCACGACGACAGCGCCACGGCGATGGCGCTGGTGCTGGCAGCGGCGGCGGCGGCGGCAGCAGTCGGCGACGTGTCGAGCGCGCAGCAGCAGGCGCTGCAGCAGCGCACGTCGCCGTCTGGCCTCGGGAGCGGCGGCGCGCGGGCGTCGCCGCGCGCCGGCTCGCCGTCGCCGCTGCGCCCGGGCAGCTCCCAGCAGCAGCAGCGGCAGGCGGCGGGTGCCAGCCCGAGGCGCGGCGCTGCGGCGTCGCGCGGTGCCGCGTCGCAGCAGCAGCGCCCGAGCACGAGCCCGTCTCCCGGGGCGTCCCACGCGCAGCAGGCTGCCGACTGGGTCCCGCTGCCGCGCCTCGCGGCAGCGGCGCAAGCGGCCGCGGCAAGCGCCGCCGCGCACGCGCACGCGGCAGCTGCGCTTTCAGGCGAGCAGTGGGTCCCCCTCGGCAGCAGCCCCGGTCAGCAGCAACTGGGCGGGTCGCTCGGCCCGCACTACCAGCGCCACGTGCCGCCCGAGTCGGCCGCGTTCTGGGGGCCGATCGAGGCCGCGGCCGAGCTGGGGCTGGGGCAGCGGTCGGGGAGCACGTGGTGGGCGGCGCAGGAGCGGACGTCGCTCTCGCCGTGCGCGCCCGTGCTCCAAGGCGGCGGAGACAGCGGGGGCCACGACCGCGACCGCGACCGCAGCGACCGCGTGCTGCTCGCGGGCGGGGGCGCATCCGCGCCGGCGCCGGTGGCGTCGTACCGCCTGATGAACCAGCACTCCAGCAGCGCGAATGACCTGTGGGCCGCCGCAGCTGCGGCGGCGGCAGCGGCGGCGACAGCGACGGCGGCAGCAGCAGCGGCGTCGCGCCCGGCAACGCCCAACAGCAGCGGCGGTCTGCGCGCGTCGCCCAGCCTGGGCGTGTTCTCCCCGCTAGCGTCCACCCGTGCGTCCACACCGCCGCTGCCCCCCACTGCGTCGGCCGCCTCCTCTGCCGCGGCCAGCCAGCCGCTGTCGCTGCCGCCGTCATTGTACAGGTCAATGCTGCAGAGCGGGTCCAACAACAGCAGCCCAGACCGCGGCGGCGGTGGCGCGTACCCGCTCCCCCCCACCGGGCGCCCCTCGTCTGCGTCTGCAACGTTGCGCCCTGCTGCGCCTGTTGCAATCGCTGGCATGCCGGGCGGCCCGACGCTCGCGTGGCAAGAGGACCCCGCGGCGGCGGCGGCGGCGGCGGCGGTGGCGGTGGCTGGTGCGTACATGGGCAGTGCCGTCGGCATGGGCGGGTCGCTGCCGCTCGGCGCCTCGTCCGCCGCGCCCATGCTCATGCGCATGGGCAGCGCGGGCGCGGGCGCGGTGCCCACGGGCAGCACGGGCGCGTCGCCGGGGGGGTCTGCGTCCGCGAGCCCGTTTGGGTCGCCGTCCCGACACAGGCAGCAGAGGTCTGTGTCGCGCGCGTGGCATGACGGGCGGTGACCTCTCCGTTGCGCACTGCGGTGATCCCTATCCCCCCCCTTGCACACACAACCTACATACACACACACACACACACCGCCCCACACTGTCGGCGATCCAGCTGCTGTGGCAAGTTAGTTAGTTGTTGCGCTGCCGCAGAGTGGGGCTCACCTATAGTTAAGCCCAAGCGCGCGCGCTTTATTCATGAATGAATACATCCATGGAACCATCTGCGCGAACACACAAGTGTGTATCATTAAAAGAGTAGCACATTGCGACTTTTCACCCCTCTCCTAGCTAGCACCCTAGACGATCCCTGATTGTCCTGTTGTGCGAAGAATGTTGTTCATGGCAGTGCATTGTGTGCGTTACACCTGCGGCGGGAGAGTGTACGTAGTCTGTAGAGTCCAAGTAGACCAGAGTTGAACTAAGGCGCTAGATGATCTGTTACAACCACTTCATTGTGCACGCTGGTGTGCGTGTCACTGCATGTGATCCGACGCCCGAGTTGGAAGTCACGCAGCTGTCTGGTGGCACAGATGGGGGGGGAGGGGGAGGCAGGAGGATCTCCTGCTGCCTATCCTTGTGTGGTGGTGGTGGTGGTGGTGTGCAGGACACGCAGTGTGTGTTTTGGTGGGTAAGGTGTGTGAGTGTGTGGGCATGGTGTGGTGGTCGATCGCCATCCATACAACGTACAACAACTGTGTCGTTGGAAACAATCGAGATCGTAGCCGACACCTGGTGAGGTTAGGACCCTTTACGATGCTGCCACGATGTCATGCGGATTGGCGCGTCCGATGGATGGGCGCGTGCGTGATGGATGATCGATTGGCGCGTGCCTGGCACGCAGCGACTAGCACAACTAGCACGCGCCGCATGCTCGCGATGGGTGCCCATCAGTGGCCCAGGCCAATGGCTGTAGCTGGTGCGCTGCGCCTCGAACCATGTGGACCGACCGCGTTGAGTGTCGTGACGAAGCTGCTTTATTGCGTGCGTCACGACACTCAATGCGACCGGTCCACATGCGACCGGTCCACATGGAGGCGCAGCGCACCTGCCATGGCCTGGGCCACTGACACACACACGCGCACACACACACCACACACACACACACACACCTGCAGAGCCTGCAGATCCCTCCCAACCACTGCACGATGAACCGCCAAACAGAGCGCCTGCGGAGGGAGGCGGACGAGGTGTTCATGCATCGTTCGTCGGGAGGGGGCGCCACGCCACACACCAGGCATCGTGATGGTGCAGGCAGTCCGATCAACCAGCCACACCGTAGCCCCGTCCGCAGGGTCCAATCTCTGGGAGGGGGCTTCCACACGCTTGAGACACTGCTCGCCGCGAAGGCCCTGCGCTCGAAAGTGTCGGTCTCCACGGCAGCGCCCATTGAGGTGGTGGCTGCGATCGACCAGGGTACGCAGTCAACGCGCGTCTACTTGTTCGACGTCAACCAGCAGCCCGTCGCGCACTTCCAGGTGCCCTTGTCCCAGATCAAGCCGCAGCCGGGGTGAGTGGCGCTTGTGTGCACGGTTTCTGAGCACGGGTGCGCCACCCGAAACGCACCCTGCGTTATGGGTTTGCCATCGAGGTTTGCCACGCGGCGTGCGACGTATGCATGGGCGACTAGCGGCATCTGCACGGGTGCATGGGCGCACTGCGCAACTCAACGGAACACCCTGACAGGTAGCCACACACACACACACACACGCACACACGCACCGCGATCCACAGCACTATCGCAAGACCCTGCATGGCCCCACAAAGACAGCTGTCGCAGACAGGCACACAGGCGTCTCAACAACTGGACGTACGCCGGCAACTAGACGCACGCAGGCACACAAACTCACAGGCACACAGGCGCACAGGCGCACAGGCGCACAGGCATCTCAACAACTGTCGCAGATCGGCACACAGGCGTCTCAACAACTGGACGTACGCAGGCAACCAGACGCATGCAAGCACACAGCCACACAGACTCACCGACACACAGACACAGACACTGTCGCAGACAGCCAGAAAGGTGTCTCAACTGTCGCAGACAGGCACACAGGTGTCTCAACAACTGGACGCACGCAGGCACATAGACACACAGGCACACAGGCACACACAGACACAGGCACACAGACACACAGACATCTCAACAACTGTCGCAGACAGGCACACAGGCGACTCAACAACTGCACGCATGCAGGTGGTGCGAGCACGACCCGTTAGAAATCTGGAGGGGCGTGCAGGAGTGCATGGAGGGGGCGATTAACGTGAGTGTGTGTGTGTGTGTGTGTGTGTATGTGTGTGTCTCATTGCGACAAGTGTATATGTGTGTGCCCCATGGCGTGTGTATGTGTGGGAGATCTGGAGGGGTGTGCAGGAGTGCACGATGGTGGCACTGGACGTGAGTAGCGATCCCGGTGTGCGTGCGCATGTGGTCAATTTTACAGTCTTGTTGGACGCCTTATGTGGCGTGTTAGACCTGTGCTTGCGCATTCAATCCCCTGAGGCATCCCCTGAGGCATGCAGATAGCCCCCTCACTAGTCAACTGAATGGACACATCGTTGTGTGCGTGTGTGTGTGTGTGTGAGAGAGAGAGAGAGAGAGAGAGAGAGACCTCAGCACCTCTCTGCGTGCCCCTCTCCGCGCACGCAGTCCGCCCAGTTGGAAGTCGGGCCCGTAGAGGTCAAGGCCGTCGGGATCACGAACCAGCGCGAGACGACGCTCGTGTGGCACCGAAAGACCGGACAGCCGCTCTTCAACGCGATAGGTGCGCACAGTGGTGGTTCAGCCGTGGCTTGCTTTCAATACTTTAAGTGTATTCAAGTAGACAGTTGACGAGACGGCACGCTTGTGTGGCACCGAAAGACCGGACAGCCGCTCTTCAACGCAGTAGGTGCGCACAATGGTGGTTCAGCCGTGGCTTGCTTTTAATACTTAAAGTGTATTCAAGTCGACGGAGGACGAAACGATGCTCGTGTGGCACCAAACAGCACGGCAGCCGCTCCTCAACGCGGTCGGTGCGCGCCTGCCCAGCCTGTCTGTCTGAATCAGCTTGAGCTCTCTTTGGATCTGCGACACGCTGACTGCTGGACTCCACAATTCCATCACACACACACACACACACACACACACACACACACATACACGCAGTGTGGAGCAACGCGCATTGTGGAGCGACACACACGCGGCAGAGCTCCGCAACACGCTGGCCGCTGAGCTCCCCACCACCCCTTCACACACACACCTGCACACTCCCCCCCCTCCCCCCCTCCACACACACACGCATGCACACACACCACGCACACACACTCACACACACACGCAGTGTGGAGCGACATGCGCACGACCGAGCTCTGCAACACGATGGCCGCTGATCTCCCAGGTGGAATCAACCACTTCCGCGAAAAGACCGGCCTGCCCATCTCAACCTACTTTTCCTCGTTCAAGTTCAAGTGAGTTAGTGCCGCACCCAGTTTTATTTATTTATTATTATTATTAACTCTTCCACAGCACAGTTCCCATACCTTTTCCCCATTCACTGGAAAATCCCACTGTTGCACCTCCTTCGCGGCCGAACATCTAGCGCACTCCCTCCTCCACCCCGCGACCTGCCTCCGAGTGCGCTGCGTAGCTGACACCCTTGGCTATCATGGGACTGAGCTAGGGGGCTGGGCGTGGCGCACTGAGCGTGCGGGGGCGTCTGGCGAATGACTGTTGTCAGACCACATTGGGAGATGCCCGCGCGGCCCCCTGCGCCGCCTCCCGGCCCTCCCAGAGGCTTCGCCATTAACCCATGGGCATAGAAGCAGCCGATCCTAGGAGCTGCGGGGACCCGGCGCTGCGGATCGCCGAGCTGCGAACTCAGCATCGCGAGTGTCGTTGTCACAAACCTTACTCTGAGCCAAGCCTCTTAAGCATGCTCCAGTTTAATGTAAGTTTGGAAGTCTCACACTTCCACACTTGGACCTCTCATAAGCTAAGCTTTGGATGGAGAGGACAATCAAGAGTGAGGCGGGGCTCCTGATATTCACAATAACTAACCCCTCTTCTAGAGCTTCAACAACCCTGAGAGTTGTTATATTGGCTTCGGCGCTTCAGTTTCGACCGACGAGACCGTGGGTAGGACCTCACTAACCCGTCGCGCACGCGGCCCCCAAGCCGCGTGGCGCCGCGCACGCTTCCCTCTGCAACACACACGCTTACTCGTGCGGCGATAAGCCCGCGACAGCGAGAGCCAAGCTCGAAGTCAAGTCGATCAAACTTCCCAGAAGTTTTACCACTTGCCGCAACCTCCTGCGCCCAGCGCAACAGCCTGGGACAACCTCTCTGGCGAAGACTCTTCAAGGGGCATTGACGCGCCTTCGGAACAGAACGCAGTCTTGCGTACAGGTGTGCAACAGGTTTGCAACATCTGCAACACTGAAGGCTACAGACCCCACTACTTGCTGTCCCTGCCCTAGGAAATACGCTGGAGTAGCGAACACCAAGTCTGTGCAAGCGACCGGACCGCTTCTGACGTTTGACAACACCCCCCTGACGCTTCACACATGCGTCGTGTTTCCCCCCACGCAGTGGCTGCGCAGCCGACGGCCACCAACCCCACCGCAAACATCCAGGTCCGCTGCAACCGACCCCCAGGCCTCAAATGCCGCGGGCACTTCAAATGACCAGTCCCGCGCGCTAAACGCGACGGCGACCGAGATAATCGATGCGTACTATTTCGCACGCACCTTCTACCGTGGCACGGGCGCATTACCTGCGTACACCAACATGGCTACGCAGGTGCAGGGCATGCCTCAGGCACCCCTGCCGCACTCTGATGCGAATGCCCATGCCCATGCAAACGCTGCTCCATGCGGCATGCGGGCTGCTCAGCAGGCCCCACAGGCGGCTGCTCCGCCTCAGGCATCTCAGGCCCACACGGCCGCGTCTGGCGCTGAGCCGCCCGCGCAGCAGGCCTCTGCGGCACAGCCCAAGGCTGCGCGCGCCGCCGCGGCTCAGCCCGAGGCTGCGCGCGCCGCTGCGGCACAGTCCAAGGCTGCGCGCGCCGCTGCAGCACGGCCCGAGGCTGCGCATGCCACTGCGGCACAGCCTGAGGCTGCTGCCCTCACCACTGAGGTTAACCCTGACACGCTGCACCTCATGCGCTGGCTCCTGCGCATGTCCGAGCAGCGACCCCCAAGGGGACTGCCCGCTGAACTCGAAGAGTACACGCAGTGCATGGACAGATGGGCTCAGCAGACCACGGCACTAAATGAAACTGAGAGAGATCATCTCCTCATGAACCTCACACAGGGCCAGCAGGCAGTGCTAACCGAGCTCCGCCGCCTTAACGGCATGATCGGGCAGATGCACGGCAACTAGGACTACCTGGGTCACGCACTGGTGGGCGTGCAACACCGCAGTGATGACATGCGGGGCTGTATCAACCAACTCGGTGGCATGGTTCACAACCTCACTGTGGTGACTGGCCAGATCCAGACAGGCCTAAACACGCTGCTGGGCCGAGCCCGCCGCGATGGCAACTACGGCCAAGGCCTGCAGGCCAGGCGCGCAGCACCAACCATCAACGGCAACACGCCGGCTGCCCCGACCAGTGATGGAACGGAAGAGGATGACGCGCTTACCGCGACACCTATCCAGATGCGGTCAAACCGCCCACCCAAAAACCTGCGGGGTCCAAACAAATTCACTGGGGAGGACAACATAGTCACGGCTCAGTCGTTTCTTTGGGAACTGCGGGATTTCTTCTCAATCGCATACCCCGAGCACCAGCAGGTTTGGGCCTCCATTGGCATGCAGTTCCTAGGAAGGGCCGTACACCGGCACTACACCTCACAGGTGCAGCACTTTGAGCGCATGGCACACGAGATGGGCGCACCCATCCCCCGCTACACGTGGGAGATGTTTTGCGAATCCATTAAGAGTGCATTCCCACAGGTGAACCAAACGTTCACCCACGTGGAGAGTATCATGGCACTCAGGCAAGGAGGTAAGTCAATCCAGGAGTACTCAAATGAGTTCATCTGCACGGCAAACCTGTGCATCGGAATGACTAAGCCGTTCAAAATCCAGATGTTCCTCAAGGGACTGGAGCCATACGCGCACAAAGGTCTGGGTATCAACCCGTCAACTTCTGCATCTTGGGAGAGTTTCACAGATCTCACCAAAGCAGCGATCACACGCGAGCAAATGCGAGTGCTGACACGCACCCCATCCGCACTTGGGAAGCACCAGCAGAGCGGGCACCCCGCACGTTCCCGCTCGCCCAGCGGCGACGACGAGGAGCGCCACATGCGTTCCCACTCGCCTAGCGACAGTGACGAACGCTCCATGCGTTCCCGCTCCTGCTCACTCACCGATCGCGATGACGATTCGCCAAGACTTGCAGCTATGCCGCAAAGGCCTCGAGTTAAGAGGAGTAAACGGGCAAACCCCCGTTTGCTGCAACAGCCAGACTCAGATCAAACTGAGGAACCCCAGTCGGATTAACCTCCCACAGGAATCAGGGCACACCCCAACACCAACCAATCAGATCACTCAGGAGGGGCAGACCACTGCGGCTCGCCGCGGTCACCTCAACAACCAGTGCCACCTGCACCGACACCACAGCCTCTCGCTGACATGGTGTCGCGGCAGGACGAGCTGGATGATTGACCTGAAAGGATGGTGGAAGGGTACAACCCATGGTTCATATTGACCAACAAAACAAAAACTTGCGACGGCTCAACGCCATCCCGCAGTTTTTACAAAACAAAAGCTTGCGACGGCTAAACGCCGTCCCGCAGTTTTTACAAAACAAAAGCTTGCGACGGCTCAACGCCATCCCGCAGTTTGTACAAAACAACAGCTTGCGACGGCTCAACCGCCATACCGCAGTTTTTGAAAAACAAAAGCTTGCGACGGCTTAATCGCCATACCGCAGTTCTTACAAAACAAAAGCTTGCGACGGCTTAAACGCCATACCGCAGTTTTTGAAAAACGAAATAACAAAAAAAACTTGCGACGGCCTAACGCCATCCCGCAGTTTTGAAATCAAATAACTTGCGACGGCTCAACCGCCATACCGCAGTTATTGAAAAACAAATGTACAAAAACTTGCGACGGCTCGACGCCATACCGCAGTTTTTGGAACACAACCTATAAACCCAGAATGAGGTCAGGGGAAACCCCTAACCCACCCAATCAGAGCGCTCGGGGGGGCAGACCACTGCGGCTCGCCGCGGTCACCTCACCCACCAGTGCCGCCTGCACCTGCACCACAGCCTCTCGCTGACATGGTGTCGCGGCAGGACGAGCTGGATGGGTTATCTGAGAGGATGGGAGATGGGGACAACCCTGACCCAATCTGAAAGGCCTCACGCCATCTTACAATCAAGCAACTTGCGACGGCTCAAACGCCATACCGCAATTTTTGGAAAGGAAATTTTGATAGCTTCACGCCATCGTAATCAAAAAAAACTCGCGACGGCTTAACCGCCATACCGCAGTTTTTGCAACAACAACAAAAAAAAAACTTGCGACGGTTCAAGCCATCCCGCAGTTTTTCCAGCGGAAAACTTGCGACGGCTCAAGCCATCCCGCAGTTTTTTGCAATCAAATAACTGGCGACGGCTCAACCGCCATACCGCAGTTTTTTGAAAAACAAGGGCAATAGCCTTACGCCAAAACGCATCATCAAAAACTTGCGACGGCCGAAGCCATACCGCAGTTTTTGAACAACGTGCTAGCAAAACTGCGCGTTTGCAGTAGGACAGAAGGTCCTTCTCAGCACCAATTACCTGAAGCTTAAAGGCTAAAGGACAAAACGTTTTTTTTAAACGTATCACTTCTGAAGAATTACCACTTGGACGGACGCGTTCAAACACCTCCCCACCAATACTGGATTTGGAGGGCGACCCTTACTTTGAGGTCGAGGCAATTCTCAAACACTCCATCGGAGAAGACAGTAACAGTAACAGTAACAGTAACACGGGGTTTCCAGCTAAGCAGGCTACTCTTCTACTAGAGACACCTGCCTATACTCCTGCACACTTAAGTACTAGAGTACAGCCGGCTCCCGGCCGATAGACTACCGCTCCCGCCGGCTAGACTACCCCAAACAGCGGTCTCTGAGAGACATGTCTGGCAAGGAGCATATAGGAGAGGACCTTCCTCAACGTCACAGTAGTGGCCTTGTGGCCAGTCAAGCCGGCAGAGCCGACTGGCGCTGACTGGAACGGTCCCCGCCTGGCAGTGCATGGCTGTCCAGCTCTCGTTTGCATGGGGCTCAGCCGGCGCCCCATGCCTCATGCATGGCCAGGTCCCACCCTCCAGGGGTGCATGGACGACAGAGTTGTCATGGAGGCTGCCTGAAGACCTTCCAACGCCAGTCACCGGCAGACGAGCGACCCCGAGGATGAGCGCGGTGACGAACGCTGCGATTGGTGAAGCGGATTTACTCTGTGTTGCCTCGGCGGTCGCCACCGCTGAAGCCGTGATGGTAGCCCGCCTCCACGGGCAGCCATCTTGACCAATGTCCAGCATGCATTGACGGGCGCCAGCTCCTCCGCTCGTCGATCAACTCGTCGAGATCGGTGCCGCATGGCGTCCTGCATGGGGGGAGGATAAGGGCCGTCTCCCAGCACGGGCCGCGGCAGCGCCGCGGCTACTCGCCAAGCCATGACAGCGCCAGGCAAGCCGCTCCTGTAGTTTCCACCGAGGGACAGTCTAGCAGGAGCCAGGCCAGTCGTATTTTACCCCGCTCGTCAGCGGCACGAAGATCCTCGTCGCCAGCAGCGCCGCGTTGCTGGGTCCAGGGCTCGGCGACGAGAATGTACGAGGATGTGGACGACGCCGTCAACGCGTTCTCACACTCCCGACCCTCCACGCACCCACAATGCCACACCCTTCACACCCTTACACTGTCACACACACGCTGTCACTCTTTCTCACACAGGTGGATGTACGAGAACGTTGATGACGTGAAGCGCGCGGTCGAGACCGGGGACGCGTTCTCACACTCCACACCCCTCCACGCACCCACACTGCCACACCCTTCACACCCTCACTCTGTCACACCCACGCCGTCACTCTTTCTCACTCTTCTCACAGAGGTGGATGTACGAGAGCGAGGACGACGTGAAGCGCGCTGTCAACGCCGGCGACGCTTTCAAACTCCACACCGCTCCACACACCCACACTGCCACACCCTTCACACCCTCACTCTTTCACACCCACGCGGTCACTCTTTATCACTCTTTCCTACACAGGTGGATGTGCGAGAACTTTGACGACGTGAAGCGCGCTGTCTACGCCGGGGACGCGATCTCGCACTCCACACCCCTCCACACACTCACACTACCACACCCTCACACCCTCACGCTGTCGCACCCACGCTGCCACTCTTTCTCACACAGGTGGATGCACGACAAGTGGGCGACGTGTAGCGCGCTGTGGATGCAGGGGACGCGTTCTCACTCCACACCCCTCCACACACACACACTGCCACAGCCTTCACACCCTCACTCTGTCACACCCACGCGGTCACTCTTTCTCACAGGTGGATGTACAAGAACGTGAGCGCGTGTGAAGCGCGTTGTCGACGCCGGCGAAGCGTTCTTACACTACACACCCATCCACACACACACACTGCCACACCCTTCACACCCTCACTCTGTCACACCCACTCTTTCTCGTTCTTTCTCACACTGGTGGATGTACGAGAACGTGGACGACGTGAAGCGCGCGGTCGATGCCGGTGCCGCGTTCTAAACACTCCACACCCCTCCACACACCCACACTGCCACACCCTTCACACCCTCACACGGCCACACACACTCTGTCACTCTTTCTCACTCTTTCTCACACAGGTGGATGTATAAGAAAGCGGGTGACGTGAAGCGCGTTGTCGACGCCGGCGATGCGTTCTCACACTCCACACCCCTCCACACACCCACACTGCCACACCCTTCACACCCTCACTCGGTCACACCCATGCTGTCACTCTTTCTCACACAGGTGGATGTACGAGAACGTGGACGACGTCAAGCGCGCTGTCGACGCTGGGGACGCGTGCTTCGGCACCGTGGACTCGTGGATCATCTACATGCTGACCGGGGGGGCGCAAGGTGGGGGCGCGCTCAGTTCATCTGACGCTGGCTTGGGAACGCCACACGGGTGGGGGCGTGCACGTCACGGACGTCCCCAGCGCAGCTCTTGCCATGCTGATGAATCTTGCAACATGCGCGTGTGACCCTGCGCCCACAACGTCACCTTGCACCTTCCCACCCCAAACCTTTCCACCCCAAAAACGCGTATGTGCGTCTCTGCCTGCGCCTGTCTGTGTGTGTGTGTGTGTGTGTGTGTGTGTGTGCAGGTGGGGGCGTGCACGTCACGGACGTCTCCCAACGCCGCACGCCTCGGGCTGATGGACCTTGCGCGTGGGACCCTGAGCCCTCAAACTTCCCATCCCCAAGCCTTTCAACCCCAAAACCCGCGGCTGTGCGTGTCTGCGCCTGCACTTGTGTCTGTGTGTTTGTGTGTCTGTGTGGGGGGGGGGAGGGTGTGTGTGTGTGGGGGGGCGCGCAAGTCACGGACGTCTCCCAACGCTGCACGCCTTGGGTTGATGGACCGTGCGTGTGGGACCCTGAGCCCTTACCTTTCCACCCCCAAACCTGCCTCAAACCGTGTCTGTTTATCCACTTTCCCACACGTGTATGTGTGTGTGTGTGTGCACACCACGGGCGTCTCCAACACAGTATGCAACAGCCTTGTCATCCGAACCCCAACGTTTCCCATTATCACCACCACCTCACCTTGTCCCTGTGCGTGTCTGTGCCTGCGCCTGTGCCTCTCTGTGTGCGTGCGTGCGTGCAGATGGGGGCGTGTACGTCACAGACGTGTCCAACGCAGCACGCACCACGGCGATAGACCTGGCAGCGTGCGTGTGGCACCCGAGCCCTCAACCTTTCCACCCCCAAACCTCTCCACTCCGAAACCCGCGCCTGTGTGTGTCTGCGCCTGCGCCTGTGCCCCTCGTGTGTGTGTTGCAGGTGGGGGCGTGCACGTCACGGACGTGTCAAACGCCGCACGCACCGGGCTGATGGACCTGGCAACGTGCGCGTGGGACCCTGAGCTCTGCACCACATTTGGTGTCACCCCACACTGCCTGCCGAGGATCGTGTCCAACGCTGAGGTGTACGGTGGGTGTTTGTGTTTCTGTGAGGTGTGTGTGTGTGTGTGTGTGGCTGGCTGGGTGTTCTGCGTGGCCTTGCGGGCTCTCTTAGTAGAGCTCCCCTAGACGTGTAGTCTAGGCCTTAAATCACGCCCCGGGGTCCTCCGAGCGCGTACGTGTAAAACCTGTAAAACCTGGCTGGGTGTGGCTGGCATACACCACAAACACGCACCGCACACACGGGCACACGCGCCATGGCCGTGATCGGTGTCACGCATGAGCGCCTGCCGAGGATCGTGTCGCACCGGGGTTGCCGTGAAAGAGGACCCTGCCAACGCACGTCCCGCAGGAGAGGGCTCTCGCGGGAGGCGCGCACACACAGCCAGTGATTTCCTTTTCGGCTCTGCACAGCCATTCGGCTGTATTCCGGCTGTACTTTGACTTTGCACAAAATTAAAAATATTGAAAAGAAAATCACTGCACACAGCCCTACCGCAGCCCCCTATATTGTTACCCCAGCGGTACAAGCTACACCCACAATGTAATGGCAGTGTAATGGCAGTGTTACAGTAACAGTTACAGTAACACGGGGTTTCCAGCTAAGCAGGCTACTCTTCTACTAGAGACACCCGCCGATACTCCAGCACACTTAAGTACTAGAGTACCGCCGGCTCCCGGCCGATAGACTACCGCTCCCGCCGGCTAGACTACCCCAAACAGCGGTCTCTGAGAGACATGTCTGGCAAGGAGCATATAGGAGAGGACCTTCCTCAGGGTCACAGTAGTGGCCTTGTGGCCAGTCAAGCCGGCAGAGCCGACTGGCGCTGACTGGAACGGTCCCCGCCTGGCAGTGCATGGCTGTCCAGCTCTCGTTTGCATGGGGCTCAGCCGGCGCCCCATGCCTCATGCATGGCCAGGTCCCACCCTCCAGGGGTGCATGGACGACAGAGTTGTCATGGAGGCTGCCTGAAGACCTTCCAACGCCAGTCACCGGCAGACGAGCGACCCCGAGGATGAGCGCGGTGACGAACGCTGCTTTGTTACAATGCAATACAATTCGCGTGAATTGTATTTCAGCGGTAACAACGCCATTTCAGCTTGTACCGCCGGGGTAACAACATACGGGGCTGTGATAGGGCAGACAGCACACACGCACACACGCACACACGCACACAAACACACACACACACACACACACCAGGCACACATGCCACGTGTCGACCGGCCCGTGCATGGACGTCCCGATCACTGGCTCTCCATCTGCTCACACTGTTGATCGCGGGGTTGCAAGTCAACGCGCAGTCAAACGTCCACCACACGCGCACGCACACACATTATGACACGCGATTCGAGGCGTCCGACGGACTGAACAATACAACGCCACACGTACGCGCGCAGGCCACGTGGCGAAGTTCCCATTCGAGGGCGTCCCGATCTCTGGCTGCATCGCCGACCAGCATGCGGCGATGCTGGGGCAGCGCTGCGTGAAGGGCGAGGCCAAAGTGAGATCCCACACGGGTTTGGTCACCAAAAATGACACACACACACACACACGCGCACACACACGCGGTGCTGTGTGATCGTGTGTGTGTGCGCGCGTCGTCACCCGACACACGCACTTCCCCTACTCCCCTCCCACCCCACTACCCCCCTCGTCTCAAGAGGGAGAAGTAGAAGAGACGGGGGGAGGGGAGGGAGGGGAGGGGCAATGTGCACACACTGGGGTCACCGAGCACACACACACACCTGCACACACACTTTCAACACCTACGGCAGAATACCTACGGTACTGGCGCATTTTTGATGCTCAACACGGGCTCCGACGTCGTGCACTCGAGCCACGGCCTGCTCACAACAGTGGTGGGTGCGCTGCCCCCTAAAACCTAAAATCCTTAAAAACTAAACCCTTAACGGCCATCCCCACCCAACCTGGGCCCACTTCAGGAGGAAAAGTGGCCAAAACGGGCGACACCAAACTTTGGGAATTTCTTGTGGCTGCCCTGGTCGACCAAATCCACTTTTTACGCGTGCTTTTTAGTTGCCCCCAATCTCATTTAGACGCATGCGTCGTGGGTGACCGTGGCTTGGAGAGACGGTGAAATGCGGAACAAAATCGTTTGGCGTCAAACGTTACACGTCACGGTTGCGTTTGACGCCAAACGGTTTCGTTCCGCATTTCACCGTCTCTCCAAGCCACGGTCACCCACGACATGCGTCTAAATGAGATTGGGGGCAACTACAAAGCACGCGTAAAAAGTGGATTTGGTCAAGAGGCGACGCCACAAAACATGCCGAAAGTTTGGTGTCGCCCAGAACAGCGACCCCGGCAACGCGGCACGGAACGAGACCCAGCGCCTCGTCAAGTTCATGCCACGGGTGTTGAAGATCGGTAGGAGGCGTCGCGGGGGGCTGGCTCCTCGCAGCGGCGCGGCAGGGGGTTGGGTGCGAGTGTTGCATGGCGCTCCGCGAGGCCCGTGACGGCCCCACGACGTATTCCAGCACACGATCTCGACACGCATGTCTATATTACGTGTCGAGAAGTCATTCTGCACGCGCGATGGGGTCGTTTTGTCGACTTTGTATTTTTTGGTGTGGCCACATTTTGGTCACAGATTGGGTGGGGATGGCCTAACCCTAAAACCCTTGATCCCTTAACCCTCGACCCCTAACACCCCGTTAAACTAAAACCCCGTTTAACCCTGCGCTGGTGCTGCGCTATGCTGCTTATATTGTACTGTGGTGCTTCTATACTGTGCTTTTCTGTGCTGCGCAAGAAGTGGATTGTAAAACTCTCATCATCAAAAAAAAATGCTCACAGTCCCCACGCTACCCCCCTCCCCCACTGACAGACCCCCACCCCACACAAATGATGTTGTCCCGCATCGCACAGTTGATGCTTTCTCGTAAATCCAAGACCAGTCAATAGCCAGGATCCGCGGCTATCCATCTCGCGCGTTGCGGTGGGGCGGGCATGCCTGGGGGGCGCAGAGAGGGCCTTCTCCTGAGGTGTTGGTGTTGACAGCTGGGTAGATGGCGTCTGTCTGCGCTGCAAGGCACTCCCCAGCCCCTATTTCAACACGGACAGACTTCAGGCGATATATAGAGCTCGTCACTGGCCCTGGGGTGTCGGCGCAGCCGCGTTTGGGGTGTGCCAAAACTTGAATGTGCGTGGTGCCGAGGTGTCCATGGACCTGCTTCGAGGCCTCCCTCGAGCTGTAAATGTCTAGTGGGTGACCCCCATACGCCATGCGCGCCCCCAAACAGAGGCTGGGTGGCTTCCCGGAGCATCTCGGGTGTGTGCTTTGTGTGGTGGTTCAGCATGGGCGTGTCCGCGGGCTTTGGATGTGCGCGAGGCAATGCAAGACAGCATATGATTAGTGATGCCTATACTAGAGAGGTTTGCTGCGTCGTGGGTGTGTGTGTTGCCCCTGGGGCGTCGATCGCTGCTTGGGCATGGCACCCCGACAACATGCAACACGGCCACGTACCGTGGCCCAGGCGACCCATCCGCCACGCTGGCTCGATGCCATGACACCTCAATGGAGCCTGATTGCCATAAGAGGGGTCCACAGACGTGTTCGGTCCACCAACTGGGACCTTGCTTGTGTTTTGCGGCCTGAGTGCTCAGGGCCACATCCGCGAGGGCCCTCACCGTTTTTTTGCATGACATCATTCTAAACATTACATAGGACCTGGCCACGCGGCGGGTGGTCCGGGAGCGCTGTCCGGGGTGCCGATTCACGGCTGTGCGTTTCAACGCTGAAAACGGCCGACACGGCGAGGCAGGCACGCTGTGCACCCCCCCGACCGACTGGGCCTCATCGGAGGTGTACTGGGGACTTGATCATCGAGTTTATACGCGTGTAGGGCATAGGGAGGTGAACCTCGACTGAAATGTGTGGGTGTGGAGCACCTTAACACGCAGGGCCCAATCTAGGGGGGGACCTCATTTTAGTTTTTGCATGGATCGATTGTGTATATTAATGGGGCAGGGAGTCGCGATTTCGGTGTTTTTCACGTTGGGGAACGACCCTGCATGGGGCCCCGCGTTTGCGTCTGCATGGAGTCGAATCGGCCATGCAGCGGCGTCGGAGCGCTCCGCGACCCCATCCGACCGACTGGGTCTCATTAAGGTTGCACGGGGGAGGTGCCCAGCGAGTTTCAGCTCTGGGGGGGTCGGCAGGGGGCCGGCAGAAGGGCCTTTGGGTTTTGACACCCTTTTGCACAGCCTCGCCCAGCTCCGAATCTAGGGGGGGACCTCATTTTGTTAGGGGCGGGAATGGCTTCGGAACATTATTATCATGACGCCTGTTGATTTTGGGGGTCGCGGAGGAAGGGGAACAGGGTGCGCTAACATCGTCCGTCATAAAGGTATTTTTTGGGGTGGAGGTGTGGGGACTGTGCGCAATGCTCCTTATATTATTATGTGTTTTTTGTATACTGTGCTGCGCTTGCCGATCCTGTGCTGCGCTAAGCAGAGCTGCGACTGTGCTGTAATGCGCTGCGGCTGCGCTGTGTTGTGCTGCAGCTGCGCTGTGCTGCAGCTGTGCTGCGCTGGGCTGCGCTGCGCTGTGCTGTGCTGTGCTGCGCTGGGCTGTGCTGGGCTGCGCTGTGCTGGGCTGCGCTGGGCGCGGCTGGGCTGCAGCTGGGCTGGGCTGCGGCTGGGCTGCAGCTGGGCTGGGATGGGCTGGGCTGCGGCTATGCTGTGCAGTGGAAGTGCTGCGCTTTGCTGTGCTGTGCTGTGCTGCGCGATGCTGTGCTGTGCTGTGCTGTGCTGTGCTGTGCTGTGCTGTGCTGTACGCGCTCGAGGGCGCAACGCCTCATCAACACGCCCCCGCAACAACAACCTGCTGGCGTACCAGGCGCCGAAGCACACGCGCTCGAGGGCGCGCAGCACCCCGCGCAACACCCCATGCAACAACACCCTCGCAGGCGTACCGCCTAGGACCAAGCGCCGAGACTCAGTTCGCGCTGGAGGGCGCAACACCGCCTGCAACACCCCATGCAACACCCCACGCAACAACCACAACCCCCGCAGGCGTACCGCCTAGGACCGAGAGCCGAGACTCAGTACGCGCTGGAGGGCGCAACACCGCCTGCAACACCCCATGCAACACCCCATGCAACAACCTTCTCGCAGGCGTACCGCCTAGGACCGAGCGCCAAGACTCGGTACGCGCTGGAGGGCGCAACACCGCCTGCAACACCCCATGCAACACCCCATGCAGCACCCCACGCAACAACCACAACCCCCGCAGGCGTACCGCCTCGGACCGAGCGCCGAGACTCAGTACGCGCTGGAGGGCGCGATTGCCGTCGCCGGACGGGGCGTGTCGTGGCTGGTGGAGAACCTCGGCATCGCTGCTGATCCAGAGGAGCTGGTGGGTAGCTGCGCATCGGATGAGATCACATCAGAGCAGCTGGCGCACACACACACACACACACACACTTGCAACATAGCTGATCAAGAGCCTCAGCATCAGCTCGGCGTTGCTGCTGATCCAGAGGAGCTGGTGGGTAGCTGCGCATCCGACCAGATCACATCAGAGCAGCTGGTGCACACACACACACACTTGTAACACAGCTCGTCAAAAGCGTCAGCATCAGCTCGGCGTCGCTGCTGATCCAGTCGAGCTGGTGGCTTGCTGCGTGCGGACTTTGCAACTCCATCAGAGCGTTTTTTTACACATTTACGCGCACGCACATACACGTGCGCTCCTATCTGTGCACACATACACGTGCGACCCTATGCACACGCACAGTGGTCCCCGGAAGGATTTTCGTAATAAGTTTTTTGCCGGCTCCAGCAACTTTGACCGCTCATACCAGGCACAATACACAGCAGGTATTCATGCAACACATGCCGGTGGGCTGCTCTCGGCACGAGCTTTCCAACGCACCGCTCCACGCCCTCTCCCACTTAGTGTGTGGTGGTTTTCTGGGAAATGGGAAATCCGGCTCGGAGCGGTATACGGCTCGCAGGGGAATCACTGCACACGCACGCAACGCATGCAACGCACACGCACGCATGCTCACACGCACGCAAACACGTTTCACTGCAGATCGCTACGTACACAGCGGAGGTATCGAAATAGAGGTAATTTTCTGCGCGTGGGAGTCTGTCAGTCGCTGGCGATCACTCGCTGCTATGAAGGGATAGATTGTCTCTGTTGGGAGGAGGGCCTGCCTCTGGGGCATTGAACTAAGTCGCAAGCACACACACACACACACACACACACACACGCAGAGATTCGTTACAGTTCCTACATCACGGGGAAAAGATCATCCAAGTATATATATAGTCTGACGCCTGTCCAAGACCCTTGGTAAACGACAGCTGTAACTCTAACAGTTCTAAGGTAGCGAAATTCCTTGACACTAAATTGGAGTCCCGCATGAATGGCGTAACGATCGCTATGCTGTCCCATCCATGGGTTCTGTGAACTTACATTGCTCGTGCAGATGCGAGCGAGTCAACACTGGACCGACATGATCTGTTCAACTGGTGTCACTATTTCCCTGTTTAGTGGTGCTTGGAATCATTTGGTGGTTTTTAGGTAAGCTATCAGGGATGTAGCGGCGTTTGAGCTCACACGCGCCACAGAGGTGGACGAGGCGCACGGGCGCCCCCCGACCTGGCTGAGACGGAGGCGTGTGAGCGAGCGTTGCGCTCGGCCGCCGCTCCGGGCGGTGACCAGCTGGACGCCATGCTGTTGCGGTGCCCACCTGCCATCGCATGGCTCCACCGGGTCATCATCGCCGTATGGCGGTCGGGGAGAGCCCCGAGGGAATGGAAAACTGCTATTATCACACCGTTATATAAGGGGAAGGGTCCGCGTGACTCCCCTGGTAACTACCGCGGTATAAGCCTTCTCTCTATTGCCGGGAAAGTGTACGCTGCCATACTTCTGCACCGCGTCTCCACGCAGGTTGATGGTCAGTTGCATGAGGCTCAGTGTGGTTTCAGAAAAAGCAGAGGCACTGTTGATGCGATTTTGACTCTGCGCTCGCTGAGCGCGGCACATGCCGAGTACAAACAATGCATGGCTGTGGCATTTGTCGACTGTTCTAAAGCTTACGATTGCATAAACCGTGCGGCACTGTGGAGAGTCCTTAGATTATATAGTGTTCATCCGCACATTATTGATCTGTTGGAGGATCTTCACACCAACACCGCAGCTGCCGTGCGGCTGGCTGGGAAAATCGGGCACGAATTCCCGTGTCGTCTGGTGTGCGACAGGGGTGCGTCATTGCTCCTGTGTTGTTCAATGTTTTTATTGACCACATAGTGAAAAAGGCGCTAGACATGATGCCAGAGGGGGCTGGCGTGTCAGTCGTGACCCGAGCCGGCGGCTCTGTGTTGTCGTCGTCGGTTGAGCGCATAGTAATGCTGATGTATGCCGACGATTTATGTTTGTTCTCGCATGACCCAGCTCAGTTGGCGCTTATGCTGAAAATCCTTGACAAAGTGTCCTCTAGCTTTGGCATGCAAATCAACGCCGCCAAGACAGAAGTGATGATTTTGCCAGCAGATTTTGACGCGGATCTGCCCACGTTTGCGCTGACTGGTGGTGAAGTGAAGACCGTCTCTGCATTTAAGTATCTAGGGAGTTG
The DNA here is from genome assembly GCA_016618255.1 of Chlamydomonas sp. UWO 241. NCBI lineage: Eukaryota > Viridiplantae > Chlorophyta > Chlorophyceae > Chlamydomonadales > Chlamydomonadaceae > Chlamydomonas > Chlamydomonas priscui. The sequence goes on from VFSX01000024.1 coordinate 220,661, forward strand.
GATAACCCAGAGTGGTGGTGTGGAAAAGGAGATCGGTGTGCGTGTCGGTCGCGCGCTGGGCGTGTTTGCGTCTTTTGATAAGATTTGGGCCAGCAAGAAGATGCAAGTGCAGTCTAAGATGCGGGTTTACAACACTTTCGTGCTGCCCCACTTTCTGTACGGCTGCGAAACATGGGCCCCTACTAAAACACAACTGACTCGATTGGAGGTTGCCCACTCTAACTGCCTTCGTCGCATTCTGGGTGTGCGCCTGGTCGACCGGCACAGATTAACTTATATTCGGCAGGCGTGCGACACTGAGCCAATTGAGAGCCTTGTGGCAAAGCGATCAATGCAGTGGCTAGGCCATGTGATGCGCATGCCGGCTTCTCGTCTTCCTCGTACGACTTTTGACTGCACAATGGATGTGGCTCGGCAGCAAGGCCGGCCTCCAGCCTCCTCCCGACACTATTTTCTTAAGCTACTGATTCAGCAGCTAGGCGAAACTAGTGGCACTCGTTCTGATTGGAAGACTTTTTCGGACACGGCGTTTGAGCGTGCTCAGGATAGGGTCGGGTGGAGAGCCGTGGTGTACGGTCCGGCTGCCCCTCAGGCGCCGGCCCCTCCACCACGGCGGTCAAGTAGATTGGCAAGCGCCACTTGACCCCCTATCCCCTAGAAGCAGTTAGGACCTATTTTGGAGGCGTCGCACAATAGCTCTCCTTTTTGCTCTGGGACTACACGTTGGCAGGCAGCCGGCTGGTGGCTACCGCCCCTCACAAGTAATTGTTAGGGCCAGAACTGGACTTGGGTCTAGGCGGTGGTACTAGGACTAGAGGTAGTCTTTGCTGGAAAGCCGATGTAACTGTAACTGTATAAGTAACACTGTGAATAATACGATTTAAGGCCCAGAAGGAGGCTACTGTGCCAAGCACTTGACAAATACAGAATACATAAGCAAACTCAACCCGACAGAATACATAAGCAAACTCAACCCGACAGTGCACTTATTCAAGGTTGCGGGTTGGCTAACGGAGACACTGGTGGGGGTGCAGACAGGGGCTGCAGCCCGCATGATGGCGCCTGCGCACGTGCGCGGCATGCGGGGCGTAATGGTTCCGTTTCAAACCGAGGGGGCTCGTCGCCAACTCCGGCCCAGTGATTCCCCTGCAAGCCGTATACCGCTCCGGGCCGGATTTCCCATTTCCCAGAAAACCACCCCACACTAAGTGGGAGAGGGCGTGGAGCGGTGCGTTGGAAAGCTCGTCGAGACGACACAACGGCATGCGTTGCATGAATACCCGCTGTGTATTGTGCCTGGTGTGAACGGTCAAAGTTGCTGGGGACGGCAAAAAACTAATTACTAAAATTATTCCCAGGGACCACTGCTCCGGCCCGCTTGCAGTGTCCCCCGCGGCACGCCTTCTCCTCGTGCCAGTGATTCTTTTCAGAGTTTATAATTAATTATTCCGCAGCTGGATTTTGCTTTGACCGCGTTGACCGTTGGTCTCCCGTTGACTGTTTGCCCTCAGGTGTAGGAAATTTGAAAGCTGCTGACGAGTTCTGTCTGGCAGGCTCGTCAGAATAACAACAAAACACTGGATGGGTTGAGCTGTGCTTAAGGTCAAAGTTCAGCCGGAATACAGCCAAGTGGCTGTGCAGAGTCGAAGAGGAAATCACTTGCCTCGCGCTGCTCCAGCGCCAGCTTGAGCGAGGTAAGACCACATCGCGCGTTGAGGGCCGCATGCCCCTAAACCCTAAACACACAGCAATCGTTTCAGAAGTTGGAAAACACCCATGGATGGATCTAAAGCTTGTTCGCAGGGGGTGATCAGCCATATGTGCTAGTACACGCGCGCACACACACACACACACACACATGCACACAAACACAGCCAACAAAGTGTTACATGAGGCCGCACATATGCACACACACACACACACAGCAAACACATGCACACGCGGTCGTGCAGGAGCAGCTTGCAAAGAGCGTCGACAGCATCTGCATACAAACGCACACTCACACAAACACACACACACAGACACACACACACACACGCAGGAGAGGCTCGCGAAGAGCGTCGACAGCACGAGCGGAGTTTACTTTGTGCCGGTGTTCACACACACACACACACACACACACACACACATGCAGGAGAGGCTCGCAAAGAGCGTCGACAGCACGAGCGGAGTCTACTTCGTGCCGGCGTTCACACACACACACACGTCCAACAAGACTGTAAAATCGACCACACACACACACTCGCACACACACACACAAAAAAAAACTCAACACACAAACACACACATGCAGGAGTCTACTTTCTTCCGGTGTTCACACACACACACACACAATCACATATGCAGAAGAGGCTCGCAAAGAGCGTCGACAGCACGAGCGGAGTCTACTTTGTGCCAGCGTTCACACACACACACACGTCCAACAAGACTGTAAAATTGACCGCACACACACTCACACACACACACACACACAAAAAAACTCAACACACACACACACATGCAGGAGTCTACTTTCTGCCGGTGTTCACACACACACACACACACACATGCAGGAGAGGCTCGCGAAGAGCGTCGACAGCACGAGCGGAGTTTACTCTGTGCCGGCGTTCACACACACACACACATACACACTCACACACACACACAACACACACACACACACACATGCAGGAGTCTACTTTATGCCGGCGTTCACACACACACACACACACACACATGCAGGAGAGGCTCGCAAAGAGCGTCGACAGCACGAGCGGAGTCTACTTTGTGCCGGCGTTCTCGGGGCTGCTGGCACCGCGGTGAGGCGACCCTGAGCTAGAACTTGTGTCATCCATATTAAGCTGTAACCTCACTACTGCCCCACTATGTTTAAGGGCAGTGCCGACCAGGGCCCTGTTTTGGCAGCATGCTCAGAGTGCGGCGTCCTCGGGGCTGATGGCACCAAGGCGACATGGTTCGAGGGGGTTGAGAGGTTCTTTCGGGGGGGGAGGGGGGGATGAGAGGCTCATGGCACATGGTCAGCACTGATTTGGGGCCACACTCCAACAAACCCTGGGCGTGGTTGCTTTGTGCAGAGTCGACGTTGTGTCGGTGTGCTCGGGGCTGAGGGCACCACGGTGGGGGGGGTGAAGGACTGCTGCTGGGGGGGGGGGGGGCTCTTGGCACACGGTCAGCACTGATGTGGGGCCACACTCCAACCAACCCTGGGTGTGGTTGCTGTGTGCGGAGTCTAGTTTGTGTCGGCGTGCTCGGGGCTGAGGGCACCACAGTGGGGGGTTGAAGGACTGCTGCTGGGGGGGGGGGGAGGCTCTTGGCACACGGTCAGGACTGATGTGGGGCCACACTCCAACCAACCCTGGGTGTGGTTGCTGTGTGCGGAGTCTAGTTTGTGTCGGCGTGCTCGGGGCTGAGGGCACCACGGTGGGGGGTTGAAGGACTGCTGCTGGGGGGGGGGGGGGAGGCTCTTGGCACACGGTCAGCACTGATGTGGGGCCACACTCCAACCAACCCTGGGTGTGGTTGCTGTGTGCGGAGTCTAGTTTGTGTCGGCGTGCTCGGGGCTGAGGGCACCACAGTGGGGGGGTTGAAGGACTGCTGCTGGGGGGGGGGGGGGCTCTTGGCACACGGTCAGGACTGATGTGGGGCCACACTCCAACCAACCCTGGGTGTGGTTGCTGTGTGCGGAGTCTAGTTTGTGTCGGCGTGCTCGGGGCTGAGGGCACCACGGTGGGGGGGTTGACGGACTGCGGCTGGGAGGGGGGGGGGAGAGGCTCTCGGCACACGGTCAGGACTGATGTGGGGCCACACTCCATCAACCCTGAAGGTTGTTGCCGTGTGCGGAGTCAACGTTGTGTCGGCGTGCTCGGGGCTGAGGGCACCACGGTGGGGGGGTTGAAGGACTGCTGCTGGGGGGTGGGGTGGGGTGAGAGGCTCTTGGCACACGGTCAGCACTGATGTGGGGCCACACTCCAACCAACCCTGGGTATTGTTGCTGTGTGCGGAGTCTAGTTTGTGCTCGGGGCTGAGGGCACCACGGTGGGGGGGGTGAAGGACTGCTGCTGGGGGGGGGGGGAGGCTCTTGGCACACGGTCAGCACTGATGTGGGGCCACACTCCAACCAACCCTGGGTGTGGTTGCTGTGTGCGGAGTCTAGTTTGTGTTGGCGTGCTCGGAGCTGAGGGCACCACAGTGGGGGGGTTGACGGACTGCTGCGGGGGGGGGGGAGGCTCTTGGCACACGGTCAGGACTGATGTGGGGCCACACTCCAACCAACCCTGGGTGTTGTTGCTGTGTGCTGAGTTTAGTTTGTGTCGGCGTGCTCGGGGCTGAGGGCACCACGGTGGGGGGGTTGACGGACTGCTGCTGGGGGGGGGGGGGATGAAAAGTTGTAGGCACACGGCAGTAGGAGTCCTCCTAGCAGTAACAGTAACATCGGCTTTCCAGCGAAGACTACCTTCTAGTCCTAGTACCACCGCCTAGACCCAAGTCCAGTTGTGGCCCTAACAATTGCTTGTAGTGAGGGGCTGTAGCCACCAGCCAGGCACACGGCACCCGCAATCAAGTCCAACCCATCGTGACTTTTTTATGTGTGTGCGGAGTCTACTTCGTGTTGGCGCTCTGCTGCTGCTGGACCCAGCTGTTGCTGCGTCTGTGAAGGGCTTCATCCTCGAGCCCCCCTAGTAGTCCCCCTGCAGCCCCTTTATATTTTGCACCCCTGGTATAGGTGGGACTCTCCCGTGCGCGGCGCTGCTGGACCTGACAAGCTACAACACCAACGCGCCCCTGATTTCAATACGGACCTGCCTGGGCTCTGTCTGGGTTCTGCTGAAGTTCCCAACACCCCCCCCCCAACACAATACTCTCAACCCATCTCTAAAGTGCTCCCTAGTGAGACTCGTCCGCCTGCCTGGACCATGACAACACGACTCTAAACCTTCAAACCTGTATTATATTGAGCCCCAGGTGGGACTCGTCCGCGCGCGGCGCGCTGCTGGGTCTGACAAGCTTCAGCACCAAGGCCCACATCGCGCGCGCGATGCTCGAGGCGATCTGCTTCCAGTCGCGGGAGGTGCTTGAGGCGATGCAGGTGCGTGTGTGTGTGTGTGTGTGTGTGTGCATGTGTGTGTTGTGTGGACGGGTGTGTGTGGGAGGTTTGGGCAGAGGGCTTTTCGTACCTCAGATTTCGGACCACTTAAAAGGGGGGTGTTGGTTGGTGTGCTGGGAGGCGATCTGCTTCCAGTCTTTGGAGGTGCTGGACGCAATTCAGGTGTGTGTGCGTGTGTGTGTGTGTGTGTGTGTGTGTGTGGTCGATTTTACAGTCTTGTTGGACGCCTTTAATGGCGTATTAGACTTGTGCTTGCGCACTCAATCCCTGAGGCAGGCAGATACTATCACCCGCACTAGTCCACTCAGTGGATACACATTGACTGTGTCCATCCCACTAGCTCTAGTACATCTGGTCGCGCCATGCGTCTCAGTTCGGGCAGCCGTGTGTGTGTGTCGGGCAGCTGTGTCGGGCAGCTGTGTGTGTGTCGGGCAGCTGTGTGTGTGTGTATTTGTGTGTGTGTGTGTGTGTGCGTGGGTGTGTCTGTGTGTTGGCCATGGCTTGGTTCACTGATGTGTGTCTGTGTGTGTGGGGGGGGGGGTGCGCGCGTGTGTGTGTGTGTGTGTGCGTGTGCGTGTGTGTGTGTTGGCCATGGCTTGGTTGGTTGGGAGAGAGAGCTGGCACGAACGGTGTTGCTTCCCAATTACCCCTAGGGGGCGCCGGCCTCACTGATGTGTGGGAGGGGATGAGAACAGGAAAGGCGAAGAGGTGCGCCACACGCTCGGGGGTCTCACTTCCATGCGCACGCGCAATGGCATGGATGTGCTTGCCAACTATCATTTTTTTGTAGGCGCACACACGGGCGCAGACTCTAGCAGAGCATCAACCGTCCGGCGTAGCTCAACCCCGTGGGGCAGGCCGCCCGCAAACCCGGCAGATCTGTATCAAAACCCACGGCACAGAGTGGCGGGGGGGGGGGCGGGGCCCCCTCCTGGGGGTGGGGGAGGGCAGCGCGTTCAGCACTCAGCGCAGCGAGCGCCAGCGAGGTTCCATCCATGAGCGCAATGTGCGCCAACTGCTCTACCCAAATCCCAACGTCTGATCCGCGCAAGTGAATGCGGTCATCACGTCTGAGACGGCTCGGGGTGCGCCTCAGGCGGTGGTGGGCGCCTGCGGTGGTCGGGGTGCTGCCGAGGCGGTTTGGACAACGCCTCGACTTTGGGGTGTGGGGAACCCCTAGTTTGAAGGGGGTGGTCTACAGATGACTCTAACCCTAACTTTTCTTAATAACAAAAAACGTTGTACCCGTACAACAGCGTTGTACGGGTAATACAGGGTCGTCATCTTAGAAGTCTAAGGCGACGCCTGAGGCGATCGTGGGTGCGCCTCAGGCGGCGCCTCAGGCGGTTGGAGCGCCTGAGGCGACGCCTGGACCGCAAGTGAGGCGTTGTGAATGTGGTAGGGCTTTGGGCCGCCAAGCAGTCGACGCGTCGCCGTCGCCCACCCCTCGGAGGGGGGGGGGGGCCTAGTCAGAAGTCAGAGAGGTCAGGGGAGTCGGGGGGGGGGGGCATTTTCAGCCCTGCTCTCTTGAGATCAATCCGGCTGCTGGACCTATAATCGCCCTACCTTGCAGACTTTGGACAACCTGTCTGCCTCAGCTCCAGTGGACAGTTGTTTTGTGTTATCGGTGACGTCGTTGCGCACGCATAGGCCAGGCAGGAGGGACATGAGCGCAAAGCTCCGCGTTGAGAGTTGTGGTACCGGCTCCCGGGAACCTGTTATCTCGGTGGCTGCAAGTGTTGCCACCGTTGTGAAGCCTTGCTCCCATCGGTCAGCACACCCCGGGGTGGGATGTGTCAGGAACACACTGGTGTGCCGTGGGGAAGCTGAAGGGACAGCCATAGTACTGCAGAGTGGTGTGGACTGTGTGGCTCCCACAGTATGAGAGTAGTGGTCTCAGGAGTGTAAGACAGTGCATGTGAAAACTCTTGGAACGGCGGTGAGCCCGTTCCTGAAAGGTTATGGGCCCATCACACCACTGGGGGGGGCATCACCGACTCTGTGCACAGGCGCTGGCCACCGCACCGACCGTTGACTCGCCGAGCGCTCCAGCTGCAGCAGAGTGGCGGCCCTTCTTCGAAGAGGCGGTGTACCGCCGTAGGTGGCATGGCGGGCGGCAAACAATTACAAGCTGTACCGACTACGCCGGGAATCGCAAAAAAACGGAATTCGCCCCCAAAAGTGTGAAATTCCCGTTTTCCACACTTAGCCGCCAAAAACGGTGCCTCTGGCCAGCCTGCTGCCGTAAAAAAATAATTCAACCAGAGCCTATCCAAGAATCACTGAGCCGCCGCCGTGCCCAAGGGCCGACACACGCGGCGGGCCAGGCGCTTGAAGGGCCCTCGACCAGGCGGGCAAGCGGGGGCGGCAGCGACGTGCCCGCGTGGCCAGCGAGGCTGGGCACGAGCGCAGCCGGCAGCCGCCATGCGTCAGCCGCTTCCATCGCCGTCGCAGACACTCCAGGGTCGCGGGTTTTACAGGTTTTACACGTACACGATTCCGGAGGACCCCGGAGGACCCCGGGGCGTGTGTTGACGCCTAGACTACACGTCTAGGGGGGCTCTACTAGGAGAGCCCGCAAGGCCACGCAGCGCGCCAGCCTTCCAGGGAGTCAAAAGAATGAAGTTGCGCCCCCCCCCCCCCCGCCACTACATGAGCGCCAGCTAGCTAGGGACCAGGGGGGTCTCCAGGGTCGCGGCCAGGGCACACGTGGATGAGCACGTCCACTGCTGCAACCACCGGCGGCACCCCCTGGGGCCGGCGAGCGCGGCTGGGTCGGGCTGTGGCAGAGGCACGCCCCCGGCGCCGGCATCGTCATCAGCACCAGCACCAGCACCAGCACCAGCACCAGCACCAGAAAAAATGTTACATGTGCCGGTGGTACTTCCCAAGCACCCCCGAGGGGATGCCGGGCTCACTGTATGTGGGGGGAGACGGGAACGGGATGGAAACAGGAAAGGCGAAGGGGTGCGCCGCAGGCTCAGGGGTCTCACTTCCGGGGGCACGCTCAATGGCATGCGCTTGTCAACTGTCAATTGTTTGGGGCAGAGGGCCCCCCCCCCCCGGCGACGGCATCGTCATCATCATCAGCAGCACCAGTGCCGCCGGTGGGGGTGGCGTTGGCATTCTTACACCAGCAGCAACACCATCATCTGTGTGGGTGTGGGTGTGGGGGGGGTCACCGAGCAAGAGTGACAATTGAGGCGGTGGGGGCAGACACACACGCGCACACACCGTGCCCCACCTTACCGCTCGGGCCTCGTCCCCGTGTCCGTCTCCCCCTCCATCACTACCTGTAGGGTCCATTCCCCCTCCCCCTCCCCCCACCCCAGGCTGCCAGGCCTCCTCAGATGAGAGAGATTGTTACACGGGCCGGTGGTACTCCCCACGCCCCCGAGGGGATGCGGGCTCACTGCTCAGAGAGAGAGAGATTGGTTACACGTGCCGGTGGTACTTCCCAAACATCCCCGAGGGGACGCCGGGCTCACTGTATGTGCGGGGAGACGGGGAAGGGATGGAAAAAGGAAAGGCGAAGGGGTGCGCAGCAGGCTCAGGGGTCTCACTTCCGGGGGCACGCTCAATGGCATGCGCTTGTCAACTGTCAATTGTTTTTGTGTTCTTGTATTATATGGGCGCGCACACTCTAGCAGAGCATCAACGCGTCTAGCAGAGCATCAACCGTCCGGCGTAGCCCACCCCGTGGGGTAGGCCACCCGCAAACTCGGCAAATCAGTATCAAAACCCCAGCCACAGAGTGGCTGGGGCGGGCGGGGCCCTCCGGGGGGCGGGCGGGGCAGCACGTGGACCCCTCAGTGCAGCGAGCGCCAGCGAGGGTCCTTCCTTGAGCGCAATGTGCGCCAGCTGTGGGTCGCCAAGCAATCAGCGCGCTGCCGTCGCCCACCCGCGGGGGGGGGCGCCCTGGTCAGTAGTCGTCCCGTAGTGGGCAGCTTCGTAGAAGCGGGGTCGTGGCTGGCGGTCGCAGCCGCATGCGCTGCGCCTCCCTCAGCTCGGCAGCGCGAGCCTCGGGGCTGTGGGCGACCAGCGCCACAGCTCAGTTTCAGTTGTCAGACTTGCAAGCAGGTGGGGGCACCCGCTCGCCGTCAATCATGAGGCGCGCGGTGGAACTGCGCCCGCTTCCCCGCAGCCTTCGCGGCGACGAAAGCGGGCCACAGCGCCCGGCGCTGCGCCTCCTGTGTGTCAGTGAGGACGTCGAAGATGTTGGTTTTGGTGCTGATGTTCTCGCAGCATCGCAGGCTGCAGCGGTAGCGCACGACGGTGTCGGCCACGGCATCGGATGTCACGGTGAACAGCACGCGCAGCACATCGCCCCGGCGCGGCACCACACCGATGCCACCAGAGGCAGGCTTGGCGTTGAGGAGCGACGCAGACACCACGCTGCCTCCAGCCGGGTTGCTCAGCTCAGGTGGGGATTTGAGAGAGAATTGGTTGGGGGGGGATATTTTTTGACCTGATATCTTGAAGATCGGCTGATCACACCCATACATACAATCTCGAAATGGGCTGCGACATCGTATCTTTCGTCCGATGGATGCGTTCATGGATCGAGTAGGAAATCCTGTGGTCGTGGGTTCGAGCCCCACATCGGGTGAATCTAAATTCGCTAGTTGATGGGTTCACTCCCCATCCGTGATGCAAATCCCGACCGCCTTGCAGGCCCGGTTAGCTCAGTTGGTAGAGCGCAGGACTCTTAAGCGACGATTCCTTTTGCTTTTTGTGGGTTGAGGGACCAACAGTTGGTGCACACATTGCGTGCTCCCCGTCTCTCCTGGCTTGAGTAAGGGTCTGACCTTGACTGTTGAGGCTTTTCACCCACCCACACCCACGCCACGTACATGTCAGGTGGCCGGGCTGAAATCACACCCCACCTGCTCACACACTCCGCCACACTCGGCACACCCCCACACCCACGCCACACATGCCAGGTGGACGCGCAGGGCAGCCGGACTGAGCAAGGTCTCCATGCTGCGCGTGGATGGCGCACCTGCTCACACCCCAGCCCCGCCACACCCGCCACACCCCCACACCCACGCCACACATGCTCACACCCCACACCCGCCACACCCCTCAAAACGCACACATGTCACAAATTTCGACAAAGCGTGTGGCCCCGGGGCGCCTCGCCATCCCCGGGTCGGAGACATGCAATGACAGAACCAGCGAGGCCTAGCGTAGATAATAGCGTCGGCGTTTTCGACAAGCGTGCAGCTGCAACGTGTAAGGTGCGCATGCCCACACCCCCACACCCACGCCACACGTGCCAGGTGGACGCGCAGGGCAGCCAGGAAGCAAGGTCTCCATGCTGTGCGTGGATGGCGCACCTGCTCACACCCCAGCCCCGAGATACACGTACACCCCCACACCCACGCCACACATGCTCACCTTCCACACCCACCACACACCCCAAACGCACGCATGTCACAACTGCCAGGTGTGTGGTGCGCATGCCCACACACCCACCAGTGCTTCGATTGGGCGGTTTATCGCCTACGGCGGTTTCTGGGCGGAAATAATTGATGGATTTTTTAGGGTTTACCAGGTTTACCGCAAGTTGTACCGGCCATCCCCACCCAACCTGGGCCCACCCCAGGGGGAAAAGTGGCCAATACGGGCAACACCAAACTTTGGGAATTTCTTGTGGCTTCCCTGGTTGACCAAATCCACTTTTGACGAGTGCTTTATAGTTGATGCCAATCTGATTTAGACGCATACGTCGTGGGTGGCCGTGGCTTGGAGAGACGGTGAAATGCGGAACGAAACCGTTTGACGTCGAACGCAACCGTGACGTGTAACATTTGACGCCAAACGATTTCGTTCCGCATTTCACCGTCTCTCCAAGCCACGGCCACCCACGACGCATGCGTCTAAATGAGATTGGCGGCAACTAAAAATCACTCGTCAAAAGTGGATTTGGTCCAGAGGCGCCGCCGCAAAACATGCCGAAAGTTTGGTGTCGCCCAGCACAGCTACCCCCGCAACGCGACACGGCACGGGACCCAGCGCCTCGTCAAGTGCATGCCACGGGTGGTACCGATCGGTAGGAGGCGTCGCGGGGGGCTGGCTACCCGTAGCGGCGCGGCAGGGGGGTGCGACTGTTGCATGGCGCTCCGCGAGGCCCGTGACGCCCCCACGACGCATCCCAGCACACGCTCTCGACATGCATGTCTATATTACGTGTCGAGAAAACATTCTGCTCGCTAGATGGGGCCGTTTGTCGACTTTGGAAATTTGGGTGTGGCCACATTTTGGTCACAGGTTGGGTGGGGATGGCCTACCGCACACCAGGTTTATCACCCAGATTTTGACTTTGTCGATTTTTGCCGTTTTCTGCCTTTTTTGCCGATTTTGGCTTTAGGCCGATTTTGGCTTTAGGCCGATTTTGCTCCCGGCCCGCAGCGGCCGGACTGTAAAAATTAGTTAGTTGAAATCAATTGAAGAAGCACTGACCCCCACACCCCCACACCCACGCCACACATGCCAGGTGGACGCGCAGGCGGCCGGGCTGGGCAAGATCACAGTGCTTCGCGTGGATGGCGGCGCGTCGCAGAACGGCCTGCTGATGCAAACGCAGGTGTGTGTGCTTGCGTGCGTGCGTGCGTGCGTGCGTGCGTGTGTGCGTTCGTGCGTGGACGGCGGCGCGTCGCGTGGACGACCTGTACATGCAAACGCAAGTGTGTGTGGGGGGGGGGGGGCGTGCGCTCGTGCGCGCGTGGTCGATTTTTCAGTCCGTCGGACGCCTCTGATGACGCATTAGACCCTACGGTTGTAAGTGCGTGCGTGCGTGGACGGCGGCGCGTCGCAGAACGACCTACTGATTCAAACGCAGGTGTGTGAGCGTGTGTGTGTGTGTGTGTGCGTGCGTGCGGCGTCTTACCTTCCAGGAGACAACCACACACACGCACACACACACACACACGCACGCACAGGCGGACGTGCTCCAGGTGCGCGTGCGGCGTCCGGCCTTCCAGGAGACAACCACACACACACACACACACACACGCACACAGGCGGACGTGCTCCAGGTGCCCGTGCGGCGTCCGGCCTTCCAGGAGACAACGGCGCTCGGGGCGGCGCTCGCTGCCGGGATCGGGATCGGCATGTGGACCGAGAAGGATGTGCGTTTTGGGGGGAGGGGTGTGTGTGTGAAAAAAGAGCGCATGAGGAGCCAACGAGGGGCTCTTCCGAAGAATCGACCGCCTTGCTGCCCCCATGAAAATTCCTGACATGCATGCACATCGACACCTCCTGACTGTCCCCGTGGAAACCCCTGACATGCACGCACACGCACACGCCATGTTCAGGTGATGCGCTCGCACGCGTACGACTCCACCGACTTCCGCCCAAACATCGGGCCCAAGCGCGCGGCCGAGCGCTTTGAAAAGGTGGGGCTCTTGCAGGTTGCAGCCAACGGTACCGCAGCTTGCCATTCACCACCAGTGCACCCACCATCACACCCTCGGGGCGTGGGATTGAAGGAGCCGCCTCGCAAGGAAGTTGGCCAAAGGTGGTGGCCAAACATCCGGCGCAAGCGCACGGCCGAGGGCTTTGGCAAGGTGGGGATTACATTTTGCAGCCAACAGTACGCAGCTTGGGTCTAGGCGGTGGTACTAGGACTAGAAGGTAGTCTTCGCTGGAAAGCCGGTGTTCCTGTTCCTGTTGCTGTTACAGTACGCAGCTTACAGTTCACTTACCAGTGCACACACCATCACACCCTCGGGGCGTGGGATTGAGGGAGCTGCTTCGCAAGGAAGTTGGCGGGGTGGCGGTCAAACATTATCGGCCCAAGCGTGCGGTCGAGCGCTTTTAAAAGGTGCGAGCCAGGGGAGGGACGCGGGGCAGGTGCGGGGGGGGGGGGGGCAGGAATGGAGCGCAGGGTGTCATCTAATCTCCTTGCTGTGCACGTTCCAGATCAGCGAGCTATTTTTTTGAATTTAAACATCTGGGGGCCCAGAAATGAGGGCCCAAGCGCGCGGCTGAGCGCTTTAACGAGGTGGGCTCACAGTTGCAATTTACAGTTAACAGTACGCAGCTATGTAGCTGTATAGGTAGTTCCCGGTCCGCACCCTTTGGGCGTAGATTGAGGGAGCTGCCTCGCAAGCAAGGGACTTGGCAACGCGGTGGCCAACGTCTAGCACGGTCGGGCCAACAGCGCAGCGGACTGTCGCGCGCGTTGAGAGCAAGGCCTGGATCGAGATGGAATGCGTGCTGCTACAGCCCCTGCGCGACGCACCCGCACCCACACACGCCGCCCCTCGCACGCACGCAGTGGAACATCGCGGTGGAGCACTCATTCCAGCTCGCCAGGCTGGAGGAGGAGCGCGACGCGTGAGAGCAGCGTGCACGCCATCAGGGCTGCATGCAGCACGCCATCAGAGCTGTGCAGCGCATCATCAGAGCTGTACAACACACCATCAGAGCTGCAACACACCATCAGATGCTGTGTGCAGCGCGTCATCAGAGCTGCAGCACGCCATCAGAGCTGTACAGCACGCCATCAGAGCAGCATGCCATCAGAGCTGCACGCCATCAGAGCAGCACGCCACCAGAGCTGCACGCCATCAGAGCAGCACGCCACCAGAGCTGCAGCACTCCATCAGGGCTACACAGCACGCCATCAGAGCAGTACGCCATCAGAGCTGCACAACACGCCATCAGAGCTAAGCAGCATGCCATCAGAGCAGCGCGCCATCAGAGCAGCACGCCATCAGAGCTGCAGCACTCCATCAGGGCTGCACAGCACGCCATCAGAGCTGCACAGCACGCCATAAGAGCTGCCCAGCATGCCATCAGAGCCTTACGCGCGGGCACCGAGTGGGGCGAGCAAGCAAGCCCGTTGCTCGCCGATTCGAAGGACATGCACAAGCTGTGATCATGACAGGAGGCACGTCATCAGAGCTGTGCGCCTGCGCCTGGGCACCGAGTGGGACTTCCCAGCTGACCCGTAGGACGAGCGCGGCCCGTGATGGCATATCACTCGACGCGTCTTGGGAGCTGCTGTACGCGCGGGCGCCGAGTCGGGCGAGGTTTTGGACCGTTTTCATGTACGATCCCTGAGGACCCGGGGGCATGAGTACATGTGTAGACTTCTAGCCTAGGGGGGCTCTCCCAGGAGAGCCTGCGAGGCCGCGCCTGCCTACCAGAAGAGTCGGGCGAGCAACAAGCTCGGTGCTCGCCGATCCGGAGGACGAGCATGGTCGATTTTACAGTCCGTCGGACGCCTTTGATGGCGCATTAGACCCTAGGAAAGAGGCCGGCAGCTGTCAAAATTAGACCCCTAGCATGCCATCTGCCATCATGATTGCTGTGCACGCGGTGCGTGTCTCAAAACAGGCGACAAGGAACTCAGCCAACTCGTGCCAGAACCTGGGGTTCTCCTGGCCTGGCCGAGGATTCATAGCATAAGCACTGCTTCTTCAACTAGGCGGTATGCCGCCAACGGTGATTAACAGACGGGGTTAACCGCCGCAGGCAGCTTACCTGCCTTTTCCCAGCCTGTTCCTCTCTTGAATAAAACATTTTAGTCATGTGTTTTGAACGCACCTCGCGGGTTAAGCTTTTGCCCGCTGTGCTGCAGATGCCCCTGTCAAACCCCAGTTAAATGACGAGTGTTGACGTTCTGTCAACCACTCTGAACATATCTGGGTCACTTAAGTAGGAGGAGATGCCAAGTTCAACCTGGGCTGTAATCGGGGTTGACCTCGATAAACCTGGCCAGGTTTAACTCAGGTTGAGCCAGCATCAAGGCAGTTTCAAGGGTCCGACCTGGTTGCGGTATTGAAGCTCCAGCAGGACTTGGCAAGAGAGCAGTCGACCTGCAAATAAAAGGGGGGGAAACCGCCACCCACACTCGGTGGTGGCCTTGTTGAACCTGCCCAGGTTTAACTCAGGTTGAGCCAGTTTCAAGGGTTCAACCTGGTTGCGGTTCCAAAGCTCCAGCAGGACTTAAAAAGAGCAGTCGACCTGCAAATCAAAGGGGGCAAAAAAACCACCACCCACACTCGGTGGGGGCCTTGTTATACCTGACAAGGTTTAACTCAGGCTGAGCCTGTTCAAAGGGTTCAACCTGGTTGCGGTTCCAGCAGGACTTCGAGAGAGCAGTCGACCTGCAAATAAAAGGGGGGGAAAAACCGCCACCCACACTCGGTGGAGGTCTTGTTGAACCTGCCCAGGTTCAACTCAGGTTGAGCCAGTTTCAAGGGTTCAACCTGCATGCAACCAGCTGGTTGCGGTTCCAAAGCTCCAGCAGGACTTTGAGAGAGCAGTCGACCTGCCAATAAAAGGGGGCAAAAAAAAAAACTGCCCAGGTACAACTCAGGTCGAGCCAGTTTCAAGGGTTCAACCTGGTTGCGGTTCCAAAGCTCCAGCAGTACTAACAGCAGTCGAGCAGACCTGCCAATAAAGGGGGGGGGGGAGCTACTCACACTCGGTGGTGGGCGCCAAGCAAGCAGCGCCACATTGCAGGCCCCAGGCAGCTGGGAGGCACATCAGTGTGGGGCGGGGTGGGCGCAGCCGAAGGCTTGCGCACAGTTTGCGAATAAATGTCGTTACCGTCTTCTACCACGCAGTCTTCTACCACATGTCGTTTACAGTCTTCTACCGCATGTCATGTTTTTTCTCTCTCCACCAGGGTCTCTACTACAAGTGCTTGCCACCAATTGATCGTCTTGCAAGCCAAAGCTGTTGCGGCCGCCATGCGCACAGCCACCGCTGCCCAGCCGCCTCTTCGTCAGCAGCCTGTCGGTTTTTTCGGCGCGTCTTCCTCAGCAGCGGCTACCTTGACCACACCAGGGCCTCAGCTTGACCAGGTTTTTACAGGTTTTACACGTAAATCACGCTCCGGAGGACCCCGGGCGTGATTTAAGTCCTAGACTACACGTCTAGGAGAGCTCTACTAAAAGAGCCCACAAGGCCACGCAGCGCGCCAACCCACCAGTGCTCAGCTCAGCTTTACCAAACCCTATAAACACTACTCAAAAACTGGAGCGCAACCTAGGACCGAGGGGAGGGGGGAGGCGAGGTGGACAAAGAGGTTGTGAGTGGACACAGATGCTGCAGGTGCTGGGGTGGGTGGGGGGGCAGGGGCGGCACATGCGCGAGCGCACACGGGAGGTGGGGCGGGGCGGTGTAACCGAGTGCTACGGGGTGCTGGGGCACTGGGGGAAGGGGGGGGGGGCGGATAAGGCACACACGCGCCCGCCGTGCACGCGCAGCAGGTGGGGGCGGGTGGGGGCGCGCACATACGCGCGCGCACAAGGTTGACGTCTGTAACGCGTGTAACTCAAGTGCAGCGCTGGCTGTCTTGCTTGCAACCGCCCACCTCCGAAGCCTGGCCAGCCTGGCCCACCCGCGCCCGCAACCACAGCGCCTCTGTTTCCGCCCGCCCCGCCCGGCGCCTCGCCCCCAGCGCTGTCGCTTGCGCCCATGCCTGCTCCTTTGCTTGCGCCCATCGAGCATCGTGCTGCTTCGCCTACACTGGCTGTGACAGCCCCTTCCCTCCCTCGCCCATCGAGCTCGCTGCCTCGCACGCGACAGCCAATGCCTCGCCCTCGCTCGTACTCGCGCCCGTCCCGCCCGCCGCCCCCGGCGCACTCGCGTCCGGGGCGCTTGGCTGCCCGGCTGCTAGCTAGAACTTTCCGCTGCCCCTCGCAGCCGCGTGCAGCGGGGGTAGGATGGCTTCGTATTTTGTGTGCTAGTGGCCTTCCCTCCCCCCTCTCTCGCCTGCTGCTGCCGAGGTGTGGTGGTGGTTTGCAGATACATTTATAGGGGCAATGAACAGGGCTGTGGCGGCTGCCGCTCCTCAGCGCCTGCAAGGAGCCCATCTGGCGGCTGTGGGTGAGTGGCTTTCACAAGCAGGCTGCGCTTGGAGTGCCCGAGTGCCCGTGCGGGTGGCGGTGCCGTGAGGAGGACGGGCCGCCGGCGACGGCGTGGCGTGCGCACTGCTCCTGGGGATGCGCGGTGGCGGAGGCGGTGGTGGTGGCGGTTGCTGCTGCCCTTCCTGCTCCAACGCCGGTCATCACGTGCTGCCAGGTGTGGCTGCTGCAGCCTCCCGCTGGGGTGCGTGCTGGTGTGTGGGCTGTGGTGGCAGCGCTCGTGGTGGACGCTATGGAGCGCGGCTGCCGCCACCTGTGGCGCATCACGCGTCCGCGTGATGGTGTGCTGCCCCCTGATCGCACGGTGTCGGTTGAGCGGGCGGGGGCGCTGGCGACGATGGACCTTTGGGACGCGCTGGCGTCCTTTGCTGAGGGCGGCGTGATGCCGCGAGGTTGGGCGGGTGTGGTGGGCCCGACCCACCCCTATGTTGGAGTGGTGGACGGCAAGCTCACTCTGAACAAGGCGTCCTAGATCCCTGAGGGGACGAGTTATGTGAGGGGAGGTAGCGCCGCACGCGTGCGCTGGCGGGATGAGTTGTGGCTGCTGGGTAGAGTGCTGTGGTGGGTGTGCGCACCTGCTCCGCTTCCGGTGTTTTGAGGGTGGGCTTTTTTTGGTCCCTTCATGGTTTTATATCTTGGGCCCGCCCTTCATCCACTGGAGGGGTTGAGTGTGGAGCCTGCACTGTGGTGCTGCTTGCTTGGCGCCCGCCGCCGTGTGTGGATGATGAGTTTTTACGCCGTGTGTGGATGGCGTTGCCGTGGGGCACCCCCCCTTTTTCTGTTGGCAGGTCTTCAGGACTGCTTCATCTTAGTCCCACTGGAGCTTTGGAACCGCACGTGTGACCGCCAGAAGTGGATTGTAACAAACTCATCATAGGGGTGTGAGTGTGTGTGGATGTGGTATCATGGCCACCACACGCTGTCAAAGGCAACTGGAAGAGAACGCATGAGCGACGGGCTCGCCGAGACTGCCCCTGCTTCGCCAGAGCCGCTGGTGGACGAAATGGCGAATCCTCTTGGCGAATCCTCCCTAGAGGAGCTCCACCAGCACGTGCTGCTCCACATCATGGGTGGCATGGAGGCCAAGGACGTGAGTGAAAGGGTAGTGAGCGCCCGGGGGAAGGCAGCAGAGGCGATCGCAGATGCGATGATGCTATCATGTCAGATTAGGGCTCTCTATGCCACGCATGGCGACTACCGGCGCGTTAGCAGCTCCAGGGCTGCAATGTAGAACCCTTCAATTACGAAGTCGATGCATGCATGCATGGGGGCTGACATTCTGCTGCGGCGCTGGCTGGCTCTCTGCATGGCCAGGTGTGCGTGGCCGCATGCAGCTGCAGCATGCTGCGGGATGCCGCGGCCCAGCCCTCCTTGTGGCGCCAGCTGTGGCAGCGCGACTGCTCCAGTGTGGCGCACCACTTCCCAGAGGTGGAGGGCACGGCGCCGGAGGTGCGTGGCCCCTCGCACGCATGCAGAGGTGGAGGGCAAGCCGCACACAAACGCACGCACGCACATGTTACTGTCCAGGGTATGCAGGCACGCGCCACACAGGTCGCTCCCAACACACACGCACGCACGGGTGCCGACGCGCTACACCACCACCCGCACACAAGGGGGGTCGCACACACACGCGCTCACACGAACACACACGCACACACATGCACACACACGCACCCCATCCCCCACCCCGCGCAGAGCCCCAGCTGGCGCGCGCTCGTGCCCCGCGGCCACCAGCTGTTGGCGCTGCGCACCGGGAAGTGGGCGCGGCTGCGCCAGCGCGCGGGCCCGACGCCGCGCGAGGGCCACGCGGCGCAGCCGTGGGGGCCGCCCGGCCGCGGCGGCCTCATTCTGTTTGGCGGATGGGGCGGAGGCATCCGGAACGACACGTGGGTGCTGGGCCCGGAGGGTGGCAGAGACTGCGGGAGCAACAGCAGCCCCGGCAGCGAGGACGGCGGCGGCGACGGCGGCGGGCGGCTCGCGTGGTCGCGCCTGCATGCCAAGGTGTGTGTGTGTGGTCGATTTTACAGTCTTGTTGGACGCCCTTAATGGCGTATTAGACTTGTGCTTGCGCACTCAATCCCTGAGGCAGGCAGATACTATCACCCGCACTAGTCCGCTGAGTGGATACACATTGACTGTGTCCATCCCACTAAGGTGTGTGTGTGCGTGTTTTAACAGTGCACGCTATCGTGGCGACGGCGTACATGCATGCGTACCGTGGTATCGCTTTGCCTTGCCGCGATTTTCATAAAGGGGGTTTCTGTTTAGAACTTGGGTGCATTGCCGTGGGAGTAGTTTTTTTTCTTCCCGTTTTGACCTGCGGTTTTTTTCTTTCCCGCAAACCTTGT
>VFSX01000024.1:245000-267500 GCA_016618255.1 Chlamydomonas sp. UWO 241
GGGGGTCCCCCCCCCGCGGACTTTTTAGGAAAAATGGAGGATGGGGTTTGAAAACTATTATTCTGCCCCCCCCCCCCCCTGTATCTCATGCTCGGTTTTTGGCAGGCATGTGGAGTGCGCTGTTGCGCACCATGTGTGAGTGTCGGACCCCTCCCCCCCCCCTTGGGCTCGCACCTCGACAAGCAAGGGCGACCGCGGCATGCCGGGCCCGCGCTTGCTTCGGCTATTCCCTCGCCCTCGCCCTAAATCTGAACCTCGCAATCCTGTGTGCCCCTCGCCTAAGTCCGAACCTCGCAATCCTGTGTGCCCTGCATCCTTCACCAGTGGTGGCACACAGGCTGCAAGATCCACCATCAAATCCATCATATACCGTAGTCTCGCTTAGCTTTCCCGGGTAATTAAGTCTGAAAACGCCCCGCAAAGGCTCCGCAAAGACAAAATTAAGTCGGAAAACGCCCCGCGAAGGTAAAAAACATCCCCGGCGGGATTCGAACCCGGATCTCACAGTCCCCATACCTTTTGCCCCCCTACTGAAAAAGTTGTTGCCGCACGGAGGAACCTCTAACGCAATCCCTCCTACACCCCGCGACCTGCCCCCGAGTGCGCTGGGTAGCTGACACCCTTGGCTATCATGGGCCCGAGCCAGGGGGCTGGGCGTGGCGCACTGTGCGGGCTGGGGCGTCTGGCGAATGACTGCTGTCAGACCAAATTTGAAGATGCGGCCCGGCCCCCCGCACCTCGACGACGTCGCGGCGCGTAGCCATGGTGGAGTCGCAGAAGCAACAGATTGAGACCCTCACGGGCATGCTGCAGACCTCAGTGACATCGGTGAGCCACCTGGTGAGCCGCGTCCCTGGGGCGCCCATGCAGACACTGATGCCGCATGCGCGCGCACCTGCCAAGGCTGCTCAGCCTGCCCGGCCCGCTGCTGCTGCTGCCGCCCCTGTGGCGTCGGCGGCGGGGGCGCCGACGGGGGCGCGGCCTGCTGCAGCGGGCGCCGCGCGTGCCGCTCCTGCCAGCAGCCGCGCCATGCGTGGCCTGCCGGCGGTGGCGGCCGCCGCGCAGCGGCGCCACAGCTTCGTGGCGACGTTATCCATGGAGGACGCCACCGCTTTCGCCGCATGCCATGACCATGAGGACAGGTACGTGATAGAATACCTGTCCTGCGTGGACGACGAGGAGACGGTCGAGGTGGCGGCGGAGGCAGCGAGGCGGGTCGCTGCCGCCGCCGCCACCGGCGTCAGCCTGCCTGTGTGCCTGGCAGAGTCGATCGTGAGCCATGTGCAGAGGGGCTGGCGTGTGGGCCCGGCTGGAGGCAGCGTGGTGTCTGCGTCGCTCCTCAACGCCAAGCCTGCCTCTGGTGGCATCGGTGTGGTGCCGCGCCGGGGCGATGTGGCCTCATTGACACAGAGGAGGCGCAGCGCCGGGCGCTGTGGCCCGCTTTCGTCGCCGCGAAGGCTGCGGGGAAGCGGGCGCAGTTCCACCGCGCGCGCCTCATGATTGACGGCGAGCGGGTGCCCCCACCTGCTTGCAAGTCTGACAACTGAAACTGAGCTGTAGCGCTGGTCGCCCACAGCCCCGAGGCTCGCGCTGCCGAGCTGAGGGAGGCGCAGCGCATGCGGCTGCGACCGCCAGCCACGACCCCGCTTCTACGAAGCTGCCCACTACGGGACGACTACTGACCAGGGCGCCCCCCCCGCGGGTTGGCGACGGCAGCGCGCTGATTGCTTGGCGACCCACAGCTGGCGCACATTGCGCTCAGGAAGGAACCTCGCTGGCGCTGAGGGGTCCACGTGCTGCCCCGCCCGCCTCCCGGAGGGCCCCGCCCGCCCCAGCCACTCTGTGGCTTGGGTTTTGATACTAATTTGCCGAGTTTGCGGGTGGGCTACGCCGGACAATTGATGCTCTGCTAGAGTGTGCGCGCCCATAAAATACAAAAACACAAAAACAATTGACAGTTGACGAGCGCATGCCATTGAGCGTGCCCCCGGAGGTGAGACCCCTGAGCCTGCGGCGCACCCCTGAGCCTTCCCTTTTTCCATCTCTTTCCCGTCTCCCCGCACATACAGTGAGCCCGGCATCCCCTCGGGGGTGTTTGGGAAGTACCATCGGCACGTGTAACCAATCTCTCCACCGCCTCTCGACCCTCCCAGAGGCTTCGCCATAACCCCATGGCTATAGAAGCAGCCGATCCTAGGAGCTGCGGGGCCCGGCGCTGCGGATTGCCGAGCTGCGAAGTCAGCATCGCGAGTGTCGTGCCCATCGCATTCAGCGGCAAGGAGGCGCGCACGTGCCCTCCAGGCCTTTCGTTGGCCATAGTTATAATCTAGGGCGCGATCGGAGGTGGTGGGGGCGCACCAGTGAGTGGCTTGTGGCATGGTGCTGATCTCAGGCAGCATGCACGCAACAACAGCTCCACAAGAGCAGCCATAACTCCCTCCACACGCAACAGATCTGCACGATTCGACGTGCGTTGGAGAGCTGGGATCAAGCGCTTACTAGTGGAGCTTCTAATTGCACCATGCGTGAAATGCAAGAGCACACCCAACAGCATGCATGGGCCCTGCAAGGCGCATGCGGGCGCACCGCAAACCGCCAAACCCAAGCTCGCCGCTTTAGGCATGGCTTCAGTATATGTCGAGTAGCATGCCTGCGATTTTTTTTCATGATGGTTAAGGCCTCCCTCAATGGCATGCAGGCGACGCCTGTTCGGGGCCCAGAGCACTCCCACAGCGTGTCCGACCGCCCCCCGCCGGCATTTCCCACTGCCAGCATTTGTCACGCGTCCCTGGGAGCGAGGGGGGCGTCGGGGAATGCGAAGAGGGCGCTACAGATCGCGGAAATGTCGAAAAACTGTCCACACTTTGCACACACCCGCAAAATCGCAAACCTCAAAAGTCAAGGTTTTCCCTGACGCCCATAGCATTATACATACCCACGAACACGTGGTTCGATTTTCGTCGATTTTCATGATGTGAACTAGGTTTCCTCTGGGCTTGCCTCCCACGACCCACGACACTCAGACGACACCTGTTGGGGACCCAGTTTACTCCCAAGGCGCGTCTGCACGCCCCTTCACCGCTCCCCGCCGGCAGTTTCCACTGCCAGCATGTGTCACACGTCCCTGTGCGCGGGGGAGAGCCTCGGATAAAGGTCACAGCGCGCTGCAACTCGTGACAGTAACAGTAACACGGGGGTTCCAGCTAAGCAGGCTACTCTTCTACTAGAGACACCCGCCGATACTCCAGCACACTTAAGTACTAGAGTACCGCCGGCTCCCGGCCGATAGACTACCGCTCCCGCCGGCTAGACTACCCCAAACAGCGGTCTCTGAGAGACATGTCTGGCAAGGAGCTTATAGGAGAGGACCTTCCTCAGGGTCACAGTAGTGGCCTTGTGGCCAGTCAAGCCGGCAGAGCCGACTGGCGCTGACTGGAACGGTCCCCGCCTGGCAGTGCATGGCTGTCCAGCTCTCGTTTGCATGTTTGCAACTCGTGAAATGTCGCGAAAATGTCCACACTTTCAACACCCTGTAAAAAAACGCAAGCCTCAAAAGTTAAGGATTTCCTTGACGCCCGTCGCATCATTCCACCCCATGAATAAGTGGTTTCATTTTCGATGATTTTCATGATGGTGAACAGGTTCCTCCTGGGTTTGATCCCCAAAAGGCAGAGGTATGGGGACTGTGCCCGGATCTACTACTCTACAGTCCTGCAAAAAGCCCCCGCAAAGGCCTAAATTTCCAAAGAAAGAGACTCCTTTCGTGGAAGCCCGGGAAGGCTAAGCGAGACTACGGTAAGCAGGTGGCCGTGCCGGCGACAACCAGCAAGGGCGACTGCGGCATGCCAGGCCCACGCTTGCTTCGGCTGCTCCCTCGCCCTTAACCTTACCACCCAAGACGCCGGAATTCCACCCAAAACAGGCTGCGCAACACCCACAACCATGGAACCCACGTGACCGCGCCAGTGACCACCAGCACGGTGATTGTGGCACGCCAGGCCCGCGCTTGCCTCGGCTGCTCCCTCACCCTTAGTGGTAAGACCCTACAGTAACAGTAACACGGGGTTTCCAGCCAAGCAGGCTACTCTTCTACTAGAGACACCCCCCGATACTCCAGCAAACTTAAGTACTAGAGTACCGCCGGCTCCCGGCCGATAGACTACCGCTCCCGCCGGCTAGACTACCCCAAACAGCGGTCTCTGAGAGACATGTCTGGCAAGGAACATATAGGAGAGGACCTTCCTCAGGGTCACAGTAGTGGCCTTGTGGCCAGTCAAGCCGGCAGAGCCGACTGGCGCTGACTGGAACGGTCCCCGCCTGGCAGTGCATGGCTGTCCAGCTCTCGTTTGCATGGGGCTCAGCCGGCGCCCCATGCCTCATGCATGGCCAGGTCCCACCCTCCAGGGGTGCATGGACGACAGAGTTGTCATGGAGGCTGCCTGAAGACCTTCCAACGCCAGTCACCGGCAGACGAGCGACCCCGAGGATGAGCGCGGTGACGAACGCTGCGATTGGTGAAGCGGATTTACTCTGTGTTGCCTCGGCGGTCGCCACCGCTGAAGCCGTGATGGTAGCCCGCCTCCACGGGCAGCCATCTTGACCAATGTCCAGCATGCATTGACGGGCGCCAGCTCCTCCACTCGTCGATCAACTCGTCGAGATCGATGCCGCATGGCGTCCTGCATGGGGGGAGGATAAGGGCCGTCTCCCAGCACTGGCCGCGGCAGCGCCGCGGCTACTCGCCAAGCCATGGCAACGCCGGGCAAGCCACTCCTGAAGTGTTCCACCAAGGGGCAGTCTAGCAGGAGCCGGGACAGTCGTATAATACCGCGCTCGTCAGCGGCACGGAGATCCTCGTCACCAGCAGCGCCGCATTGCTGGGTCCAGGGCTCGGCGACGAGAACGCGCCTCCGTTAATCGAGCCCCTTAAGACCCTACCACCCAAAAATGCTGAAATTCCACCCAAAACAGGCTGCGCAACACCCACAACCATGGAACCTACGTGACCGCGCCAGTGACCACCAGCACGGTGATTGTGGCACGCCAGGCCAGCGCTTGCCTCGGCTGCTCCTTCACCCTTGGGGTTAAGACCCTACCACCCAAAAACGCTGAAATTCCACCCAAAACAGGCTGCGCAACACCCACAACCATGGAGCCTACGTGACCTCGCCAGTGACCACCAGCACGGCGATTGTGGCACGCCAGGCCCGCGCTTGCCTCGGCTGCTCCCTCACCTTAGGGTTTAGACTTCACCACCCCAAAACGCTGAAATTCCACCCAAAACAGGCTGCGCAACATCCACAACCGTGACACCCACGTGACTGCGCCAGTGACCACTAGCACGGTGATTGTGGCACGCCAGGCCCGCGCTTGCCTCGGCTGCTCCCTCACCCTTAGGGTTAAGACCCTACCACCCAAAAACGCTGAAATTCCACCCAAAACAGGCTGCGCAACATCCACAACCATGGAACCCACGTGCCTGCGCCAGTGACCACCAGCACGGTGATTGTGGCACGCCAGGCCCGCGCTTGCCTCGGCTGCTCCCTCACCCTCGCCCTGAAACTGAGCCTCCCATTCTGGGTGCCCTGCACTCTCCACCAGTGGTGGCACACGGGCTGGAAGATCCACCCTCAAATCCATCCCGTCGTAAGGTTTTTTTTCTTTCAGTTTTTACATGTACGCGCCCGGAGGACCCCGGGGCGTGAGTTAAGGCCGAGACTACACGTCTAGGGGAGCTCTACTAGTAGAGCCCGCAAGGCCACGCAGCGCGCCAGCCTACCAGGGCCCGTCGTCAGGTGAACGTGCCAGCGGCAACCAGCGCCGGCGACCGCGGCATGCCAGGCCCACGCTTGCTTCGGCTGCTCCCTTGCCCCTGAACTTTACCATCACATTAACCCTGAGACCAGCACCTACAGCAGGCTGTGCAACGCCCGCAATGATGAAACCCCATCACCAAACCCAGGTAACTGTTCCAGCAACAACCAGCACCAGCGCTCGAGGCATGCCAGGCCCGCGCTTCGGCCTCCCCCTCGCCCCTAAACCTTACGTCTCAAAACCCTCGACCACCACCTGAAACAGGCTGTGCAACACCCACCATGATGAAACCTCATTACCAATCCAGGTAATTGTTCCAGCGACAACCAGCACCGGCGCCCGCGCCATGCCAGTCTCACGCTTCGGCCCCCCCCTCGCCCTAAACCCCACCCCCCAGACCCTGAGACCCGCACGCTACTTACAGGATGTGAGTGTGTGTGAGAGGCAACATATTACATTAGCCCTCCTGTCCTCTCACACGTGACATCCACACCTACCAAACCTAGGTAACCGTGCCGGCGACAACCAGCACCGGCGACCTCGGTATGCCAGGCCCGCGCTTTGGCTGCTCCCTCGCGGAGCGCAACGGCAAGCTTTGGGTCGTGGGCGGCGGCTATGGCTACGACCTCGCTCGGTCTGGGTACGATCGCACTGATGTAGTGAGTGTGGGGAGAGTGTGGAAGTGTGGAAGTGCGTGTGTGTGGGGAATGTGTGAAAGTGTGGTGAGTGTTGGGGGATTGTGGGAATGTGTTGCACGGGGGGAATGCAACGACAAGCTGTAGGTGGTCGGCAGCGGCTGTAGCTACAACCTCGCTTGGTCTGGGTACGACAGAACTGATGTGGTGAGTGTGGGGAGAGTGTGAAAGTGTGGAAGGGAGGGAGTGTGGGGAATGTATGAAAGTGTGGTGTGTGGGGGGGGGGAGTGTGGATAATGTGTGAAAGTGTGGTGAGTGTTGGGGGATTGTGGGAATGTGTTGCATGGGGGGAACGCAACGACAAGCTGTGGGTGGTCGACAGCGGCTGTGGCTACAACCTCGCTAGGTCTGGGTACGACAGAACTGATTAAGAGAGTGTGGAAGTGTACGGGGAGTGGGGAGTGTGTTGAAAGTGTAGTGAGTGTGGGGAGTGTGTGGCAGGGGGAGTGTGGGGAATGTGTGGCGGGGGGGGCGCAACGGCAAGCTGTGGGTGGTCAGCGGCGGCTGTGGCTACGACCTGGCTCGGACCGGGTACGATCGCACTGATGTGGTGAGCGTGTGGACATGTGTGGGAAGTGTGGGAAGTGTGGGGAATGTGTGGCAGGGGGGTCGCAGCGCCAAGCTGTGGGTGGCTGGCGGCGGCTATGGCTACGACCTCGCTCGGCTATGGATACGACCTCGCTCATGGCAGCCTCGGTCGTTGCCTAAACCCTGAACCCTACCGTAGTACCACTTTGCCTTGCCCTCACTTTTATAAAGGGGGTAACTGTTTAGAATTTGGATGCCTTGTCGCGGGATTTTATTTTATTTCCCCCCCGTTTCGACGACACTTTGGGCTTTTTTTTTTACTTTGTCGGCAATGTTTCTTTGAAATCGACCTTGTCGGCACGTCCTCAGAATTATTTAATCGGCAAGGCAAAGCGGTACTGGCCCGCCCCACACTAGCTTGTACCAAATTTGTGCCACATTTGGGGGCACCCAAAAACGCCCCCCTGGCACCAAACCATTCTCTTTTATGGCATGCTAGGCTGGGAAGGGCCTACTACGGCAAACCCAACCCCCACAATCCGAACCGCCCCCTCCACACGACACCGCCTTGATTTGTCCCTAGAGTGGCCAACGGACCCCCCCCATCACGCATACACGCACACACGCTCACACACACACGCACACACACACGCACACACACACACATACACACACACACACACACACACACACAACACGTCCTCCACCTGACCACCCTAGAGTGGGGGCACGTCGCCACGACCAACGCACCCCTCCACACACACACACACGCACACACACACACACACAGCACGTCCTCGACCTGACCACCCTAGAGTGGGGGCACGTTGCCACGACCAACGCACCCCTCCACATACAAACATACACACACACACACACACACAGCACGTCCTCGACCTGACCACCCTAGAATGGGAGCGCGTCGCCACGACCAACGCACCCCCCCCCACACACACACACGCACACACACACGAGAGAGAGAGATATCGTTACAGAGAACTCTGCACGGCAGACCTAGATAGGCTGTTTCTAGTCATCAATTGAGGAGATTCCGTTTGGAGGCGGGAGACCAACCGTGCGCCAGCAAGAGGGTGAACAACCTCATTCGTAAAGCAGTGGGGGAAAGGGGCAGTGGCGGGTCATTGACGGCTGTGTTCGTCAATCCGCCTCGACTGAGTTTAAACTAGGTGTCGGCAGAAGGACTTCCACAGTTGTGGAAATCATGCTAAATGATCCACTCGGTGGTGACTCGCTCGGCGAACTCGGGGCGCTCGGGGATGTCGCGTGTGAAGTTGAAGAGATGGATGTTTGCGGAGGGCGTGGAACGTGACGGAGTGGGCGCAAAAGTCACCGGCGTGAGCCGGAAGAAGGTGGTGGCGCCGCCGGCATAGAGCGAAGTCGTGTCCGAACAGCGGTAGTCGTGCAAGTGGGAGGCAGCGGGAGGGTAATCGGAGGGAGAGGGGGAGGGGCGGGGAGGGTTAGGGAGTGACGGGGGGCACAAGATGGGGTGGGGTGCAGCGGGGATTGAGGGGTGGAAGACAGGAGAAGGGAGGGAGGAGAGGGGAGAGAGGAGGGAGCCACACTGTGGCCCGGCCACATGGCGCATACATAGGCGCTGGTAGCATGGGGGGGGGTGCATGGGGTGCATGTGCGCGCATGCACACGCACACACGCACACACACACACACTTTCACTCACTCACACTGCCCCCCTCCCACACAGCACCTTGACTTGACCACCCGAGAGTGGGGGCACGTCGCCACGACCAACGCATTCCTCCACATACAAACACACACACACACACACACACACACACACACACACACACAGCACGTCCTCGACCTGACCACCCTAGAATGGGAGCGCGTCGCCACGACCAACGCACCCCCTGTCACACACGCACACACACACATGCACACAGACGTACACACACACACACACACACAGCACGTCCTCGACCTGACCACCCTAGAGTGGGAGCGCGTCGCCACGACCAACGCACCGTCCGACGAGCGCTACCTCGGGCGCTGCCACGCATACGGGATGGTCGGATCCAAGCTCGCCATGTTTGGGGGCAGCCTGGAGCTGGGCAACAGGGTCAGGTGGGAGTTGGGATGTGCTGCGGGTTGATTCAGTTTACCAAAATTTGTGTGTGTGTGAGTGCGCGTGTGTGTGTGTGTGTGCTGTGTGTGAGTGTGCATGCATGCGTGCACACGTACGGGATGGTCGGATGCAAGCTCGAGATGTTCGGCCACAGCCTGGAGCTGGGCAACAGGGTCAGGTGGGAGTTTGATGCGCTGCGGCTTCATTCGATGGAACAAGATTTGTATGTGTGTGTGTGCGTGTGTGTGTGTGCTGTGCGTTAGAGTGTGCGTGCGTGCATGCATATGGGATGGTTGGATCCAAGCTCACGATGTTTGGCGGCAGCCTGGAGCTAGGCAACAGGGTCAGGTGGGAGGTGGGATGTGCTGCGTGGATGTGCTGGATAGATGGATGGATGTGCTGGATGGATGGATGGATGTGCTGGATGGGTGGATTTGCTGGATGTGCTGCAGTTTGATTGGATTTATCTAGATTTGTGTGGGTGCGCGCGTTTGTGTGTGCGCGTCTGTGCGCGTGTGTGCATGCGTGCATGCATGCACACTGTCTGTCCTCCTCCAGTCCTCCTCCTCCAGTCCGCCCCCACAGGGGGGGGACCGCTGGTCGGCCGTGCCCACCCGATTGAGGCCGTTCATGGCGGCACAATCGACTCAGCCCCCTCCGCCCCGACTCTCCGCCACCGCCGTCGCCCCCCTGTACGTCGTCGACGATCGTCTGCCCCCGCCTCTTTCTTCGCTACCGACGCCAGACAGGCCCGTCTTGTACCGCTTCGAGGGCACCTCCGTCGGCCCCCCATTGTGGCACCTCGAACGCCCACGCGTCGAGCTCAGCCTCACCTCGAATGCACAGGGACCCCCTCTACCTGGCGCCGGAGCAAGCCTCCGGTTCAACACAGAGATCGCCGCCGCCGCCGCCACCTCATGGAGCGCCTACCACCAGCGCCTCCGCCCTCGACACCACCACAACTACAGAGTCCACCCTCCCCCGCGGTTGACGCCCTGACGTCGACCTCTCGCTCACGCGCCCTACTGGACCCCACCACCCCACCCATGCATGGCCGCACCCCATGCATGCATGCACTCCAGGTGCCATGCAGTCACCGCCCCATGGTCACTGCCCCTCGTCCTGCCCCCCTCCCCCCCCCCTGCCCCCCCCCCCCTCCCCCTCCCCCCCTCCTGCACCCCCCCCTCCCATGCACAGAGAGACTGTGACATCCACCGCCTACCACCTACTACCAGTCGACCTCTGCCGATCTGTTCCTCCCCATGAAGCCAAAAATCGCCGCCGCACTGCCTGTCCCCGTGTCCCCTGAAGATGACGATGATGCTGATGATGATGCTATCAAAATCCCCGAGCCCAAGGATATCTTCTCGTACTAGCGCGTTTTCTCGTTGCCGAGCCCTGGACCCAGCAATGCGGCGCTGCCGGTGACGAGGATCTCCGTGCCGCTGACGAGCGGGGTAAAATACGACTGGCCTGGCTCCTGCTAGACTGCCCCGCGGTGGAACACTTAAGGAGCGGCTTGCCCGGCGCTGCCATGGCTTGGCGAGTAGCCGCGGCGCTGCCGCGGCCCGTGCTGGGAAACGGCCCTTATCCTCCCCCCATGCAGGATGCCATGCGGCACCGATCTCGACGAGTTGATCGACGAGCGGAGGAGCTGGCGCCCGTCAATGCATGCTGGACATTGGTCAAGATGGCTGCCCGTGGAGGCGGGCTACCATCACGGCTTCAGCGGTGGTGACCGCCGAGGCAACACAGAGTATATCCGCTTCACCATTCGCAGCGTTCGTCACCGCGCTCACCCTCGGGGTCGCTCGTCTGCCGGTGACTGGCGTTGGAAGGTCTTCAGGCAGCCTCCATGACAACTCTGTCGTCCATGCCCCCCTGGAGGGTGGGACCTGGCCATGCATGAGGCATGGGGCGCCGGCTGAGCCCCATGCAAACGAGAGCTGGACAGCCATGCACTGCCAGGCGGGGACCGTTCCAGTCAGCGCCAGTCGGCTCTGCCGGCTTGACTGGCCACAAGGCCACTACTGCGACCCTGAGGAAGGTCCTCTCCTATATGCTCCTTGCCAGACATGTCTCTCAGAGACCGCTGTTTGGGGTAGTCTAGCCGGCGGGAGCTGTAGTCTATTGGCCGGGAGCCGGCGGTACTCTAGTACTTAAATGTGCTGGAGTATCGGCGGGTGATCTCTAGTAGAAGAGTAGCCTGCTTAGCTGGAAACCCCGTGTTACTTGTTACTTGTTAGCGCGTTTGGCTGGTCACCCGCTAGCGAACAAACCCAAGATCCATGGGTGTTTTTTTACTTCTGAAACGATTGCCGGGGTATGTGCTTTAGCACAGGCAAGAGCCGTAAACCAGGATGCCTAGCGGTGGGATCTGTAACGATTATCTCTCTCATGCATGCATACGGGATGGTTGGATCCAAGCTCGCGATGTTCGGGGGCAGCCTGGAGCTGGACAACAGGGTCAGGCGGGAGTTGGGTAGCGTTGCGTTTTGATTCAATTGATCAAGATTTGTCTGTGCGTGTGTGTGTGTGCGTGTGCGTGCGTGCGTGCGTACGGGATGGTCGGATCCAAGTTCACGATGTTCATGGGGGCATCCTCGAGCTCGGCAATCGAGTCAGGTGGGAGTTGGGGTGTGCTGCGGTTTGATTCAATTTATCAAGATTTGTGTGTGTGCGTGTGTGCGCGTGCATGCGTGCGTGCACGCATACATGATGGTCGGATCCAAGCTCGCGATGTTCGGGGGCAGCCTGGAGCTGGGCAACAAGGTCAGGTGGGAGTTGGGGTGTGCTGCATCGATGTGCTCGATGGATGGATGTGCTGGATGTGCTGCGGTTTGATTGGATTTATCTAGATTTGTGTGGGGGCGCGCGTTTTCGGTTGCGTGTGAGTGTGTGTGCGTGTGCGTGCGTGCATGCGTGCGTGTATGCGTACGGGATGGTCGGATCCAAGCTCGCGATGTTCGGGGGCAGCCTGGAGCTGGGCGACAGGGTCAGGTGGGGCAACAGAGTAGCGCCTCTTGTGTAGTAGGTCTTCAGCTGGTGCGCGGTTGCTGTTGTAGGAGGGGTGGCTGCGGGGCCACCGCACAGAACTGTCGGACCCAAGCTCACTTTTTTTAGGGGCAGCCCGGAGCTGGGCAACAGAGTCGGGCGAGGCGGCAACAGGGTGCCTTGGTTGACTGCCACCTCCTGAGCAGTTATTCCCCTGCGAGCCGTATACCGCTCCAAGCCGGATTTCCCATGTCCAAGAAAACCACCACACACTTTGCAGGTGAAGGCGTGGAGCAATGCATTGGAAAGCTCTTGCCAAGAGCAGCACAACGGCATGCGTTGCATGAATACCCGCTGTGTATTGTGCCTGGTATGAGGTCAAAGTTGCTGGAGCCGGCAAAAAACTAATTACTAAAATCCTTCCCAGGGACCACTGCTCCTGAGTGTGGTAATCGACTGCCACCTCCTCCTTGGCTGGTGCAGATGGAAGGCTGCTGTTGTAGCAGGGGTTTGACTGTAGCAGGGGACCCAAGGTTACGATGTTCGGGGGCAGCCTCGAGCTGGGCTACCGAGTCAGGTGGGAAGGGGTGTGTGCTGCGGTTGTACTTTATTTACCGAGATTTGTTGAGATTGGAGGAAGCAGTGTAGAGGGTGCCTTGCATACGGGAGATGCTCATATCCAAGCTCACGATGTTGCCTGTTTGGGGGCGGCCTCGAGCTTTGGCAACAGACTCGCGTGGGAGTCGGGGTGTGTTGCGCTCTGATCCAATCTATGAAGATTTGTGTGTGTGCGTGCGTGCATGCATGCACACGTGCGGGATGGTCGAATCCAAGCCCACGATGTTCAGGGGCATCCTCGAGCTGGGCAACCGAGTCGCGTCCGAAAACAGAGCCTCTAACAGTCTTGGGGTAAGAGGTACGAGAGGCCCTGTTAAGGGTTAAGGGGTTGTTTTTGCGACCCTAAACGACTGTTAAGGGTTAAGGAGTTGTTTTTGCGACCCTAAACAGAGCACCTCTCGTACGTGGTAGTAGGTCTTTGCCAAGTTGTCACCCCAAAATAGCAACCGTAGCCAGCAGTGGTGTCATTAACGAATCCGAGAATGTGCTGTTTGCCCCCGCAACATTGGAGGGAACATGCCAAGTTGCCCCCGCAGGAGGCGTTTTTCCGCGAAAAGTGTGAAAATCATTTTACACTTTTCGGAGCGAAATTTCCGCGATTCGCCCCCGCAGTTTCCCCCCCAAATTTCCCGGTTTGCCCCCGCAGCGGAGGCTGTGGGGGCTGCGGGGGCGCTAATGACACCACTGGTAGCCAGCAATGACCTACTACCACTGCCGAGCGTGCCAGGCATGCGCACGGAATGATCGGATCCAAGCTGGGCAAGGGGAGGGAGAAGGGGGGGCATGGTACACGGAGGAGGAGGGGGGGGGGGGCAAATTAGCACACAGATGGGTTCACACCCCCACATCTCCCTCAATACTAGGTTCCTTGAAAATATGGGGGCAGTCTCAGAAGCCTGGTTCTCAGGCCTCCTAGGTGAAGGTGCCACTCAGATGCCCCCACCGTGTCGCCCCCCACTCGTGGCACACACACACGCAGCTCGCTGGGCCTCAACACGCACACAAACACACACACTCACACGTGCCACAAACACACACACACGCACACACA
The DNA here is from genome assembly GCA_016618255.1 of Chlamydomonas sp. UWO 241. Classification (NCBI taxonomy): domain Eukaryota; kingdom Viridiplantae; phylum Chlorophyta; class Chlorophyceae; order Chlamydomonadales; family Chlamydomonadaceae; genus Chlamydomonas; species Chlamydomonas priscui. Next base: position 258,804 of record VFSX01000024.1, read on the forward strand.
CGCAGCTGGCTGGACCTGGACACCGCCACATGGTGCTGACACACACAAACACACAGCTCGCTGGACCTCAACACGCACTCACACACACACACACACGCACACATGCCCCAAACACACACACACACGCACACACGAACATGCCCCAAACACGCACACACAAGCGCGTGCGCGAGCAGCTGGCTGGACCTCGACACACACACACACACGCACACGCAGCTGGCTCGACCTGGACACCGCCACTTGCTATGACACACACACACACACATTCCATTCCATAATGTTACACGACTGCAACAGCACTACCCGTACTTAAGTACTGGCAATGTTCCAGAGGTCAAAAGGCACATGTGTGTCGTTCTACAGCGGGGGACCAATCAGCGCTAAGAGGGGTACATCACATGGCGGGGGGGGGGGGGGTTGCCACTCGGGCCAACCAACTTCAACTTTCAACTTCATTCAACCTCAATCGCGGCGTATCATCCCCCCATGGGCTGATTAATTCCATGGGGCGATAGTTGGGGGTAGGCAGGCCTAGAGGACGTCGGATCAGCTCCTCGATGGGGCGACGGGCGAGCGTAGGCGGGCCTGGGATAGGGGGCGGCGGCGGATCATCTCCATGAGCCAACGAACTCGATGGGGCGATGATGAACGTAGGCAGGGGCGCAGGGAAAGGGCGGCGGATCATCTCCATGAGCCTCTGAACTCCATGGGGCGATGATGTAGGTAGGCAGGGGGCGGAGGCAGGGGCGAGGGAGGAGAGGCTGGGGCGTGGGGGGTGGTGAGGCGGATCATCTCCATGGGCCTGTGAAGTCCACGGGGCGATGATGTAGGTAGGCAGGGGGTGGAGGCAGGGGCAAGGGAGGAAAGGCTGGGGGGAGGGGGGGGGGAGGGAGGGCCAGCATGGGGTCGGCGCGCGTGAGGGCGCATGGGCGGGAGGCGCATGGGGCGGGGGTGCATGGGCCTGCATGGCGCGCACACGGGACGGCAAGCTCCATGTGGGGGTGGAGCGTGGGCGGGTAGTCGACTGTGGGGTGGTGAAGGTGGGGGATAGGTGGACTGTGTAGTTTGGAGCGTGTCAGTGGGAGTGAAGGGTGCTGAAGGGGGGGGCATGGCGATGTGAGGTTCTCTGTGGTGCATGGTGGTGGGGCGCCGCAGTGGGGCGCGGCCGAGGATCTGCTCGGCGGAGGCGAGGCGGTCTGGGATGCGGTCGACAGTCGGCCGAGGAGCTGTTCGGCGCTGGCGAGGGCATGGAGACGGGCTCTGCGATGACATTTTGAATTTGGGGGTCGAGTTGCTCGGCTCGTTGAGGCTGCTCTTCGGACGATGGCGATGGTGGATAGTCCAGGATGGGCCGCATACATTGGCGGCAGTCGACGGGGGGGCGGGGCGATGGGGGGATGGTCGACGGCGACTCACATGGGCCGACCGCCGCGACTCCGCGCCCAGGGAGTGGGCCGCCGCCCAGGGAGACACACACACACACACACACACACACACAAAGGGCGCGGCACGGTATACGTATACGGTATAATACCGTATGTGTACCGTATACAGCATTTTTTTTGAAGACAAGTAAAAGGCGTCAAGGTTCCAACTCCCTTGAAACTGCATGGATTTTGATGATTCGACTTGCACTGGACAGATAATGACAAGGGCTATCCAGAACAATACTTGGATGCAGCATAGGGTGGAGGGAAGAATATGGTGGCTGCATGGAACGCAGGGACGCTCCGGCTGCCATGCAGTGGGAAAAAACTTGTTTTATGTTACCTCTAAACCAAACATAGCAAAGTCGGCTTGTTAGAGTGGATTTGTGATGCCCATCATGTCAGGCATCCGAGTCCACCGTTCCCCCCTCAATCGGATCAAGGAATCAAGGGTATACACGTTTACCCTTGTACACGGTATTATACGGTATACGGGCCCACGCATTCGGTAAACTGCCGCGCCCTACACACACACACACGCACACACAAACATGCCCCAAACACACACACACGCGCGCGCGCATGCGCAGCTGGCTGGACCTCGACAGCACACACACACACACACACACACACACGCAGCTGGCTCGACCTCGACACAGCAACATGGGGCGCTCTGACAGTGCTGGGCACGCCCCCATCGAAGCGCATGTCGGCAGTCATGGCACTCTCTAGCACGCAGCTGCTCATATACGGGGGGTGGATCTACTCAGAGGTGCGTGCGTGTGTGCGCGCGTGTGGGTGTGCGTGTGTGTGCGTGTGTGGGTGGGTGGGTGCGTAAGTGTGTGTTGCTGCCAAGCGCACATGGTATGCTGTCATGGCGCTCTCTGGAACGCAGCTTCTCATGCACGGGGGGTGGATCTACTCCGAGGTGCGTGCGTGTGTGTGTGTGTGTTGCCCCCTCGAAGCGCATGTCGGCAGTCATGGCACTCTCTGGCACGCAGCTGCTTATGTACAGGGGGTGGATCTACTCAGAGGTGCGTGTGTGTGTGTGCGTGTGTGTGCGTGTGTGTGCGTGCGTGTGCGGAAGTGTGTATTGCCAAGCGCACATGGTATGCTGTCATGGCGCTCTCTGGAACGCAGCAGCTCATGTACGGGGGGGGATGTACTCATGAGGTTCGTGTGTGTGTGTGTGTGTGTGTGTGTTGCCCCCATCAAAGCGCATGTCGGCAGTCATGGCGCTCTCTGGAACGCAGCTGCTCATGTTAGGGGGGGGATCTACTATAGAGGTGCGTGTGTGCGTGCGTGTGTGTGTGTGTGTGTGTGTGTGTTGCCCCCGTCAAAGCGCATGTCGGCAGTCATGGTGCTCTCTGGAACGTAGCTTCTCATGTACGGAGGGTGGATCTACTCTAGAGGTGCGTGCGTGTGTGTGTGTGCCAAGTGTGTGTGCGTGTGTGTGCGTGCGTGCGTGTGTGTGTGTGTGTGTGTGTGTCTGTGTGTTTGTTGCCTCCATCAAGGCGCATATGGCGTCCAGTCACGGATGTGGTGGATCTAGAGGTGGGAGAGGGGTGGGGGCACACAGGCACTCTCACGCACGCACACACACACACACACACATGCACGCACACACGCACATGCATGCACACGCACGCAGGGGGAGATGGGCGACCTGTACTCGTGTTCGCTTGTCCTCGATAACGACGGCGACGAGCTGAAGAAATGCAAGGCGGCCGCAGTCGCAGCAGACATCGCACAGGTGTGTGTGTGTGTGTGTGTTTGTATGTGTGTGTGTGTGTGTAGTACAGGCATTGCCGGTGCATGCGGACGGCCTCATGTAACGCTTGGTTGGCCGCAGTCGCAGCAGACATCGCACAGGTGTGTGTGTGTGTGTGTGTGTGTGTGTGTAGCACAGGCATTGCCGGTGCATGCGGACGGCCTCATGTAATGCTTGGTTGGCCGCAGTCGCAGCAGACATCGCACAGGTGTGTGTGTGTGTGTATGTGTGTGTGTGTGTGTGTGTAGTACAGGCATTGCCGGTGCATGCGGACGGCCTCATGTAACGCTTGGTTGTTTGGTTGTGTGTGTGTGTGTGTGTGTGTTTTGTGTGTTAACATGTGGGGGTTTTCCTGGCAGATGCAGGGGCGGCAGCATTCGCAGCAGAACTCGCTGCTGCAGCACAGGTTCGTGTGTCGTGTGTGTGCGCGTGCGTGCGTGCGTGTGTGTTCGTCACCGATTTTACAGTCGGTCGGATGCCTGCAATGGCGTATGGTGTGGGTGCGTGTGTGTGGGGGGGGGGGGCAGCTGCAGAGGCTGCGGCAGGCAGCTGCAGAGGCGGCAGCAGTCACAGCAGACATCGCTGCTGTAGCACAAGTGTGTGTGTGTGTGTGTGTGTGTGTGTGTGCGTGTGCATGTGAGGGTAGTTGGGTGGGTGGGTGGGGGTCGTGGCAGCTGCAGAGGCGGCAGTCGCAGCAGGCATCGCTGCTGTCGCACAGCTGTGTCTTCCACCCCCCACCCTCCCTTTCCTATCTTTAGGCGCAGGCTTCCGCCGCTGACGCCGCCACTGCTGCCGCCGCCGACCAATCGAAGCATGCGTTCCCCCGATTGACCTCCCTCCCCCTCCCCCTCCCCGTCCTCCCCGCCCCCTCCCCCTCCCCTCCCTTCAATTGCCCCCTCTTCCAACCCCCCCCCCCCCCCGGCGGGGGTTATACGAGCCGACGTGCTGGCGACACCAGCCCATGTCCCTGACCGTGATATCCATCATCGTCCAGCATCCAGCATCACAGGCAGAGGGTTCCGCCGGCCGATTGCCCATTGCCTCTCCTGTTGTGAATCCCCTCCCGACACAAACCCCATCGACGGTGCCGCCGCCACTGCCGACGACGACCAATCAATCCATGCGTTCTGCTAATTGCTCGCTCCCAGTCCCCTCAATCGCCTCCCTCTTCCAATCCCCCCCGAATTACCCTCTCCCAATCCACAATCCATAGGAATCTGGGGGCCGAGCGCCCTGTCTAGGTCCAGCCCCGACCCACTAGCCCCCCCACCAGAAGTAGCCAGCCAAACCCGTCTTTAGTGCTCTGTCGATATACGCCGAGCAAGGTCGAATACGCTGCCTGTAGGTGCGTCACACACGACTGTAAAATCCATCATCGCAGGCAGATGCTGCCGCCGCTGCCGCCGCCGCGGCCGCCGCCGGCCGGCGGGGGGTCGACGAGCGGTGGGGGCGCTGGCGGTAGCGGCGGTGACGCCTCTCCAGAGACCTCTGCCCAAAGTTTTCCCTGACTCTTTGTCACCTCCTATCCCCCCTATAGGCAGAGGCTGCCGCCGCTGCCGCCGCCGCGGCCGCCGCCGGCGGGGGGTCCACGGGCGCAGGCGGCATCGGTGGTGACGTCGATGGCGTGCCGGTGCGCGGGCCGGTCGACACGCGTGCGGGCAGCCTGCCGGACCAGGTGCGGTCAATGTTTCACCACAACGTCACACACGCACACACACACACACACACACACACCTCACACAAACACACCTCACACACACAACACACACCCTGGGTCAAGACAGCTCACACACCCCTCCCCACACGGCATCTGTTGTCACCCTCACTAGGTCTGTGGCCGATTGATTTTACAGTCGTGTGTGACGCACCTACCGGCAGCGTATTCGACCTTGCTCAGCGTATAATGCCCGAGCGCTACAGACAGGTGGCTGGCTTCTGGTGGTGGGGGGCTAGTGGGTCGGGGCTGGACCTAGACAGGGCACTCGGCCCCCAGATCTGACTCCTCCCCGTGGGGGCACGGCCGGGGTGCACAGGCCCGCGGGACCGTTTCCCCTAGACCTCCACCGTAGCGGCAGCAGAGGCTTCGAATCAGTGCGGTCGATGTTACAGTCAGTTGGGCGCCCATGCCATATCATACCTAGGTGCTGCACCTTGGAGCTGACCACGCCAGCCTGCTCATGCGCAAAGCAACAGGGATGCACGCCCTGTTGATCTCACGCCCCACCCCTTGCGCCGGCATCTGCCGTGACCCCACAAGGTCAACCAATAACCCACCAACAACCAACAACACGCACGCACCTCACACACACACGCACACACCTCACACACGCACACACATCACACACGCACGCCCGGTGTCAACACACACACACAACTCACACCCCTCCCCACACAGCATCTGTTCACCCTCGCTAGGTCAACTGACACGCACCTCACACACACACACACACACCTCACACACACACACACACACGCATATCTCACACACACACACACACCATCTGTCAAAACACGCCTACCTCCCCTCCCCTCACACACACACCTCCCCACCCGGCATCTGTTGTCACCCTCGCTAGGTCAACCAACACACATCTCACACATTCACATACACACACACTTCACACACACACACGCACACAACTGACACATTTCCCACCCGGCATCTGCCCTCGCAAGGTCAACCGCCTCATGGCCACCTACTACCGCCTCATGAGCGAAGCGAAAGAGCTGAACACAGAAGACGGGCTGGTTCCAGCGGAGCTCGTGCGCGACATGTGAGTGCGGAGGGAAGCAAGGGTTTAGGGTTAGGGGTTTTAGGGTTTAGGTTTTTTTAGGGTTAAGGGTTTAGTCGTCCATGCCCCCCTGGAGGGTGGGACCTGGCCATGCATGAGGCATGGGGCGCCGGCTGAGCCCCATGCAAACAAGAGCTGGACAGCCATGCACTGCGGGGACCGTTCCAGTCAGCGCCAGTCGGCTCTGCCGGCTTGACTGGCCACAAGGCCACTACTGTGACCCTGAGGAAGGTCCTCTCCTATATGCTCCTTGCCAGACATGTCTCTCAGAGACCGCTGTTTGGGGTAGTCTAGCCGGCGGGAGCGGTAGTCTATCGGCCGGGAGCCGGCGGTACTCTAGTACTTAAGTGTGCTGGAGTATCGGCGGGTGTCTCTAGTAGAAGAGAAGCCTGCTTAGCTGGAAACCCCGTGTTACTGTGTAAATGTGTTAGGGTTTAGGGTTAAGGTTAAGTTTTTAGTGGTTGGGGGTTCAGGGTTTGGGCTTTACGGTTTACGGTTTGGCATGTCCTCCTTGCTGCCGACCTGCACGTTTGCCCCTGATCTGTGCCTGCCCTCACCCCCCCACACAAACACACAAGCACACGCCCCCCCCCTCCCTCCCTCGATGCAGGAACCGCGTGGCGGTGCGCACTCGGTCTGCTGCAGGCGGTGCACACACGCCCACGCACACTCTCTCACTCGCACACGCACGCACTCTCACACACACACACACACGCAGACACGCTCCCCCCTCTCTCAACGCAGGAACCGCGTGATGGTGCGCATCGGGCTGCTTCAGGCGGCCATGCAGCAGGAGGGCAGCGACAGCGACGGCGACAGCGACGACGGCGACGACGACGGCGACGGCAGCGACGTTGAGTACGAGTACGAGGGGGGGGAGGAGGACGGGAGCAGCGAGTACGAGGACGCGCACGCAGGGGACGGCGAGGGGGACACGGAGGAGGGCGAGGAAGGCGAGGAGGAGGGACCTGTTGGGCAAGGCGATGTGGGCGCGGGCGAGGAGGACGGGGACGAGTTTGCGGACGCGCACGAGGGCGAGTCGCCCCGCGCGTCTCCCGCCACTGCACCATGATGGTTGGCAGGCGGGCAGTGTGACTGGCCTAGCTTGGCCTGTCACATCAGCACCCTTCGTGCTAATTCCTACCTGGACGTGCGCAAGGGTAGCTGTTACAGGCAGGCGGGCATGCAGCCCGGGTTGTTGCCACCAGGACAAGGCTGTCTGCCTGCCTGCCTCGCCTTCTCTTTATTTCTCGCTCACGAGGGTGAAGAGGGGGCTGGTTGGTGCTCACAGTTGTTAGCCAGCGAGCGTGACAAACGAGTTGAGGATTGTTCTAACAATTTCATACAGCCAAACTACCGCGACGCTACCTGTACACGCGCGCGTGTCGAGGCCGACATACGTAATTAGCCCACTATAATCAAGGCCATGGCTATACGCAGTGGAGGGACTCAACCTAGAGAGCAGCAACTGCAAATTGTAAATCACTTTGTTACTCGGGAACCATGTTTTGAAAACGGAGAGGGGGGGGGGTTGAGTGGAGGCACCCGCTGAGACAGCATGCGGCCCCAGCTTCCTGGATCTCGAGAGTCCAGCTAGCATGTCAATATAGTGGGACCGAGTGCATCAAAGTCCGCCTCTTGCAGCCAGGGTCGCACGTTTCGTGATTCCGTACGTACACCTGACGATCACAACCGGCCCCTACGGCGGCTTGATGACCACATCCAGCATGTGCAACTCAAAATGACAACTATGTGGAGTGCTTGACAGTACAGCGGCCATACTTTTATGGCTATGCGCGCGGCGTGGATGGTGCTTTATCTACCCAGTCGAAATGTCCACAACAGAGCGCATGTGCGTGGTCACGGGTGCACGCGATCCGTTGCTGTTGCTGCATTATTGATGAGATTGGCAGTGAAGCCTTGAAGGCAAGCGAGCCTGTTTATAAACAACGAGGCGCGACGGCGCTCGGGTGCCAACTTGGTAAAGTTGATTGGTGGAGCCACAGGAATGCAAGTGCGCGCCAGTGGTGTCATCAAGGAAACCGAGAATGTGCATTTTGCCCCCGCAACATAGGAGGGAACATGCCGAATTGCCCCCGCAGGCGACGATTTTCCCGCGAAAAGTGTGAAAACCGTCGAATTTCACACTTTTCGGAGCAAAATTTCCGCGGTTCGCCCCCGCAATTTGCCCCCGAATTTCCCGGATCGCCCCCGCAGCGGAGGCTGCGGCGGCTGCGGGGGCGCTAATGACACCACTGGTGCGCGCTGCTCATAGTGCTCAGTGGGGTATATCAGAAGTGGATCTACAGTGGGGTAGATCATCAGTGGGGAAGATCAGTAGTGGAGATCGACAGTGGGGTAGGATCACCACTGCTCCGTGACTCGAAGCTTCAAGCGCGGTTATGCATACGAAGTTGACACATCGCGACGCGTGTCGGGAGCTTCCTCTGAGCGGCGACCGCTCGGGCCAATCGGCGTTGACCGCCGCGCTGCTGCTGGTGTGGATGCGCACACCTGCGTGTGTGCCCTTGCCCCACTTGCGCTGCCGCGCGGCCCTGTCGAAGCCTCGCGTCGCCGGCGCCAAGCCTGAAGACAGCAGCCGCCAGCGGCCGGGTATGCAACTGACGATGCGCGCGCCTGGCGTTGACCGAGGCTCGTGGACGTGCAACCCTGCGTGCGTGTGCCCTCGCCCCACTTTCCCTGCCAC
>VFSX01000024.1:272500-315000 GCA_016618255.1 Chlamydomonas sp. UWO 241
TTTTGAGGGTTTCACTCGGGGCGTCATTCAAGGTTGAAACACGTGGGCACGGAGTTCTGCTCTTGGAGCGGAGCGACGCATGAAGACGTTTGTCGTCGAGAGGAGGCCGTCGCGGCGGCGGCGGCGCCTGGGTGCGTGCGCTTAGGGGGCGTCGTCTCCAGGGTCGTGGTGAGGGTGTGCAGCTTCCGGGCGCAGCCGATGTGACTGTCACATGCCGCGACCGCACGTGTCCGAGGACACCGTGCGCGCTCGCGGGTGCCCTCCCCAACCACTCCACCCAGGTCCCCACCACGTCACCTACCTGCTAGGTGCCGACGAGTGGGATATCAGCATGCACACACACTAAACGCTGGCGATCAAATGACAGTAGGTGCAAGGACCCCGACCCTCCCTACCCCCCCCTACCCGCTTACCCGCGGGGTCAACGCATTCTTCCAGTCCGACGCGATGCGTTCGCAGCGCAGCGCGTGAAGGTCGTGCTTCAAGTCTTAAACTCAAAAACTGAAACACCCTCGCAACTACCTGCCAGCAAGGAGCCAGCAAGGCGACCCACTCCTTACCCGCGGGGTCGTACACATTCTTCCAGTCTGACGCAATGCTCGCACGCAGCGCGTGCAGGTCGCGCTTGAAACCACCGACGAGGCTTCCGCTGCGCACCGATGAGTTCATCGTGCCGTTGAGCCGGCCTGCGTGTGCGTTTGTGTGTGTTCATGCGTGTGCGATCGACTGTACAGCCCGTCGCACGCTTGTGATGGCGCGGATTATACCCTAGGAAAGAGGCCGTGTGTGTGTTTGTGTGTAGGCTCCGCACCAATGAGATCATCGTGCCGTTGAGACGGCCTGCATGTGCGTGTGTGTGTGTGTGTGTTCATGAGTATGCGATCGATTCTACAGCCCTTTGCACGCCTGTCATGGCGTATTATAGCCTAGGAAAGAGGCCGTGTGTGTGTTCGTGTGTGTGTGTGGGGGCTCCGCACCGATGAGATCATCGTGCCGTTGAGACGGTCTGCGTGTGCGTGTGTGTGTGTGTGTGTGTGTGCGTGTGTATGTGTGTGCATGGAGCCTCGTCCCCCCCCCGTCCACCCACCTTTCCCGGGCGCGCCAGACAGCGTAGATCCGTCGGCAGACGGGCGCGCGGCCCCGCCGCCGCCACTGTACGCCGCCGGCGGCGCGCCCGCCGCGGGGGCGGCGGCGCCGCCCCCGTGTCTCGACGCGTCGTCATCTGTGCGGCCAGCGTTTGCTCCGTGGTGCGCATGCGTGTGGCGGACGTGGCCCGGCGGGTGGTGCACCGGGCCGATCTGGGTCGCGAGGCCCGACGCGGCGGCAAAGCGGAGCTCGACGGCGTCCATCACCTCGCGCTGCGGGCGCGTGCGTGCTTGAGTGTGAGTGTGTGAGTGAGTGTGTGTGTGAGTGAGTGTGTGTGTGTGTGTGTGTGTGTGTGTGCGTGTGCATCACTTGGTGTGTGCAAGAGAGTGTGCAAGTGTAGACAGGTGGTCGCGAGGCCCGAGGCTCGACGCGGCGGCGAAGCGGAGCTCCACGGCGTCCATCACCTCGCGCTGCGGGCGCGTGCGTGCGTGCGTGTGTGCGTGCATGTGTGTGTGTGTGTGTATTTGCTTCAGTCACGGTGTGTGCGAGAGAGTGTGTAAGTGTGGGCGGGTGGTCGCGAGGGCCGAGGCCCGACGCGGCGGCGAAGCGGAGCTCGACGGCGTCCCTCACCTCGCGCTGCGAGCGCGTGCGCGCGTGCGTGTGCGTGTGTGTGTGCGTGTGTGTGCGTGTTTCAGTCTCGATGTGTGCGAAGGAGTGTGCAACTGTAGGCAGGTGGTGCACCGGGCCGATCTGGGTCGCGAGGCCCGCCGCGCCGGCGAAGCGGAGCTCCACGGCGTCCATCACCTCGCGCTGCGGGCGCGCGTGTGTGTGTGTGTGTGTGTGTGTGTGTGTGTGTGAAAGAGAGAGTGTGTGTGAGTGTGTCACACTTGGTGTGTGCGAGAGAGTGTGCAAGTGTAGGCGAGTGGTCGCGAGGCCCGAGGCTTGACGCGGCGGCGAAGCGGAGCTCGACGGCGTCCGTCACCTCGCGCTGTGGGCTTGTGCGTGCGTGCGAGTGTGTGTGTGTGTGGTACATATGTGGCAGATGGCAGCAACACACACACATGCACGCACACACGCACACACACACACACACATGCACACACACACGCACACACGCACAAACACACATGCATGCACGCACGCACAACCTCACACACACACGCACACACACATACTCGCAGGCACACCCTCCCCTCTCCCCCACCCCTTTCGCAGCGTGGTCGCCATCAAAGAACGCTCCGCGGCGTGCCTGTCCATGTCGATCGAGTCGGCGCCTCCCCACAACCGCATGTGTGCTTGGCAGATGGCAGATGGCAGACACACACACACACACACACACAAACACACACACACACGCACATACACACACAAGCACACACACAAACACACACAAACATGCACGCGCACACACACACACACACCAAGAAAGAGAGAGAGAGAGCAGATGGCAGACACGCACGTACACAAACACACACCTTTCTCAGCGTGGTTGCCAGCGAAGAACGATCCGGGGCGTGCCTGTCCAGGTCAGTCGAGCCGCCACCCAGCGTCGAAACGCCCGTGGCCCCGAGCTTTGAGCCTTCGAGCGTGGCGTTGAACTTTTCGAGTTCAAGGATCTCGCTCTCGCACTCGCTCTACGCGTGTGTTGTGAGTGTGAGTGTGTGTATGTGTGTGTGTGTGTGTATGTGTGTGTGTGTGTGTGTGTGTGCGCGCCAAGCTTTGAGCCTTCGAGCGTGCCGTTGAACTTTTCGAGTTCGAGGATCTCGCTCTCGCGCTCGCTCTGCACGCGTGTCGTGTGTGTGTGTGTGTGTTTTGCGTGTGCATGCTTGTGTGCATTCTGGAAGTGTGAATAGAACAACTACACCCACCCCACACTCGTTGTCGGCCATCAGGGAGAGGCGCACCAAAAGCATGAGCAGGTACTGATGGCGGTGTGTGTGTGTGTGTGTGGCGATCTCTCTCTCTCTCTCTGCACTCACCCCACACGCCTCGTCGTCGGCCATCATCGAGAGCCGCGCCGAGAGCGTGAGCAGGTAGACCCCAATGAACACGATGAAGATGCCGAGCACAAACATGCCGGTGCTGAGGGAAGTAAACGTCGCGTACTCCTGCACGCGCGCGAGTGTGTGTGTGTGTGTGTGTACGTGCGTGCATGTGTTTGTGTGTGTGTGTGTGCACGTGCATGTGTGTGTGTGTGAATGTGCGTGTGTGTTCAAGCAGCTGCGCTCCACACTGCTCGCCTACGGCCAGAGCGGTCTCTCCGTGCTGAAAGGCAGTCGCTGCGGCCCCCCCTCGGGGCCTATGAGGGGGGGGGGAGGGGGGGGGAGGGGGGACAGACCTTGAAGTAGGCCCCTGAGAATGATTTTAGTAATGATGTTCTGCCCGGCTCGAGCGACTTTGACCGCACAAACGAAGCGCAGTTCACACAGTGGGTGTCCTAGCAGCGCATGCCACTGCGCTGCTCTCGGCGAGAGCTTCCCAACGCAGCCCGTCATGCCCTCCCCCAACAAGTGTGAGGACGTTTTCTGGGAGGTGGAAAATCCGGGCCCGAGCGGTATACAGCTTGCGGGGGGGACCACTGGACCGACCGACCTTGAAGTAGAGCAATCCCTCGATCGTGGAGAACAGGATCCAGCAGATCTGGAGCATCGGCACGATGATCATGATGGGGAACATCATGAGGCCGTTGTTGAGCTGGAACATCCAGAACCCCGCGGCGATGATGAAGCAGATCAGAGTGACCCAGGTGTACCTTTGGGGGTGTTGAGGGTGTGACGTGCGCGATAAGGCACATAAAGAGTGACCCACGCACACGTATGAAGCACAAAAGGGTGATCCACGTGTAGCTGATGAGTGGTGGGTGTGATGTGTGCCGTGCTGTGGTTGGATGTGGACCTGTTGGGGTGTGGAGGGTGTGACGTGCGCCAAGAGGCACATAAGAGTGACCCACACACACGTACGATGTACAAAAGGGTGATCCACGTGTAGCTGATGAGTGGTGGGTGTGCCGTGCGCCGTGCTGTGGTTGGTCGTGGGCCGGGTGGGGTGTGGAGGGTGTGACGTGCGCGATGAGGGCACGTAAGAGTGACCCACGCACACGTGGTCGATTTCACAGTCCGTCGGACGCCTTTGATGGTGCTTTATATCCCGAGGAAAGAGGCCGGCAGCTGTCAAAATTAGACGCCTAGCGTGCCGTCTGCCATCACGTATAAAGCACAACAGAGTGATCCACGCGTAGCTGACGAGTGGTGGGTGCGACGTGCGCTGTGCCGTGGTTGGTCGTGGGCCGGGTGGGGAGGGAGGGTGGAGGGTGTGGCGTGCGCGATGCGGCACATAAGAGTGACGTACACGTACGAAGCACATAGGGATGACCCGTGTGCGTGAAGCATGTACGAGTGATCCACGTGTACCTGATGGTGGTTTAGGGTTTAGGGTTAGGGTTTAGGGTGCTGTGTGCCGTGTACTGTGTCATGGTCAGTTGTGGGCTTGAGGGGGGGAGGGGAGAGAAAGAGAGAGAGGGAGGGAGAGAGAGTAAGAGAGGGAGGAGGAAGGGGGGGCGAGAAATAGAGAGGGAGGGAGGGAGGGACGGAGCGGGGGGGGGGGGAGGGGAGGGGGGGGGAGGGAGGGAAGGGGAGAGGTACGGAGAGAGAGAGAGAGGGAGAGAGACAGCGAGAGAGGGAGACAAAGAGAGACAGCGAGAGAGGGACAGCGAGAGAGGTAGAGAGAGAGAGAGAGAGAGACCCCAGTCGGGGTGAGTCCGCAAGCTCGCAGAGTGCGGTACTCAACGCTTAACGCTCTACCACATTCACAACGCCTGAGGCGGTGCCTTAGGCGTCCCATTTACTGGTGCGCCTCAGGCGGCGCCTCAGGCGGTCGGCGCGCCTGAGGCGCCGCCTGATCCGCGCAAGTGAATGGGACGCCTGAGGCGCCGCCTGAGGCGTTGTGAATCTGGTAGGTAGGGCAGACTCACCAATTGCCCATCTGGTTGAACCCGTTGAACGTCATGCGCAGAAGCACAGCCAGTGACTTGCTGAAGATCACGGCCTGTGGGGGCGGGGGGGCGGGGAGTTGAGAGAGAGAGATGGGAACAGGATCGCACGAGAGAGGTCACAATGTCACACGACAGGTGGGCTTGATGATGATGATGGATTTTACAGTCGTGTGTCACGCACCTAACAGGCAGCGTATTCAACCTTGCTCGGCGTATAGCGCCCGAGCGCTACAGACAGGTGGCTGGCCACTGGTGGTGGGGGCCTAGTGGGTCGGGGCTGGACCTAGACAGGGCACTCTGCCCCCAGATCTGACCTCCTTCCCGTGGGGGCACCTAGGCCTAGGCAACACGAGAGAGATCGTGTGAACACGCCAGGTCACACAATGCCACACGAAGTCACACCAGAGCAAGGGGGGCGCGCGACCAGTGATTTCCTTTTCGACGTTTCGAGCCGGACTTGGGAGCCATGGAGCCGGAATTCCAGTCAAATGGCTCCAGAAATTTATAAAAAAAAGCGTGGAAAATCAATCCTGCGCGTGACTCGCCACACGGCGCACCACAGGCCTTCCCAGCGACGGCCCATCCACAGGCGCAGCCCCTGTTGCTCCCCATGCAAACCGCTGGCTGCATGCCCAGCCAGGGCATACTCGGGGTTGCCGAGTATATCGAGTCAGAGACGGGCATGGTCATCACCCACGAGGAGCGCTCGCGCCCGGGCGTCCGATACACGCAACACAAGCACACACGCGCCACCAACGCCCCTCGACCTGCCTGCGTGCCTACGAGCGCCGAGAAGATCTAGGAATCGACAGGCATGGTCGCGACCCACAAGGGGGCAGGCCTTCCCAGCCCCCTAGCCCCCCACACACACCAAGACTACCCTTTTCCTCCAGCCCCACGACCAACCCCCGTCGACGTATCTGTGTCCACGAGCGCCGAGTGGATCGAGTAAGAGACCGGCATGGTCGCGACACACAAGGAGACATGCCTTCCCAGCCCCCCCCCCCCCACACACACACCAAGACTACCCTTCTCCCCCAGCCCCACGACCAACCTCCCTCGACCTGCCTGCGTGCCAACGAGCGCCGAATAAATAGAGTAGGAGACGGGCATGGTCGTCACCCACGAGGAGCGCTCGCGCCCGGGCGTCCCCCCCCCGACCCCCACACCCCCCAGTCCACCCTTCTCCCCCAGCCCCACGACCAACCTCCCTCGACCTGCCTGCGTGCCCACGAGCGCTGAATAGATCAAGTAGGAGACCGGCATGGTCGTGACCCACAAGGAGAGCTCACACCCGGGCGTCTCCCCCGCCCCAGTCCACCCTTTTCCTCCAGCCCCACGACCAACCTCCCTCGACCTGCCTGCGTGCCCACGAGCGCCGAATAAATCGAGTAGGAGACCGGCATGGTCGTGACCCAGGAGGAGCGCTCGCGTCCGGGCGTCTCGGCCACGATGCGCCCGTGGAGGTAGGCGATGAAGCAGCCGAAGCCGAGGAGGACGGCCGTGACCATGTAGACGATGTATGCGGGCTCAGCGTAGAGCGCCTGTGCGTGCGCGCGTGTGTGCGTGCCGAATGAGAAACGATACGTGGCGGGTGTGGGCCATTGAGTTTTGGGGGGGGCGGCAGGATGGTCATGACCATGTAGACGATGTACGCGGCTCGGCATAGAGCGCCTGCGCGTGTGCGCGTGTGTGTGCGTGCCATGACCATGTGCGTGCGTGCCATGACCATATAGACGATGTACGCGGGCTCAGCGTAGAGCGCCTGTGGTTGTGGTGCGTGCGTGTTTGTGTGCGTGTGTGTGTGTGTGTGTGTGTATGAAGACGATGTACGCGGGCTCAGCGTAGAGCGCCGGCAGTCGCGGTGCGTGCGTGCGTGTGTGAGTGTGTGTGTGTGTATGAAGACGATGTACGCGGGCTCAGCGTAGAGCACCTGCAGTCGCGGTGCGTGCGTGTGTGTGAGTGTGTGTGCGTGTGTGTGTGTGTGTGTGTGTATGAAGACGATGTATGCGGGCTCAGCGTAGAGCGCCTGCAGTCGCGGTGCATGCGTGCGTGTGTGTGTGTGTGAGAGTGTGTGTGTGTGTGTGTGTGTTTGTGTGTATGAAGGCGATGTACGCGGGCTCAGCGTAGAGCGCCTGCAGTCGCGGTGCGTGCGTGCGTGTGTGCGAGTGTGTGTGCGTGTGCCATGACCATGTGCGTGTGTGCCGAGTGAGAATGTAGACGATGTACGTGGGCTCAGCGTAGAGCACCTGTGCGTGCGCGCGTGTGCGTGCGTGCCGAATGAGAAACGATACGTGGCGGGTGTGGGCCATTGAGTTTGGGGGGGGGCGGCCATAACAATTTAGACGATGTACGCTGGCTCAGAGTAGAGCGCCTGCAGTCGTGGTGCGTGCGTGTGTGCGTGTGTGTGTGGTCGATTTTGGTCGATTTTACAGTCTTGTTGGACGCCTTTCGTGTGTGTATGTGTGCGTGTGTGAGTGCGTGTGTGCGTGCGTGCGTGTGTGTGTGTGCGTGCGTGTGTGTGTGTGTGTATGTGTGTGTGTGCATGTGTGCACACGTGCCGAGTGAGAAACGAGACGTGGCGCGCCCCACAAGAAGAGGGGGGGAGCAAGGCTCCAAGTTAAGCGCCTGCGCGCTGGGATGTCATCCGTCATGTAGCGGGTGTGGGCCATTGAGTTTTTTTGGGGGGGGGCAGGGAACGTGTAACACGAAACTTGAACCCAGGCAGAGTGACAGAGAGAGAGTGACAAACTAAGGACAGGCCGAGGCCAGGGTAGAGAGGGAGACAAACTAGAGGCTGAGCGTGGTGCCTGGCTTGCGGTGTTGCTTGCTTTGCGCCCGTCACCTCGTGTGGGTGGCGCTACTTTTTTGGTGGGCCTTGTGCCTGCTGTCTGATAGTCCCGCTGGAACTCTGGAACTGATTGTGACCGTCGGCTGTGGATTCGTAACACTAATCTCTCACTAGTGGCAGATTAAGGACGCCCCAAACGGCTCGACGCTCCCGCAGTGACCCCCGGGAAGGATTTCAGTAATTACTTACAAGTAATTAGGACCCCCGGGAAGGATTTTAGTAATTACTTACAAGAGCCGGGAAACAAGTTGTTTCCCGGCTCGAACAACCTTGACCGCTCATACCCGGCGCAATACATAGTGGGTATTCACGCAACGCATGCCGTTGTGCTGCTCTCGGCGAGAGCTTTCCAACACATCCGTCGACGCCCTCTCCCTCCAAGTGTGGGGTGGTTTTCTGGGAAATGGGAAATCCGGCCCCGGGCGGTATACGGCTTGCAGGGGGATCACTGCGCTCCCGCCGACGCGCCGAGCACCCCCAGCAATCAAATATGCGTAAGGTAAATACTGTACCCACGCTGTGCCTTTGCGCCTAATTCAGTCCGAAACCGCCCCGCAAAGGCAAAACAAAGTCCCCTTCGGCCTTTGGGCCCGGGTCAGGACGCTCTACAGGCCCCAGAAGGGCCGCGCAAAGGTAGCGCAAAGGCAAAATTCAGTCAAAATCCCACCCGCAAAAGGCGTAAAAGGTCTAAATAAATAGGCCTTTAGTGGGGTCCACAAGACCCCAGCAGCCAGGCATGCACGGGGTAGACATGGGGATGGCGCTGCACCTGCCCCCAACTCTCCCCCCCCCCGCACGCCTCCCTCCCCCCTGTCATACTGCGGGATTGTCGGCGGCGGCCGCGAAGCGTCTCTCGTCTGGTGGCCGTGTGCCCCCCCTTGAACACACACATACACACACACACACACACACACACGCAAGCACGCACACACGCACACACGCACGCACACACACACACAAACACACACGCACGCACACGCACACACACAAGCAGACACACAAGCACACTCCGCCTCG
The DNA here is from genome assembly GCA_016618255.1 of Chlamydomonas sp. UWO 241. Lineage (NCBI taxonomy): Eukaryota > Viridiplantae > Chlorophyta > Chlorophyceae > Chlamydomonadales > Chlamydomonadaceae > Chlamydomonas > Chlamydomonas priscui. Next base: position 281,446 of record VFSX01000024.1, read on the forward strand.
CTCTCGTGCTCTCTCAGCCCCTCTCCCTAGCAATGCAATGGCGTCCTCACACGCACCATGAGCTGGTCGGCTGTCCATGTGACCACGCTGTGGTCGCCAAACAGCACGAGTAGCAAGCAGCCCCCGATGATGCACGCTGTCGAGAGCAGGATGAGCAGCGTGACCTTCTCCCCGAGGATCAGCGAGGCAAACACGACGTTGGACACAAACTGCACGCTGCCGAGCGCGGCGAGCAGCGATTGCGCAGCAAAGCCTGCGTGTGCGCGTATGTGTGTGTGTGCATGTGTGTGTGCATGTGTGTGTGTGTTTGTGTGAAGAGAGAGGCGCCACGTTGGACACAAACTGCACGCTGCCGAGCGCGGCGAGCAGCGAATGCGACGCAAAGCCTGCGTGTGTGTGTGTGTATATGTTTGTGTGTGACCCAGCAATGCGGCGCTGCTGGTGACGAGGATCTCCGTGCCGCTGACGAGCGGGGTAAAATACGACTGGCCCGGCTCCTGCTAGACTGCCCCTCGGTGGAACACTTAAGGAGCGGCTTGCCCGGCGCTGCCATGGCTTGGCGAGTAGCCGCGGCGCTGCCGCGGCCCGTGCTGGGAGACGGCCCTTATCCTCCCCCCATGCAGGACGCCATGCGGCACCGATCTCGACGAGTTGATCGACGAGCGGAGGAGCTGGCGCCCGTCAATGCATGCTGGACATTGGTCAAGATGGCTGCCCGTGGAGGCGGGCTACCATCACGGCTTCAGCGGTGGCGACCGCCGAGGCAACACAGAGTAAATCCGCTTCACCAATCGCAGCGTTCGTCACCGCGCTCATCCTCGGGGTCGCTCGTCTGCCGGTGACTGGCGTTGGAAGGTCTTCAGGCAGCCTCCATGACAACTCTGTCGTCCATGCACCCCTGGAGGGTGGGACCTGGCCATGCATGAGGCATGGGGCGCCGGCTGAGCCCCATGCAAACGAGAGCTGGACAGCCATGCACTGCCAGGCGGGGACCGTTCCAGTCAGCGCCAGTCGGCTCTGCCGGCTTGACTGGCCACAAGGCCACTACTGTGACCCTGAGGAAGGTCCTCTCCTATATGCTCCTTGCCAGACATGTCTCTCAGAGACCGCTGTTTGGGGTAGTCTAGCCGGCGGGAGCGGTAGTCTATCGGCCGGGAGCCGGTGGTACTCTAGTACTTAAGTGTGCTGGAGTATCAGCGGGTGTCTCTAGTAGAAGAGTAGCCTGCTTAGCTGGAAACCCCGTGTTACTGTTACTGTTACTGTGAGTGTGTGCGTGAAGATAGAGGCACCACGTAGGACACAAACTGCATGCTGCCGAGCGCGGCGAGCAGCGAATGCGACGCAAAGCCTGCGTGTGTGTGTGTGTGTTTATGAGTGTGTATATGTGTGTGTGTGTGTATGTATGCATAGATGCGCACACACGCCCGCGTTCCGCTCTGCACCCGGCGCGTACCGAAGGACGCAAAGTTGAGGATGTTGCCGACGACGAAGACTACGATGCCGATCTGCCATTTTCTGAACTTAACGATGCTCGGCTTCTTCTCCTCGGCGCACTCCAAGTCGGCGCGCTGGTTGTGCGCGAGCTTCATGACGTTCTGTGTGTTGTGCCGGGGTGGGCAAGGGCAGGTTTGTGAGGGGCGCGGAACAATCGGTGGTGGGTGTCCATGGGTGCGTGTGTGTCATGTGTGTGTGCGTGTGTGCGTGTGTCATGTTTGTGTGCGTGTGTCTCATGTGTGTTTGCGTGTGGGTGTGTGCACGCATGTGCGTGTGGCTGCATGCACGCATGATACACCAGCATGCTAGCAAGGCGCGAGCGTGTGCTGCTGTGCCTAGGACGCCACCAGCGCACCTGCCCCAGATTGATAGTGATGTTTCCCACCTGCACGCGGGACAAGCATTGCAAGCCGTGGTGAGAAAGGCAGGGGCAACAGGCAATTCTGTGTGACGAAACAGCATCATCCGTCTCTCTGTCTCTGTCCTCCTCGGCCAACCCCGCCGCCTCGCGCTCACCACATTGATGATGGCTCCCCAGTACCACGCGACCATGGTCGTATGTCGTCTGCGTGCTGTGTTTGTTGCCTAAACGGCAGGGGAGCCTGATGAATGGCGCATTGAGCTGGTGCGCTGCTTAGTAGCGAGATACGCTGGCTTGGGCATGATTCTAGGGGCGTACAAACGGCAGAGTAAATGGAAGAAGGATTCCTCGGTTGCAAATTGTTGTGCAAAGCCTCGTCCACCTCTGTCGCCTCTCGCCAGCGACCAACCTCGTGGATACCACGCGAATACTGGCGCCCTCTCGGCCCACATCTCGGTCCTTTCGGTGGGAAAGTGTGGAAAGTGTGGAAAGTGCAGGCCAGCCCTAGGTTGCACAGCAGAGAAGAAGGGAGATCCAACAGAGCCTTACAGCAACAGACACAGGATAATATCTGATGCACCTGCCCAGACCAGGCACCGGTCACCAGTCCGCAACCACCACCAGCGGGCGCGGCGCGACGCAGACCCCGCCATTATTCCCCTTCTTTAGTGCAGCGAGTTGACAAACAGGATGATCAGGCAGCCGATGACGAGAAGGGGCGGGATGGATGAGATGCCATACAGCGCGCCGAGGCCGATCCACGACGGCAGCATGTCGGAGAGCCCCTGGATGTGTACGCAGGCGCGGGCGCGGGGCACGGTGGGTGGTGGGTGGCGGATAGCAGGGTGGGGTCCAGTGACCCAGGCCACAGTGTGCGAATGGCTTGCAGGTAAACAGCCGCGACCTTGCGCGCGCACACTCGGACGCCCGCTCTCTCTCATTCTCACGCGCGCAAGCACACGTACGCTCACGCGCCCGCATGCCCTACCACAATTCCAACCCCCGAGGCGCGCAAGTCAACGCGGTCACAACGCCTGAGGCGGGCGGGGGTGCGCCTCAGGCGGTGGTGGGCGCCTGAGGCGGTCGGGGTGGCGCCTGAGGCGGTCGGGATGGCGCCTGAGGCGGTCGGGGTGACGCCTCAGGCGCTCCGACCGCCTGAGGCGCCGCCTGATCCACGTAAGTGAAGGCGCTGCCTGAGGCGGAGCCTCAGGCATTGGGAATGTGGTGGGGTAACGCACCTGCGGCTTGTCCCCCTTGCGCGCCTCCTCGCCCATCACGTACGGCCTGGCGATGGTGTCGGCGCCTGACAGCTCGCTCGCGTACTCTGACGGCAGGGTCTGCACGGCAGTTGGTCGGTTGGGGGCGTGCGTGTTAGTTGTTGCAGTGGGGCCCCACCACATTCCGAACGCCCCAGGCGGCGCCTCAGGCGGCGCCTCCTTGCCCATCACGTACGGCAGGGTCTGCGGAGCAGTTGGTCGGTGGGGGCGTGTGGTTGTGAGGGCCATAACTGGACTTGGGTCTAGGCTGTGGTGCTAGGACTAGAAGGTAGTCTTTGCTGGAAAGCCAATGTTACTGTAGCTGTTACTGGGCGTGTGTGTTGTAGTTGTTGAAGGGGGGCCCCACCACATTCCCAACGCCTGAGGCGCTGCCTGAGGCGCACCCCCGACCGCCTCAGGCACCACCCGAACGCCTGAGGCGCCCGCCTGAGGCACCCGCCACCGCCTGAGGCGCACCCCCGACCGCCTTGGGTGTTTTGACCGCCTTCACTTGGGTTTGCCTCAAAATTTGGGTTTGTGGTAGGGGGGGGGGCGATTGGCTGTGTCACCGTTTGGTTTAGCCACAGCCCACAGGACCGGCCCGAACCCTCACCATCTGCCAAGCTGCGCTGCAAAACACACACACACAAACACACACAAACGCACAAACACACAAGCACGCCAACATGGGCGTCCGTTGGACTGCGAAATCGCCCTCCCTCCCTCCCTCGTTCCACTTTCCTCCTTCCACCTTCCGCACCGCACCTATGCACAATACTCACCAGCGGGCGCCCCGCCCGCCCCCGCCACACTTTCAGGATGAAGCCTTGGGGGTTTGGGGTTGAGGGTTTGGGGGTTTGTTTTGGGGGGGGTTGGGTTTGGGTTTTGGGGGTTCAGGGTTTGGGTTTAGGTTACGGTTCCTTGTCCTCCTACCTCCTGCGGCACCAGCGCGGGCACCGGCGCCACCACTCACCCGCCACCACCCACCCGCCCAAGAAGAGGCTTTTTGGGGCTAAGGGTTCTGGGGTTTAGGGTTATGGCTTGGGTTTAGGGTAAAGGGTTCAGGGCTCCTTGTCCTCCTACCTTATGCTCGTGCAGGCGCGCCGTCCGACCCCGGCGCTGGCACCTCCCCCGCCCCCCGCCACACCTTTAGATTGTGGTTGTGGTTGCGGTTGGGGGGTAGTTTTTTTAGGGTTTGGTTTAGGGGGTTTAGGGCCCTTGTCCTCCTACCTTCTGCAGCACTGGCGCAGGCGCGCCGTCCGCCCCCGGCGCTGGCACCTCCCCCGCTCCCCGTCACACTGTTAGGTTACGATTTGGGGGGGTTGGGTTTTTAGGTCGCGCCATCTGACCCCGGCGCCGGCGCGCAATCACCCACCCGCCCCCGCCACACTTTCATGATACAACCCAAACAGGGGTCGTTTGGGAGGGTTTGATGATGGACATTACAGTCTGTGTGACACCAGCAATGATGTATGTAGGGCCCTCGTCATCCCCACCTTTTGCGGCACTGGCGCGGGCGCGCCGTCCGACCGCGGCGCTGGCACCGGCACGCTCACCCACCCGCCCCCAACACGCTTTACGGATTGAACTTTTTGGAGTTGAGGGGTTTGGGGTTAAGGGTTCGGGTTTAGGGTTCAGGGCTCCTTGTCCTCCTACCTTCTGCGGCACAGGCGCAGGCGCACCGTCCGACCCCGGCGCTGGCACCGGCACGCCCATCTCCAGGAACGGCCAGTTGTAGATCTCCTCCCAGAGGCACTGCAGCGCGATGCGGTCGAGCGGCACGCGCCCCTCGGCGACCTCGGCCAGCGCGACGGCCATCTGGTGTGTGTGTGTGTGTGTGTGTTTGTGTGTGCGTGTGTGCGTGTGTGTGTGTGTTTGTGTGTGTGTGTGTGTGTTTGTGTGTGTGTGTGTGGTAGGGGTTGACAGGAGTGAACGGCCAGTTGAAGATGACCTCCCAGGCAATGCATCGAGCAGCACATGCACCTCGGCGACCTCCACCATTTGGTGTGTGTGTGTTTGTGCGTGTGTGTGCGTGTGTGTGTGGTGGTGGGGGTGACATAGGAGTGAACGGCCAGTTGAAGATGTCCTCCCAGGCAATGCATCGAGCGGCACGCGCACCTCGGCGACCTCTGGCCAGCGCTACGGCCATCTGGTGTGTGCGCGTGCGTGCGTGTGTGTGTGTGTGTGTGTGTGTGTGTCACCTGCTATTCGAAAGACATCCCAGTGCACGGGTCAGACTTCGTAACAATTGCCGGGTGTATTGCTGTTAGCAATACAGGCACTGCCGGTGCATGCGGACGGCCTCATGAAACACTTAGTTGGGTGGTGGTGTGTGTGGTGGTGGTTAAGTCGGGGTGCAGCCCAGTGGTTCCGCTAAGGATCTTGATGAAACGATGGCTCAACCCCGGCCTCACGGCTGACTCCCCAATCTCAACCCAGTTACAGTTACAGTTACATCGGCTTTCCAGCAAAGACTACCTCAAGTCCTAGTACCACCGCCTAGACCCAAGTCCAGTTCTGGCCCTAACAATTACTTGTGAGGGGCGGTAGCCACCAGCCGGCAGCCTGCCAACGTGTAGTCCCCGGAGCAAAAAGGAGAGCTATTGTGCGACGCCTCCAAAATAGGTCCTAACTGCTTCTAGGGGATAGGGGGTCAAGTGGCGCTTGCCAATCTACTTGACCGCCGTGATGGAGGGGCCGGCGCCTGAGGATCTCAACCCGACAGAGGCGATTTCTTGCGAACAAGGTGTGTTCAAAAATGTCGGTTTTCACACTTTTCGGGTCAAAATTCGAGCATCTCAACCTGACGAGATAGCCCAAATCGGCCAAACTCAACCCGACAGTGCACTTATTCAAGGTTGCGGGTTGGCTAACGGAGACACTGGTGGGGGTGCAGACAGGGGCTGCAGCCCGCATGATGGCGCCTGCGCACGTGCGCGGCATGCGGGGCGTAATGGTTCCGTTTCAAACCGAGGGGGCTCGTCGCCAACTCCGGCCCAGTGATTCCCCTGCAAGCCGTATACCGCTCCGGGCCGGATTTCCCATTTCCCAGAAAACCACCCCACACTAAGTGGGAGAGGGCGTGGAGCGGTGCGTTGGAAAGCTCGTCGAGACGACACAACGGCATGCGTTGCATGAATACCCGCTGTGTATTGTGCCTGGTGTGAACGGTCAAAGTTGCTGGGGACGGCAAAAAACTAATTACTAAAATTATTCCCAGGGACCACTGCTCCGGCCCGCTTGCAGTGTCCCCCGCGGCACGCCTTCTCCTCGTGCCAGTGATTCTTTTCAGAGTTTATAATTAATTATTCCGCAGCTGGATTTTGCTTTGACCGCGTTGACCGTTGGTCTCCCGTTGACTGTTTGCCCTCAGGTGTAGGAAATTTGAAAGCTGCTGACGAGTTCTGTCTGGCAGGCTCGTCAGAATAACAACAAAAACTGGATGGGTTGAGCTGTGCTTAAGGTCAAAGTTCAGCCGGAATACAGCCAAGTGGCTGTGCAGAGTCGAAGAGGAAATCACTTGCCTCGCGCTGCTCCAGCGCCAGCTTGAGCGAGGTAAGACCACATCGCGCGTTGAGGGCCGCATGCCCCTAAACCCTAAACCCTAAACAAGTGGGGGCCAGGTTCAGACAGTGCCACCACCCCACCCCTACCGCCGCTCGCGCACACCCACCACACCCGCCACACGCCCACACCAGTGGTTCCGTTGAGGAACTTGGAAAATTGATGGCTGAACCCGGGCCTCACGCTCATTTTGCCAATCGAAACCCGACGGAGGCGAATTTTGGCGGAGAAAGTGTGCATGCAGATTTTCACACTTTCAGGGTCGGAATTTGCGCAATCTCAACCCGACGCGCTAGCCCGTATCGGCCAATCTCAACCAGAAAGTGCACTTTGTCGGGTTGCGGGTTGGTGAACGGAAACACTGGCCCACACCCATCACACCTCGTCGCGCGACACTCCACGGTCGTCCTCCACGTCTGCCATCACACGCCTCTCACGTGTGCGCGGGTCCTCGATCGACACCACCTGCGGCCAACATGCACAGCAAGTGGCGTAACGCGCCAGCTTGACAGTGGCCCACACGATACGGCCAAACGTGGCGTATCGAGCCAGCTTGATGGTGGCCCACACGATAGGGCCACACGCGGGTACGAGTGTAAGAGTACCGTTGTTGCACGTTTGCAGCAACCTTGCATGCTCGGCATGGAGTGGTGTGCAGGCGGGCGGGCGTCACCCACCGCAGCTCCCCCACAGCCGACACACAACTCGAAGCGTGTGCAACCATGCACATGCACACACACACATGCAGGCGCACACGTAGGCACACACGCAGGCGCACTCGCGCACACACACGCACACACACACACACACACACACACGCACACACACACACACGCACACGCAGACAGATCAGATGGCACCGCAGACGCGGAAACACACCCACAGCAGCCACAAAGGAACGGCCGCAGCATCTGCTCAAGCCAGCCCAAGCACCAGCAACACCCCCCTTCCACCTACCAGCTTGACCTCCGCCACCGACATGTCACGCGTGCGCTTGAGCGTGCGCAGCACCTCGAAGATCTCAGCACAGTACTGCTGCGCCAACTGTCGTGCGTGCGCGTGCACACATGGACGGCAGCGGGCCGCACATCGGGCACAGCGTGGGGGGCAGGGGGTGAGTGTGCGCGGCGTGGGGGCCCATGTGGCTCGGTGCTTGATGGCCATGCGTGGCGCATGGCCGGCCATGCACGCATGCAGTATGTATATACGCACGCAGGAGACCCTGAATTGCGCCGCGGCTCTGTCGTTGCTGTTGCTGCTGCTGCTGCTGCATGCCCCATGCATGGCTGCACCAACCTCGTCGTTCACCACGTCGGCGCCCAGCACCTCGCCCGTGTCACGCGTCCTCGCGAACGCGGCTGCGCAACCACACGCATGCACATCGCATCGCACATGCATCGCGTGTCAGCACCACCAAGGGGAGAGGGCAGCCAGCTGCGTGTGCGCGCATGCAAGCGCCACCCCCCACCTCCGCTTTCCAGCTCGGCCTGGCGCTTCATGAACCGCTCCACCATGTCCTCCATATCCACCTCGCTTCCCTGCGACACTCTTGGGTGCGAAGACGCACACAGGGGTGCGTGGCGTTGGTGACGCTCGGGGTGCGTGCGTGCAGGCAGGGCCACCATCGCGTGCCCTGCGGCCCCGCATGCATGCGCATTGGCAGCATCAGCATGCGGGATCCCCACCTGCATGAGATGGTGCGTGGGGCAAGGCTGCGCTGGGGAGCGACAAATGACCGAACAGCTCCGACGCGCTGCGCACCGCGCGCCGCGCCAGTGGCGACGCGATGCCGAGCAAGGGACGGTGCGGCCGACATGGTGAGGAGGTCGAAAGGCTCTCCAGGGGAGTTATAAGCATCCAAAAGTGATCTCACCTGCCACACTTCTGCACCAAAGTAAAAAAAATAGCCATTGACAAGAGGGTTCAGCTGACACATTAACATTTATACGCTTGTGGGTTGATATCGGTTGCTGGATTTGGATCTAGGTGGTGGTACTGCGACTAGCAGGTAGTCTTCGCTGGAAATGATGATGATGAGAGTTTTACAATCCACTTCTGGCGGTCACACGTACGGTTCCAAAGCTCCAGTGGGAAGCCGTTGTTACTGTTACTGGATAGCCCAAGGGGCCCAAGGGGGGAGCAAGATTCATTCACTCGCGACCCTACCGCCTTGTTCCAGCAGGGGGGTTACCGGCTGTTGGGGGGCCAACACAACTCGTAAACAGTGAAATCCATTACTCTTGCACCCCTCCCGTGGCCCTGGTCTGGTCTCTACAGCGACTCAACGACGACTCAACAATCCCTTTCTCATACAGAGTCTGGTGATGCTAAGGGCATCGATGCCTCGATCGAGGGCGTCCCAGGAACCATGTGGTTCGTGTTTTAATGAAACCCCAAAATACTTTATTCCAGGTAATTGGGGAAGGAGGGGGGGGGGGGGTCAGCTTCCCCATGTAACGCCAGTGAGCCGACAGACTTAACAATCAACCACCACACCCGCCATGCGCAGTCAATAGATAGTTGTGACGCGCTACATCGCGCCGAGCGCGCAATGGGCGCGCGCACACGCGGTTTCCGCCTTGACTCTGGGTGTGGGCCACACAAGTGCTCCGATTCGGCGCTCTGCCGGCACAGCATCTGCGCTTGCACTGATGCAATTATCTGAGCTGATGTGTTTTATACAAGACGCTCTGGCCGCGGGGTCTGAGGAGACGGATGGGTGGGTGGGAAGCTGGGGGTGGGGAGCACTGCACAGCTGACGGCACGCTACACTGTTCTCCTGCTGCTGGAGGGGGGCTATCAAAGGTGCCTGCACCGCAGACATTGAATGTGGGAGCAGCAGCAGGCCAGCAGCAGCTGGGAGCGGCTGGGGAGGGCAGGGCTGCGGGGGAAATTCAAGCGCGCAAGTGTACATCTCGCCAGGTGCAGCTCCAGCTGCAGCAGCAGCAGCAGCAGCGTCCCAAATGGGACGTGCAGCGCCGCGAGGCGCGCGAGCAGCGCGCGCGGGGGTGTTTGCACCGCGCGCGAAGGGGGGGAGTAGCGAACCTGAGAGGGGAGGGCCAACACCCCTCCTGAGAGGGGGGGGGTAAAACCGTCAGGCCTATCTGACAGCAGATCTAGATGCGGTGCAGTTGATACGGCACTGCGAGTGAGACAGCGTTGTGTAAGCGCCAGGACAGATGCTGCGCTGAGGCTGGTTTGTTTTGAATTGATTTAAATTGTTCGATCGGTTATGTCGTTTCATCAAAAGGCTCTCACTGATAATTGTGCCTGGCGCGTGTGTGCATAATAAGGCGTCCGGCTCCATGCATGACGTATTTTGAGAGATGTAGGGGGAGGTCCAAATTGTTCCAATCATGTGCTCCCAATGTGCTCCCATGTCCAATCCATCTTCCCAATGTTCCAGTATTTTATTGTGTGCCCCCGTGTTGTCATACTACAGCACTTCCTACTACAGGCTTGGCAGCATCAGTGCCGCCACGCTGGCACGCGTGGCGTGGGCTGTCGAGGCCACATCAGTGCGCATTCTGCGCTGCCTGCGTTGCCTTCTTTGCTGCCCTCGCTGCCTTCTTCGCTGCCTTCGCTGCGAGTGCGTGCGCTGGGTACAGGCAGGCAGGCGAGTCTGCGGTCTGCATGGCCATGCAGCAGCTGGAGCAGTGGTTGCAGACGTTCAAGCTGCTCTGGCCTGGCGCCAGGCTGCACGGACAGCCGAAGCAGAACGCACGGTTGCCGCTGTTCTTGCGACTGCTCAAGAGTTAAGCCCCCGCGAGTGGCCCCGTCGAGTGTCGCCTGTGCAGACTCGACGTGCTTGAGGTCGACAAAGTAGCCCAGGTACACCATCTGCTCCGCCGTGATGTTGATGGAGAGGATCTTGCTCAGCTTGAGCAGCAGGCGCAGCGTGTTGGCGTTTGCCTGGCAGGTGGTGCCTCCGTGCGTACCTGCAGCAACGAAGGGGGGCAGGGGGTGGATGGCGGTGGCGGTTGGTGCGTGCGCGGTGGCGGTGCATGCGCTGTGGCGGTGAGCTGCGCGGTGGGCGCGCGTGGCGTGCGACGCCCGGGCACGCCCTGGGGTGTGCGTGTGTGCGTGCAGGGACGCGGGCACGCGCGCCGCGTGCTGCGTGCACGCGCGCAGGGGCTGCTGCGAGACAGGCAGCAGGAAGCAGGGGGAGGCAAGCAGCAGCAGTAGGGCCATCGGGAAGATGCAGCAGCAGCAGCAGCAGCAGCAGCAGCAGCCGTGCTGCACGCTGCACGCTGGCACGCACATGCAACCGCGTGGCCAGCCCCCGCCCCACTGGCTTCCAATGGCCCCCCCTCCCTGTCTCCCCCTGCCCGAGGGCCCCGCCCATAGTGACACCCACCTCCAGCAACGGCGCCGTCGACCGTCGACTGCGCGAGCGCGACGTGCTCGAGGTCGGCGAAGTAGCCGTCGTCCACCATCTGCTGGGGCGTCATGCCGACGCGCAGGAGCTGGCGCAGCGTGTTGGCGTTTGCCTGGCAGGTGGTGCCTCCGCGCGTACCTGCAGCAACGAAGGGGGGCAGGGGGTGGGTGGCGGTGGCGGTTGGTGCGTGCGCGGTGGCGGTGCATGCGCTGTGGCGGTGAGTGAGACCGTGGGCGTGCGTGGCGTGCGACGCCCGGGGCCGCCCTGGGGGGTGCGTGTGTGCGTGCAGGGACGCGTGCACGCGCGCCGCGTGCTGCGTGCACGCGCGCAGGGGCTGCTGCGAGACAGGCAGCAGGAAGCAGAAGCAGCGGCAGCCGGAAGATGCACCAGCAGCCATGCTGCACGAGCGTACATGCCCCCTCTCATCCACACACCCTCTCCCTCCCCACTCACCGCCAAGGGAGCTGCCGGCCAGCTTGGCTGCGCGCATGGCGTCCCATGCCGCGCCGCTCTTGTCATTGATCGACGTAACGGCCGCGTCACCGTTGCCACCAAGCTTGGTCACGAGCCGCCCAAAAGCCTGGGACAGGCGGCCGGCAGGGGTGGGGGCGCGTGGGGTTGTGCCTCATGCATGCATGCGTGTCCATGCGCATGCACGCCCCCCCCCCCAAAAGCAATCCCCCCGAAGTGTCCATGCGCACAGCCCAGCGGTCCCTCCAGGAGGTCCACTTGCCTGGATCTGCTCCTCGGTTGGGCAGCGCAGCACGCGTGTGAACAAGGAGAGGTGCGCGGACTCGGTGCTGATGTCGATGGCGCCCAGCTTCGAACCGTACTGGTACTTGGCGAGGCACTTGCGGGCTTCGCCGCCGAAGGATGCGAGCACAGTGCAGCGGCGGGAAGGTGCCCCGGAGGACATGCACTTGGACAGGTGTCCCAGTAGCTTGATCTCGAGGCGCGCGATCTCATCGAGATCAGCCGTGCTAAAATTCTTGTAGAGGTTGGCTCCGTTGCTGTTAGCGTCGCAGTGGGCGCTGCCGGGAAGCACCTGCAGGTGTGTGGAGGTGCGACATTGCGTTTTGATAGATAGCTGTGTTCCTGGTCGGGATGGGCAGGGCTGGCAGGGCTGGAACCTCTGGCTCAAAACTGGAAAATCACCAATAAGGGAGGGCAGGCAGGGCAGGCAGGCCAGCAGGCAGAGCAGGCAGGCAGCCGAGGAGCAGCGGCAGAGGAGCGGCGGCATTGCACTGCATGCACAGCAGCATCAGCATCCATCACGGTCAGTGCATACAGCAGCAGCGCACACATCAACAGCACGTGCAGCATGTGCACGCGCATGCATGTACTGAGCGCAGTCAGCAGTCAGCAGTCAGCAGGCAGCAGGCAGCAGGCAGCAAACAGCAGGCAGCGGCGGCAGGCAGCGGCGGCAGCAGCGACAGGCGAGCAGCAGCAGCGACAGGCGATCAACAGCAGCAGCAGCGGCAGCAGCAGCAACGCAAGCAGCAGCAGCGCATGCAAGCACGTGCATGCTGGAGTACTCACGTTCCAGATGATGACCTTGTTCCACTGATCGCGTGGGAGACACGAGCGCGGCAGGTTCCACACGCCACTGATGAGGCTGTTGCCATCGGTGTGCTGCTTGCGCAGGTCGCCGTTGAGGCCCAGGCCCTCGGTCTCAAAGTGGCCGAAGAGCAAACAGTAGTCGAAGTGCGCCCCGTGCTCCATCATCTGCTTCATGGTCTTGGACATGCTTGGCGGCGTGAACGGGAGCCGGTGACGGGTCATGTTTGCCTCGGACTTAAGCAGGGTGGCGTTCCACGGGTCCAGCACGTCCATCTGTGCAGGCATGCACACACCAGGGCAGGAGCAGCAGCAGGCATCACGGTAAGAGGCCTGCTCTTGAGGGGCGGGCGAGCACTTGGCCAGCTGTAGGACAGCAGTGTCCGCACATCGCCACACACGCACAGACACGCACACGTGCATCCATCAGAGCGTGCACACACACACACACATGCACCACCCTGCTCGACACAAACACAGGGAGTCCCACCTTGTAGCGCTGCTTCTCTCCGATGCCAGGACCTGCATTGACGTACGCGTGCTGCGGCTCGGGGTGCGTGTGGGAGTCGGCGGTCGCGTTGGGTGGCACGCGGGAAGAGGAGTCTTGCGGCAGGCGTGGGGGCTGGCTGTCAGACCGCAGGCAATCGTGGGCCTGCAGCTGCAGGGGCGGCGGCGGGCCATGTGCAGTGGTGGAGGTGGTTGCGCTGGTGCTGGGCGTGGCTCTGATGGAGACGAGCGTTGGAAGCGCAGGCGCCGACTCGAAGTCCATCTGAGCAGCGTCGCCACCACGCAGCTGGCACTGGTTGAGCCGAGTGATCTTGTGGTGGCCCTGTCCCTCCTGGGAGGGTGCTGCGTGCATGGAGGAGTGCTGCATCGCAGCGACACCTGGCGTGCAGCGTGCAGCAGCACGACGCAAAGCATGCTGCAGAACCGCATCGTCTTGTCGCGCCTCATGAGGCACCTGTGGGTCGTGTTTGTGTGTTTGTGTGTGTGTGTGTGTGTGTGTGTGTATGTGAGTGAGTGCACCTGTAGACTGCTCTGATGCACTTGGGTTGGGCTTGTTTCTGGGTCCGGGAACCCGAATGCGAACTGGCGGTGATTCTGGCAGCGCCACGGCGCCCCGTCTCCCTCGCCACCCGCACAGCCCGAATTCCACCTTGAACCGGCTTCTACATCGAGGCGCGTGGGCGGTGGCAGGGCGTATGCAGAGCGTGGCATTGGACCTTTGAAGAGGAGAACGTGGCACTGCAAGGTCTCGCCCCCGCACGCTCTGTCGGCCAGAGCGGCTACCCAGGCCGCGGCATGGCGGTATACAAGTACGACTCACCGTGTGGTGGTGGGGCGCCGGCCGGGAGGGTCCGCAGCAGCGCGGGGCGCCAAGTTTGGGGCAGAACCTCCTCGCTGGCTCTAGCGAGAACGCGCTCCTCGGCGCTGCCACGCACGTGGGTCGTGTTGATATAGGGCTATGCACGCGATTTGACGGCGCGGGAGGGCGAATTGTGGGGCAAAAGGGCCTCGACTTTTGGCCAGCTTCCTCTGGCAGTCTGCCACACCTGCAGGCTGCCACACCTGCAGCATTCAAAGTTTCATCTCGCTGCCGTGGTCCCCAGCGCACAGCAGTGCTTGCAGGTGGCCATCTGGTGGTGCACAAATTCTGGTGGGCAGCGGCACGGCTGCTGCTGGCGACGGCGGTGTGGTGCTGCCGCGTCACCCGTCCACCTGCCGACCCTGCGCACCCTCCCACCTGCCGACCACCCAGCAGCAGCCATAGCGATGCAAATAGATGAGGATCTTCATTGTGTTCTGTCTGCATGTTCGGTCTGCATGTTCTGTCTGCATTTTGCTGGCAGCAGGCAGGGGGCAGCGGGGCCGCCTGCCTCCTTGCCGTTGGTCCTGCTGGATCACTGGGATTCTAGAGGACGACCGCTCGCATGGATGTGACAACTCACCATCACTGTCCAAGTGCCTGAGTACAGATGAGCGCGTTCTCTTTTGAGGTGGGGGTTGGAGTACTGTAGTGGGGCGAGGCACCAAGCCTCAGGGGCGCTGAGCCTTTCTTTGTCATCAGCTGCGAGGGCGTTCATATTTGCATGGGCCCAGAGTGTGCAGCCGCCTACTTGCGGGTGCAGGTTCTGCGAGCGATCCTGCTGCAGCAATCATCACTTGCATGTTGGCTGAACATCCGGGGCCGGCCGCTGCTGCTACACTAGAGGCAGGACCGCCCTCATGCTGGCTGCTGTCAACGGCCACGTAAATGCCGCGCGGCTGCTGCTCGACCACCCCACTGCCGACCCAGCCGCCATGATGATGCACGTAAACGGCACTGACGAAACTGCCCTCACGCTGGCTGCTTCAATTGGGCGTGCGGACGCCGTGAGGCTGCTGCTGGACCACCCCTCTGCCGACCCAGCCGCCATGCTGATGCACACAAACATGACGAAACCGCTCTCACTGAGGCTGCAAAGTTTGCTGCTGGTGTGGCACAACCGCTCTCATGCTTGCTGCGGGGTTTGCTGCTGGCGCGCCCACACACTGCGAGGCCGTGCCGTCGCGTGTGCCCCTTCACAGTTTTACCCATGAGTAAACCCAAGTTCAACCTAGGTTAACTGTAGGTAACGGTAGGTTAAACCATAAGCAGAGGTAAACCAGCATCGGTAAGCCGTGACAACGCAGTTTACAGCGAGAGGACGGGACAGGGACAGGGCACCGGCAACCGCATGGCAGGAGATTGGGAACCACCATCCACCATGCAGAGAACATCGCCAATTGCTCAAAATGAATGTACTAACCACCTGGTAATTACACCAAAAAAATGCCGTTTTGCATAGTGCGCTTGCAATGGGGGAACCTTTGCGTCTGAGGGAACACGCGGATGCACAACACACCTTGCCCCTGTGCGTGTCAGCGCAGACAGGCCCAAACATTCCCCCAAACCAAACGCACTGTAGGTATTTATTTAACATAATGACACAGATGCCGATGGCGAGAGAGCAGCCGGGCAGGTGTTGGTAGCAGGGCCCTAGGCCCACTCTGCAAACGACCCCCCAATCCTGCGTCATCCTGTGACCATCCTGTGGCCATCCTGGTGCATATCATGGGATCCTGAGCCATCCCGCACTCGTCTCGAGCTGAATTGGTCATCCCACTAGGGGTTGTGGGATTACAGCGGATTTGAGCGCCGCGCAGCTTCCCCGCCGCCCCGCGGCGATTCAGGCGTTGACTAGGGGTATTGTGCAACGCCTTTGGCTGGTCAAAACACGGAACGGCCGTACTGGAAGAGCGTCGTCCCACACCCATTTTCCGCACATCCTGGGCAAATCCTGGCATCCCAGACCAATATCCTGATACTTTGAACGTCCTCGACCGTCAAACAGGATGGCGCCGGAGTGTCGCGTCGCGCTGCTTCCCTACCACCCCACGGCCTTCAGGCGTTGTTCAGGGGTATTGTGCGACACCTTTGACTGGTCAAAACATGGAGCGGACTAGCAGCAGTGGCTGCGTCTCGGATGAATCCCAGCCACATCCTGGGCATCCTGGTGCAGGTGCCTGTAGGATGCCAGGATTTGTGACAGGATGCCTAGGACACAGTCCCCACGCTTGTACCCCCAAACCCCAATTCCTGGGCGATCCTCTATACCAACTTTTTTTTCGACGCCCTTTTGCAGGCGGCTATAGGAGCTGGAACCTGCGGGAATTCCTTCCCCTTGGATCCCGGCCGAGGAAATCGATTTTGAAAGTGTGGGGTTCAAAAGTACTGCAACTTGAACTTGCGGCCGCCCCGAGCCGCCCAGAGCCGTCAGATCGGCAGGGCATGCGTGCGGAGTGACCCCGGAGGAGATGCTGACATCGGGGGTGCAGCGGGGGCTGGTCTGGGGGGACCTATGTGGCTTCTCAGCCTCACAAGGGGCCTGTTTTCACAGCAGGCGATGAGGGCCTATACCAACTTTTTTTTCGACGCCCTTCGCAGGTTAGCTAGAAGAGGTTGCATATGAGCTGGAACCGGCGGGAATTCCTTCCCCTTGGGATCCCGACCGAGAAAATCGATTTTTAAAGTGTGGGGTGTGGAAGTTGGGTTATTCGACCTGGCGGCCGAGCCGCGGAGTTCGGTCAAATCGGCAGGGCATGTCTGCAGAGTGACCCCGAATTCCATGATGCTTTAACAACCTTCTTCCCCTTAGGATTCTTCATGCTGGGCGCCCCGCAGTTCCATGCACTGTGCGCATGATATCAACCCCTGCGCGCATGGGCATTTTCAGCGCAGCATTGGAAAACCCTGGAATACAGCTTTCTAGTGCAATTTTCATCGCTTGAATCCATCGAGTGTGCACAGAGTTATGACTGATCCTGTGTGGGCGCGTTCCCAGAGCACCATGTGAGTAGGACGCCATGTGGGGACAGGTTCTCGCACACGCTACGCCAGGTATAGATAGTAGTAGATAGTAGGTATAGATGCCCTTAAATGCCCTCGGGCTTGGCCCAGACGGGGGTTCAGCGCTGTGGAATTGCATGTATGTACATGAGGTTGCTTTGATTGCCAGTAGTATGTGTGTCAGTGTCGCTCGAACGAGCACGCCGCCGCTGGGCACACACACACCTGGCGCAGGGAGATAGAGAGTTACGTGGGTTACTTCAGTTCACTACTTTTACTCTACTACACACATTTCCCGAGTAGGACGGACGAGACACGGAACGCTGGGTGAACGCACGCCCCCAAGGCAAAAACTACCAAGACTGTGCTACGATGCCTGTTGGGACTTCCGTGGGTGAAACGTTGGGGAATCATGCTCCAGGCCCACGCTCACGCGGGCAAGCTTCTGGCCGGTGTGGTGAAAGATCGCGTTCCTCCGCGCACGCGTGCATAAAAGACTACGATGCCTGCGCAGCAGCAGGCGTGGCTGCCGCTGAAGGCGCTGTTCGCGCAGGCGATGCAGGAGGGGAGGAAGGTGCGCTCTGCCAGGGGTTGCCTGTGGGTTGATGACAAGCAGGTGCTCGCGGGGGGGGTGCTGCCGCCGCGGGAGCCGGCGCAGCAGGGCGGGGGAGAATACCCACCACCACCACCACCAGGGGCGCAGCATGCCGGGGGGGGACAGCCAGTGGACACGGGGCCGGACATGGGGCAGCTGCCGGGAGCGGCGCTGCCGCGGCCGGCCGGGCCGGGGCACCACGGGGGACAGGCACTGACACTGCCACCAACAGGGGCGCAGCAGGCAGGGGGGGGCCAGGCGGTGGTCACGGATCCGGGCAGGTTGCAGCTGCCGAGGGTGGCGCAGCAGGCAAGAACGGGGTACCAGGGGGGGCATGCACTAACACCACCACCACCCGGGGCACAGCAGGCATCGGGGGGGCAGATTGGGGGCACGGGGTCGGGCATGTGGCAGCCGTCGCTAGGAGCAGGGTTCCAGGGGGGGCAGGCACCAACACCAACGGCACAGACCGCAGGTGGGGGGCATCCCTGGGGCATGGGTCCGGGCATGTGGCAGCCAGGGGCAATGCAAGAGGGGGCAGGGACGGCAGCACTGCAGCTTCAGATACACCATCTGCAGCAGCAGCTGCAACAGCTAACGGGCACGGGGCAACAGATGGGCATGGGGCAGCAGCAGCAGCAACAGACTGCAGGGCTGCAGGCATTGCGCGTGCCGCAGCACACAAACGCAAGGCAGCAGCACATGGGCAATGGCGCGCAAGCACAGGCACAGGCGCACAGGCACAGGCACAGGCACAGGCACAGGCACAGGCACAGGCACAGGCACAGGCACAGGCACAGGCACAGGCACAGGCACAGGCACAGGCACAGGCACAGGCACAGGCACAGGCACAGGCACAGGCACAGGCACAGGCACAGGCACAGGCACAGGCACAGGCACAGGCACAGGCACAGGCACAGGCACAGGCACAGGCACAGGCACAGGCACAGGCACAGGCACAGCACAGGCACAGGCACAGGCACAGGCACAGGCACAGGCACAGGCACAGGCACAGGCACAGGCACAGGCACAGGCACAGGCACAGGCACAGGCACAGGCACAGGCACAGGCACAGGCACAGGCACAGGCACAGGCACAGGCACAGGCACAGGCACAGGCACAGGCACAGGCACAGGCACAGGCACAGGCACAGGCACAGCACAGGCACAGGCACAGGCACAGGCACAGGCACAGGCACAGGCACAGGCACAGGCACAGGCACAGGCACAGGCACAGGCACAGGCACAGGCACAGGCACAGGCACAGGCACAGGCACAGGCACAGGCACAGGCACAGGCACAGGCACAGGCACAGGCACAGGCACAGGCACAGGCACAGGCACAGGCACAGGCACAGGCACAGGCACAGGCACAGGCACAGGCACAGGCACAGGCACAGGCACAGGCACAGGCACAGGCACAGGCACAGGCACAGGCACAGGCACAGGCACAGGCACAGGCACAGGCACAGGCACAGGCACAGGCACAGGCACAGGCACAGGCACCCGCACAGGCACAGGCACAGGCACAGGCACAGGCACAGGCACAGGCACAGGCACAGGCACAGGCACAGCACACGGCACAGGCACAGGCACAGGCACAGGCACAGGCACAGGCACAGGCACAGGCACAGGCACAGGCACAGGCACAGGCACAGGCACAGGCACAGGCACCGCCACAGGCACAGGCACAGGCACAGGCACAGGCACAGGCACAGGCACAGGCACAGGCACAGGCACAGGCACAGGCACAGCACAGGCACAGGCACAGGCACAGGCACAGGCACAGGCACAGGCACAGGCACAGGCACAGGCACATGCACAGGCACAGGCACACGCACAGGCACAGGCACAGGCACAGGCACAGGCACAGGCACAGGCACAGGCACAGGCACAGGCACAGGCACAGCAGCAGGCACAGCAGGCACAGGCACAGGCACAGGCACAGGCACAGGCACAGGCACAGGCACGGGCACAGGCACAGGCACAGGCACAGGCACAGGCACAGGCACAGGCACAGGCACAGGCACAGGCACAGAGACAGGCACAGGCACAGGCACAGGCACAGGCACAGGCACAGGCACAGGCACAGGCACAGGCACAGGCACAGGCGCAGGCACAGCAGCAGGCACAGGCACAGGCATCGGACAGCACAGCCGGACAGGCACACGGCACAGGGCACCAGCACAGCACAGCACAGGCACAGGCACAGGCACGGCACAGGCACAGCACAGGCCAGGCACAGGCACAGGCAGCACAGGCACAGGCACAGGCACAGGCACAGGCACAGGCACAGGCACAGGCACAGGCGCAGGCACAGGCACAGGCACAGGCACAGGCACAGGCACAGGCACAGGCACAGGCACAGGCACAGGCACAGGCACAGGCACAGCCACAGGCACAGGCACAGCCACAGGCACAGGCACAGGCACAGGCACAGGCACAGGCACAGGCACAGGCACAGGCACAGGCACAGGCACAGGCACAGGCACAGGCACAGGCACAGGCAACGGCACAGGCACAGGCACAGGCACAGGCACAGGCACAGGCACAGGCACAGGCACAGGCACAGGCACAGGCACAGGCACAGGCACAGGCACAGGCACAAGCAAAGGCACAGGCACAGGCACAGGCACAGGCACAGGCACAGGCACAGGCACAGGCACAGGCACAGGCACAGGCACAGGCACAGGCACAGGCACAGGCACAGGCCAAGGCACAGGCACAGGCACAGGCACAGGCACAGGCACAGGCACAGGCACATGCACTGGCACAGGCACAGGCACAGGCACAGGCACAGGCACAGGCACAGGCACAGGCACAGGCACAGGCACAGCCACAAGCACAGGCACAGGCACAGGCACAGGCACAGGCACAGGCACAGGCACAGGCACAGGCACAGGCACAGGCACAGGCACAGGCACAGGCACAGGCACAAGCAAAGGCACAGGCACAGGCACAGGCACAGGCACAGGCACAGGCACAGGCACAGGCACAGGCACAGGCACAGGCACAGGCACAGGCACAGGCACAGGCACAGGCACAGACACAGGCACAGGCACAGACACAGGCACAGGCACAGGCACAGGCACAGGCACAGGCACAGGCACAGGCACAGGCACAGGCACAGGCACAGGCACAGGCACAGGCACAGGCACAGGCGCATGCACAGAAGGCACAGGCACAGGCACAGGCACAGGCACAGGCACAGGCACAGGCACAGGCACAGGCACAGGCACAGGCACAGGCACAGGCACAGGCACAGGCACAGGCACAGGCACAGGCACAGGCACAGGCACAGGCGCATGCACAGAAGGCACAGGCACAGGCACAGGCACAGGCACAGGCACAGGCACAGGCACAGGCACAGGCACAGGCACAGGCACAGGCACAGGCACGCACAGGCACAGGCACAGGCACAGGCACAGGCACAGGCACAGGCACAGGCACAGGCACAGGCACAGGCACAGGCACAGACAGGCACAGGCACAGGCACAGGCACAGGCACAGGCACAGGCACAGGCACAGGCACAGGCACAGGCACAGGCACAGGCACAGGCACAGCACAGGCACAGGCACAGGCACAGGCACAGGCACAGGCACAGGCACAGGCACAGGCACAGGCAGCGGCACAGGCACAGGCACAGGCACAGGCACAGGCACAGGCACAGGCACAGGCACAGGCACAGGCACAGGCACAGGCACAGGCACAGGCACAGGCACAGGCACAGGGCACAGGCACAGGGGCACGGCACAGGCACAGGCACAGGCACAGGCACAGGCACAGGCACAGGCACAGGACAGGCACAGGCACAGGCAGGCAGGCCACAGGGCACAGGCACAGGCACAGGCACAGGCACAGGCACAGGCACAGGCACAGGCACAGGCACAGGCACAGGCACAGGCACAGGCACAGGCACAGCACAGGCACAGGCACAGGCACAGGCACAGGCACAGGCACAGGCACAGGCACAGGCACAGGCACAGGCACAGGCACAGGCACAGGCACAGGCACAGGCACAGGCACAGGCACAGGCACAGGCACAGGCACAGGCACAGGCACAGGCACAGGCACAGGCACAGGCACAGGCACAGGCACAGGCACAGGCACAGGCACAGGCACAGGCACAGGCACAGGCACAGGCACAGGCACAGGCACAGGCACAGGCCACAGGCACAGGCACAGGCACAGGCACAGGCACAGGCACAGGCACAGGCACAGGCACAGGCACAGGCACAGGCACAGGCACAGGCACAGGCACAGGCACAGGCACAGGCACAGGCACAGGCACAGGCACAGGCACAGGCACAGGCACAGGCACAGGCACAGGCACAGGCACAGGCACAGGCACAGGCACAGGCACAGGCACAGGCACAGGCACAGGCACAGGCACAGGCACAGGCACAGGCAGGCACAGGCACAGGCACAGGCACAGGCACAGGCACAGGCACAGGCACAGGCACAGGCACAGGCACAGGCACAGGCACAGGCACAGGCACAGGCACAGGCACACAGGCACAGGCACAGGCACAGGCACAGGCACAGGCACAGGCACAGGCACAGGCAGAGGAACAGGCACAGGCACAGGCACAGGCACAGGCACAGGCACAGGCACAGGCACAGGCACGGGCACAGGCACAGGCACAGGCACAGGCACAGGCACAGGCACAGGCACAGGCACAGGGCCAGGCACAGGCACAGGCACAGGCACAGGCACAGGCACAGGCACAGGCACAGGCACAGGCACAGGCACATGCACAGGCACAGGCACAGGCACAGGCACAGAAGGCACAGGCACTGGCACAGGCACAAGCACTGGCACATGAGGGCATGGGGCAGGCGCAGCAGCAGACGCAGCACCAGATGGCAATGGGGATTCAGCAGCAGCTGCAGCAGCAACATCAGCAGGCGGGGCACAAACATGGGGGCCGCAACACATGGGCATGTGGCAGCACCAGCAGGCTGGGGGGGGCCAGCATGCGGGGACGGGCGGGGGGGGGACACCACTGGCGGCGGGGCCGCCGCATCAGGTGATGACTGGGCCGCCGGCATGGGACCCCATTGGCGTAGGGCAGCAGCATGCTGGAATGGAACAGCAGCAGGGCATGGGGTCGGCGAGGGGGGGGGCAGGGCCACTGGGGGCGCTGGGGGCGCCCCCGGTGGCGGCAATGGGCCCCATGCACGACGCGGAGCACACCGGGATGGCCGGGCACAGCGGGGCCGGGCACAGCGGGGCCGGGCCCAGCCGGCCGGGCCACGCCCCGGCATCGGGTTACGCGTAATGACGTGGAACGTTAAAGGGCAACACTATCACATAGACCAGAGCGCCGACGTCAGTAACTGGCTCTGGGCCACAACGGACATCATCGCATTCACTGAAACTGGGCATACCGGCGAGGCCCCTGGGGCTATTAGGGGGTTCAAGTGCCTAGCATGCAGCCGACGCCCATACACCGCTAAACACGGGGGGGTGGCGCTTCATGTGCGCTCCACGATCGCGAGCCACGTCAAGGTGGTGGAAGACACCCCAGCGCTGGGGATGCTTTGGTTCAGGATTAGGCTCAAGGGGGGGAGGGACGTGTACGCGTGCGCTGTCTACCTCCCCCCCCCCACCTCCACGTACCTGAAGCGGGAGGGCGGGAGCCTGTCGACGGAAGCCCACATGCTGGCTCTTGCCCAAGGGATAGCCAAGTACAGGGAGCTGGGGGAGGTGCTAGTTTTGGGGGACCTCAACGCCCGCACCGGCCAAGCGGACGACAGGGGGGGGCACGACGCCGAGGGGGGTGACCCCGCCCTCGCGCTGACCGCTTGGGACATCACACGGGCTGGGCGGGTAGGACAGCGGACGTCTGCCGACCACGGGCCGCAGAACGCGCACGGGAGGGACATGATTAGACTGTGCCGAGACACCGGGATGGTGATTCTGAACGGGCGCTTGCCAGAGGATGAGGGGGGAGCACACACATTCCATGCAACAGGCAGGAATGCGCACAGCGTTGTTGACTACCACGTTGCATCGCCGGCACTCATGTTTAGCGAGACGGGGGCCCCGCGGGAGGGGGCCACGCTCAGGGTGCATACGATCCCCACCCTGCCAGGCTGGAAGGGGTCCTTTGACCACTGCCCAGTTGTGCTGACCATGGGCGAGGCGGCCGGTGAGGCGGTCGCCACGCCACACCCCACCATGCCATGCACCACGCCAACTAGATTTAGGTGGCCTGAGGGGGGGGAGCGTGCCTACGCACGGGAGCTGCAGGGGGTGGCGGCAGAGATCAAGGGGGCACGGGAGGCCCCCACGGTAGATGAGGAGTAGGCGCTCCTAGAAGGGGCAGTTGAGCGGGCAGCGCGGGCGCTGCACGCGTCAGGGGCGGCTGGGGCGGTGCTGGTAAAACCAGGGGGGGGGGGGGCATCAGTGCGACCACACAACACATGGTATGCCCAGGAGTGCAAGGAGGCACGGCAGGCGTATCGAGAGGCCGAGAGGGCGCACGGGGCGCAGTCGACGCTGACCTCAGCAGCGTTCAGGGCGTATAGGCAGACCACGCGACGCGTGCGCCGGGCATGGGAGGCCCAGGAGTACGACGCTATGCTCAAACACATGCATGGCGCCCCCAGGAAATTCTGGCGCAAGGTTAAACCAGGGAGCCAGGGAGGGGGGCTGAGGGATGTAGAGGGGTGGACGACCTACTTTGAGGGCCTGGTTGGGGGCGAGCATGCCCATGGGGAGCTGCAGGAGGGAGGGAACCCGTTTTCGGATGCCTCCGAAGGAAATAAGCAGCGGGCACGAGTACTCAACGCTTGGATCACCGAGGACGAGGTGAGCACAGCCCTCCTGGGCATGGCGGCGGGCAAAGCGCCGGGCGTGGACGGCGTACCGGTAGAATTTTATCAAAGGGCATGGACTGGGGAGGGGGACACAGGGGGTGGGGGAGATGTGGAGGGGAGCGAGCCGCAACACGCGCTGCTTGAACCGATCACACATCTACTCAATCGGGTCTTCCGCGAGGGGTATCCCAAAGCATGGCACATGGGGGCAGTCACGCCGGTGCCGAAGAAAGGCAATCTGGACGAGCGGGACAACTATAGGGGCATCACGGTGGGTGGGGCGCTTGCTAAGCTCTATAGTCTGGTGCTACTCCGCAGACTAGACGACCTTGCTGAGAAGGGCGGCCATAGAGCCGCCGGGCAGGCAGGGTTCCGGAAGGGGCGAGGGACCCCTGACAATGCCTTCATCCTACAGCACATGATTGAGAGGCGCAGCCATGAGCGAAAACCGCTGTATACTGCCTTCATCGACTTTAGAAAGGCATACAACTGCGTGTATCGGCAGCTCATGTGGGAGTGCCTTAAGAGCCTGGGGGTGGGGGGGGCGTTTTTAGCAGCCCTGACATCACTGTACGATGGGGCTGGCATGTGCGTGCGCATAGACGGCACGGTGGGACCAGGCTTCACCACACGCCAGGGGGTCATGCAGGGCGACCCAATGTCGCCGCTTTTGTTTGGGCTGTTTATCGACTCACTAGAAGGGGAGCTTGACGCACAGATGCCAGAGGTCGGGGTCCCCCTAGGGACAGGAGCAAACAGGCGGCTCCTACGGTTACTCTTGTATGCAGATGACCTCGTGCTCATGGCAGAGACGCCGGAGGCGCTCCAGCGCTTGCTAGATGCACTTCACGTTTTTTGCAGGACGCACGCTCTCACTGTCAATGTCCGCAAATCTGAGGGGGTGGTGTTTAACGACCAGTACTGCCCGGTCACGAGCGCCAGGGGAAGGGTGACCCTGAAGTACGCTGGTATGGACCTGCCCATGAATCACGAGTTTAAATATCTGGCATGCTTTTTGGGAGCCGTCGGGCAATAGGCGCGGGGCTGGAGCAGAGGCAGGGGGCGGGCCAGCGTGCACGCTTCGCCCTAGCGCGCAGATACGATGCCATGGGCCTCCACAACGTGGGAGTAAAGGCGCACCTGTTCAACGCACTGGTGCGACCTGTAATTAACTACGGGTGCGAGATCTGGGGCCCAGGGTTGATGGCGGGGGCGAGCATGGGGGTACAGGGGATCTTCTCGGGGGCAGCCGACAAGTGGGGGTTGGCTGGAGGGGACGGAGGCCCCTCCAAGGCGGCGCGCCGCAAGTGGCGCGCCATGGAAGCCCTGCACTTGCAATCTGTGCGCGAGGCCCTCCGTATTCGCAGGTGTGGGCAACAGCTATCGCTGCTGGCGACGGAGGTGGGCTGGCGACCGCTGTCGACCGACTGGCTGCGGCAGGCGGCGCGCTTCTGGGCGAAAGCGCTACGGCGGCCGGATGGCGATCTGCTGAAGGCGGCAATGCGGGAGAGCTGGGAGCTAGCGGCGGGTGGCGTGCGAGAGAGCTGGGTGGCACAGCTGAGCGAGTGCCTCAGCACAGTGGGGCACACGCTGGTGTGGGGCCAGGAGGCGGGGGGCATCGCCCGCCTGCTAGAGACAGCAGCGGCAGGTTGGCTGGCATCAGAGACCAGCACACCAGAGCTGCCAGAGGACGCCAACCAGCTCAGCGTCGTCCGCTCAGTGCCTGACTCATGGTCACACCGCTTCAAGATGCTTACTTACTTGCGGTGGATGGCAGACGACTGTGGCGGCGCACCAATGCTCTGGACGGGGCTGAACAGCGCCGCCCAGATCACGACACTCGCACGCTTTAGAATGGGGCTGCATGAACTGCAGATAGAGAAGGGGCGCCACACGGCGCAGGCAGAGCCACGCAGCCAGAGGCTCTGTCGCCTTTGTGGCATGCGGGAGGATGAGGCACACGTGATTTTTGAGTGTCCAGCGTATACGGAGACACGCGTACAGTTCCACACCCTTTTCCTGAGCGTCCCTGGGGACGATAAAGGCTTGGATGCGAAGATGCGGGCGTTTATGAACCCCAGCCCGGGGCTACTTTACCCTTGTTTTTGGCGTGACATGGCCAACTTTCTGGTCTCGTGCCTTGATATACGTAACACAAGCCTGGAGATGGTAGAGGATCGGGAGGAATAATTGACCTGAAGCGAACGATGTTTTGAATTAGGAGTCAATGAGGCAGCCACGATAGTGGCGGGGACCCAAGCGTGGGTTCCCGAGGAGCTGTGGTGGACTGTGCCGTTTGCAGTGCACCGCAGCTGGCGCACCTGAGAAATGCCCACGCTGGGTCTCACACGTGAAAGCTGCCTCAAAGATGACGACCTCAAAACGGAGTATGCAGAAGGAACATATTTATCCGCTATAACCGGGGGGCAAGCTTGCTTTCTAACCTATTACCAAATCCCACACTGTTGGTCACTACTGACCGCCTTTTCCAGCCCCTTTCTAGGTAGTTAGGCTTAGGGATGTGCCCCTCACCGAGTCCTTCTGTGCCTCCCCCCTTCAGCAGGGGGGGGGCCTGCGACACGTCCAATGTCGTGCTCGGTGCAACAACAAGGGGTCAGCTTCTGCTCAGAGCCGGGTTAAGGGTAATAGGTTGAGAATCCTGTGAATGCTGGTTGAAATCCCAGTTAGAAAACCCCTAACACGTTAGAGGTTGCGGCCCGGCTGGATATCCTTTTCGGCCACGTCTTGGCCTTTCTCCCCACGGGGGGATGTCTCTTCTGGCAATTGGCGACGAACCTGCCTTGCGTTTTCCGTTTCCCAACATACGCTCACCGACTTCAACAAGCGTTTGCTGCCGCTGCGGTAGGGGACCTAGGGGTGCGCCCACGCTCTTTACAGAGTTGGGGTTCCCTACCACCAACAGCCAGCCATCTCAGTAAGGTGCTCGGGCCATACGCGCCGAGCACGGTCTTATACGCCTTTAGAGGTGTCCCTGACTGTAACATCCATCATCATCACGACGAGCGTGACGCCATTTCATCCGTCTATGTGTGTATGTATGCGCGCACATACGTGCACTTGGCACGGTAGTAACTGTCGCGCACATCAGGTGGATGTGTCAATAATAATGCCCAGCCCCTCCATCTCCTGCAGCACGTTGGCACTCGCTCCGGCAGCAGCAATGGAGGCACGGCTCACGGCACTGCCGTCACCCAGTGCCCTCAGTGCTCGTGCCGTGACGCATTTCGTGCTGTCGTCAGAGCCAGGCCTCAGCAGCTGCACCAGTGGAGGGATGGCGCCGGCAGCGGCGATGGCGGCCGCGCTTGCAGCGCTCACAGCGAGGTTTGCCAGCGCTCCGGCTGCACACTGCTGCACCTGCGCTGGAGAGCCAGCCCCCAGCAGCTGCACCAGGGGAGCGATGGCACCAGCAGCAGCGATCTCGGCCGCAATCTCGTCGTTCAGCGCGAGGCCCATCACTGCGCCTGCTGCAAAGGACTGCACCTCGGCTAGAGAGCCAGCCCCCAGTAGCTGCACCAGTCGAGGTATGGCACCGGCAGCAGCGATGGAGACCGCGTTGGCAGCGTCCATGTGCGCGAGGGTCCCCAGCGCTCCTGCTGCATTCATCTGCACGTCTGGTGGAGAGTCAGACGAGAGCAGCTGCACCAGTCGAGGGATGGCTCCGGCAGCAGCGATGATGACAGCGTTCTCAGCATGCATCCCAAGCCCCATCAGAGCGCCTGCTGCAGACACGCACGCGAGAGACCCAGCCCCCAGCAGCAGCACCAGTGGCGGGATCGCATCGGCAGCAGCGATTGCGATTGCATTCTCGCTGTTCGCAGACAGGTTGTCCAGCACCTGGGCTACAACCTGCTGCGTGGACGCCGGAGAGCCATGCCCCAGCAGCTGCACCAGAAGAGGGATGGCCACATCTGCAGCGATGGTGACTGCAATCTTGGCATTCCGAGAGAGATCCAGAAGCACTGCAGCTGCAATCTCCTGCACCTGCGCTGGAGATCCAGCCCCCAGCAGACGCACCAGTGGCGGGATCGCACCAGCAGCAGCGATGGTGACCGCGTTTGTAGCATTACGAGAGAGGAACATGAGTGCTCCTGCTGCGTCCCACTGCAGCTGAGCTGGAGACAATCGCCCCACCAGCCGCACCAGCAGAGGGATGGCACCAGCAGCTGCGATGGTGACCGAGGTGGTAGCATCTCGAGAGAGAAACATGAGTGCCCCAGCTGCCGCTGCCTGCACCTCGGCTGAAGAGACGGGCCCGAGCAGCTGCACGAGTGCGGGGATGGCCCCTGCAGCAGCGATGGCGACTGCGTTTTTGGCGTCCACAGCGAGGCTTGAAATCAATCCTGCGGCATTGTAATGCACGTCCGCTGGGGATAAAAGCCCGAGCTGGTGCACCAGTGGGGAGATGGCTCCGGCAACACCGATGGCAGCCACGTTCTCTGCACTCGTGGCAGCAAGGCACCACAGCACACCTGAAGCGTTGCACCGGAATTCTGCCTGACAGTCTGGCCCGAGCATGTCCACCAGTGGAGGGATGACACCAGATTGGGCGATGGCGACCAGGGTCTCTGGACCTTTGTCACACAAGCGCACCAGCACCGCAAGCGCTTCCTTCCTCTCCCGCGTTTCCAAGCCCAGTTTTTGCACGGCCTCGGCAATCTGCCGCGTGTCTCGGCGGGTGGTCATTGCGCGACGCGGCTGCGTGTGGGAGGGCGAATGATGGGCCATGCGTTTGTGCATGGAGGGGTGCATGCGGCTGCGGGCGGGCGGAGGGCCACGCATGAGGGGTGCATGAAGGGGTGCATGGAGGGGTGCATGCGGCTGCGACGGGTGGAGCGGCTGTGTGTGCAAGGCTCTGCGCAGGCCTGCCTTGACAGCTCCGGCATCTGGGCATTCCGTTTGCGTGGCATGGAGTGGACATGTCATGTGTACACGTGCGATCTGCATGCTGCAAATTCAAAGCAGCGGCTGCAGCATGCATGGTCGCGCTTGCCTGCGCACAAGCTGGTCACGTCCGCAGAGCTTGGCGCGCGTGAACGAGGTCCTGCGACACGCCGCGTACGTGGGCGAAGGCCCGCGTCGGGTGGACGATCGACGGAAGTCGAGTCGACGATCGATACCCAAGCTGAAGCACCAGAGCACCGGGATCTGTAGGCGTTGGAATCGATGTGAGAGAGTGTTGTGAAGTTGTTAGAAGTGGGCGTGTGGTGCCTGGTCTGCTTGTGTGGGCGGCTAAGAATGTCCTCAAGCCTCTCATTTTAGCTCTTCCAGTCTGTTTTGTAAACAATGCTTACAAATTACTCCTTAAGCAGTGTGGTACCCGCCATGGGGCGCAGGGGCGCACTAATGAGGCCCTCTCAGTTGGGACAGCTGACGGGGCACGCGCACGCTAACACACGCGCAAAAACACAGGTGGTGCCAAGTGGTGGCACGCTAGTGGCACGCTGTCGCATACGAGGTGGCTGAAAAACTTTGACCATTACAAACAAGAACTCATTGATCATGATGTGTGAATACACAAACACATTGCACAAGGGGTCGCAACCAACACTTGAACACTCACAATCCCGTATCGCTGTAGGCCCAATTAGTAGGGGCCATATATACGTAGTAAGGTCCAATGCAATATGCATGTCACATGTGTGCGCCATCCGAGTGTCCTTGATCATCCTTGAATCTCACTCTTGCATGTCAGTCCTGCTGTCTGTGTCCGAACCTGTGCACCTTCCAAGAGGCCAGTCGCCAAGCCTGCTGTCTGTGCACGAACCAGCCATCCACTCCAAACACTGCCGCAACATGATGCCGTAAACACATGTGTACACGAGGGCTTAATCCAAGCGCGTGGCACGCCCCCAGCACCGCAAATAAATCATCCTCAGGCCAGACCGGTGCCACTCACATGCAGCACCAGCACAGCCACACAAACTGACTGCACAGTGTGTGCGTGTGTGCGTGTGTGTGTGTGTGTGTGTGTGTGTGTGTGTGTGTGTGTGTGTGTGTGTGTGTGTGCAAATCCACAATTGACAGTTCCTGATGACAGTTTTTCCAGATCCCGCAAATAACCCCAAGCCCACGGATATCCTCTCGTACTAGCGCATATGGTTGGTCACCCGTTACTAAACGAACTTAAGATCCAAGGGTCCTGGACTCATGAAACGATTGTCGGGGGGTGTTTTAGCACTGGCAAGAGCCGCTGTCTAGGTTGCCCGAGCGGTGGGAACTGTAACGTATTTCTCTCTCTGTGTGTGTGTGTACCGCCTGCGCTACAGAAAGTTAGGGCTACCCTTGGAAGGGGACGCGGCAGCAGGGCACGGAGGCGCTGCTCTGGGCATGTTTTTGTAAGCACAAAAGTTACAACTTTTGTGCTAACACACAAGTGCTCGGGGCCATTTTTTTTGTGTGTGTGTGTTGTGCTCCCGTCGCCCAAGCCTGGCGATGCTCGCTGCTGGCTCTGTCGATGCTGACTGGCGCTGCTCACTGTTCGCTGCCCCCTGCTCACTGGCGTTACTCGCTGGCGCGGATAACGATGCTTGCTGCTAGCTGGCGCTGCTGGCTGGCGCTGCTGGCTGGCGCGGTCTCCGACGCTGCTCGGTGCTGGCTGGGCGCTGCTGGCTGGCGCTGATGGCTGCTCGCTGCCCACTGCTCACTTTCTCGCTGGTGCGGTCTCTGACGCTGCTCGCTGCTGGCTGGCGATGCTGGCTGGCGATGCTGACTGGGCGCTGCTCGCTGGGCGCTGCTCGCTGCCCGCTGCTCACTGGTGTTTCTCGCTAGCGCGGTCTCTGACGCTGCTCGCTGCACGCTGGTGTCTCTCGCTGGTGCGGCCCGCTGGCGCTGCTGGCTGCTGGCTGGCACAGCTCTTGCGCTGCGCGACACAAATCCCCACGACAGCATTCTCTCCACCACACGCCGTCAAAAAATGCTCATTTTCCGCCCACTATAGCTGGCTTCCACTGCCCCCAGACGAGAGCTATTTCATCTCCACGGGACGGGTGTGCCCCGCTGGGCGCTGCTGGCTGGCGCTGCTGGCTGCTCGGTGGGCGCTGCCCGCTGCTCACTCGCGTTTCTTGCAGGCGCGGTCTCTGACGCTGCTCGCTGCTGGCTGGGCGATGCTGGCTGGCGATGCTGACTGGGCTGCTCGCTGCCCGCTGCTCACTGGCGTTTCTTGCTGGTGCGGTCCTCAACGCTGCTCGCTGCTGGCTGGCGCTGCTGGCTGGCTGGCAATGCTGGCTGGGCCCTCCTCGCTGTTCGCTGCTCACTGGCGTTTCTCGCTGGCGCGGTCTCTGATGCTGCTTGCTGCTAGCTGGCGCTGCTGGCTGGCGATGCTGACTGGCGCGGTCTCTGACGCTGCTCGCTGCACGTTGGGAGCAGCTCTCTTGCTGGCGCAGGCGTGGCGCTGCGAGCTGACGCTGGTGCTGTACGATGCACGCTGGCGCTGCTCGTGGACGTGCACGTAGCAAGTGGCGAGGGAGAGAATTCCCGCACGAGCGACCATCATCAGACACCAGTTGGCACCGGTACCGGCGCGCACCCCTCCCCGAGCTGCTAACTGCAGCACCCCCTGGGGACCTGCGTCCCGTGTCACAGCACACTTCACTCTGCCCAGCCAAACGCTCCAATCCAACAGCACGCGTGATTGATTCTTACACCTGACAGTAGCTCTGTGGTTTTCGGTTCAGCATTTTTGTCATGTAGAGTCCAGGTTTGAGAGTGGGCGTGCGTCGCTGAGGCCCGCCTGGGCCCGCCCGTTGACTATACGGCAGTTACCCTCGATCTTATATATTCTTTATCTGCTTTTCCGCGATCCAGCGACGCCTGCTGATACTTCGCTATTGCTTTACCGCCATTCCCGTAAATAGGAGGGGCATTTCCGCGCATCGCCAAACAAAATCACCAATTACTATCTCACTACTTAACCGCTGCTGCTGCTGCAGTCCGTCAGCGGGGCATGGGCGACCCGCTCCTCTGTCATATTGATCGCCTCGTAGTATATTCCTCATTTGACACAAGAGTGCCGCCCTGTCCTGTGCCATCATTGATCGTTGTTGACCACCACAATTGCCGCATGAAATCCGGAGGGGGGAAGTGGGGGGAAGGCGTCGGGAGTGACACGCGTCCAAATACAATCTAGTTCCGATGATCCGCGGTGCGTCACAAAAGAGGAGGAAGGGAGAAAGCGGGGGGGGGCATCAGGGGGGGGCATAGGGAAGGAAGGAGAAGGGGGGGGCGTGGGGGGGGGGCAGTGCATGACAAAGGGGAGGAAGGGCGGAACGGGGAAGACACGTCCCACAATCGCAACTCCCGAGGCGCACAAGTCAAGGCGGTCACAACGCCTGAGGCGGTCGGGATGCGCCCCAGGCGGTGGTGGGCCCCAGGGTGGCGCCCGGGGCGGTCTTGGCGCGGCGCTGCTGAGGCGCCGCCTCGTCCGCGCAAGTGCAGGCGGCGCGTGGGCTGCGCCGCCTCGGGCGTTGGGAATGTGGTAGGGACACTACAGCGCGCGCCCACTGGTGGGCTGGCGCGTTGCGTGCTCCGTGGCATTGCGTAGTCTCCTGGCAGAGCCCCCTCAGGCGTGTGGTCTAGGCCTCAACTCACGCCCCGGGGTCCTCCGAGCGGGAACGTGTGAAACATGTGAAACCCGACCAGCCGAGTGTTATCCGGGGTACACGGGGGGCATGCCCAGTGGATTGCGTAGTGGAGTGGGAAGCGCAGCGGAGCGCAGCACGGGAGGCGCCGCATGCGCATCTCCGCCCAGCTCCCACGCCCTCATTTTTGGGGCAGGGACGGGGATGGGTTCCGTATAAAATGCTACGGCACACGGTGGCCCGAGGGCGCAGAGTAGGCGACGTTGTCTCCGATCGTGTGCCGCCCCGCCTCGCGCGTGATTGAGCGCTGCCGCGAGACGGAGCCGACGAGCGTCGCGCCGGCGGCGTTGAGGGCGCTCTGCATGCGCGCGGGGGTCGACCGCCCGCTCGGGCCCTGCGGGTGTGGTGGGGTGCGTGCGTGTGTCAGAGAGAAAAAGAGAGAGGAAGCGAGAGAGATGGGAAGATTGAGCGAGAGAGAGAGGGAGAGAGGGAGAGAGCGGGGGGGGGGAGAGGGTGAGAGAGGGTGGAGAGAGAGGGAGAGAACGTGGGAGATGGGAGAG